>BLKM01009550.1:575253-923612 GCA_013340265.1 Coptotermes formosanus | reverse complement strand
TGTCTGCCTGCCTGCCTGCCTGGCTGCCTGCCAGGCTGCCTGCATGCATGAATCGCGATCTGCGTGCGGGCTTCCTAACAGGACTGCTGGGGGGGGGCGGGTGTGTGGGGGGTGTGTGTGTGTGGGGGGTGTGGGTGTGGGGGGGGGGGGTGTGTTGTGTGTGTGGGTGTGTGTGTGTCGGTGTGTGTGTGTGTGTGTGTGTGTGTGTGTGTGCGCGCGCGCGCGCGCGCGCAGTTGAAAGACATATTTTAAATGAGTGCATATGTCAGTATTTTGCTTGAAGTAATCCATTTTGTTATTTTTGAAAGAGCGTTAGAAGTTACCTTCACAAATTGAAAATCTAGAAGCAATAACGGAGTGACGAGGTCAGAACTTTTATGATAAGTGCACATTTCCCAGCATATGTAGTGCTTACCATAGGGTTCATTTTTGTATTTTGTCTCTTTTGATGTGCACACCTTCAGCTATATAATGACAAGGCATGTATTTACAAATGAGGAACTGCTATGCAGGAAAAGCTGAATACTAGGTTTTCAACTATGAATTATAAGCCAATATCATCTTTCTCTTACAGGTAACAACTTAAGTAGACAAGGTAGCACAGAATTGACTCGATTGCTGCAGTTGCTGTTGAATGATGTGCCACCACCTGGCTCACTTTGTTATTTCCAAACGGTAAATGGATCACATATCACTTATACTGATCTTATCACATCAGTTTTCACATTGAGACTGATAACTTTGATTGTTTTATAGGGATGGAAGTGAAAAACTTTTACATGTGAAATATAGTTAAGAATTCAAAACTGTAAATTCTATGTGATAAATATGTATATATGTTATATAATGTACATTATATAAATGTTAAAGCCTTCAGTAATTTCAAGTATTGTAATCATTGGTTTTCCTGAAGGTGCTGTGCTACAGACATGTTGGAAGTGTTTTTGTTGTAAATAAATGGAGTTTTAATGTATTGTCAGTAGTACAGTGATTGTATTTTATTTAATATTTTCATCATTCTGTTGTTTCTTTTCAAGATAGTAACATATTTATGTATGATAAATAATCTCACCAGACTGCTGTACAAGGAAAAAATTAAATCTGTTGTAAGTAATACTGACTGAATTAAGAATGTATGTGTTACTTTTCGTTAATTCCTCGAGATTGTAGATTGCATCTGTGACTGTTCTTTCCCTTTTATTATGGCAGTAACAGGGCCAGTCACAACCAGTTGTTTTGCTGGTGCCTCATAGGAATTTACCATGGAGACTAGTTGTGCATCAGAGACTAGTTCCTGCCCAATTCTTAACCCAATGTGTTTGACCTTTACAGTGGTGTATGGATATGAGAAGTATGTTTTAGATGAAGTCTACTGACTGACTTCTCATTGGTTGTATTGTATAGCCTTCAGTGTACAGTACATACCTGCACATTGCAGAAAGTCTTAAGTCAGTGCCGTGTTGAAAATGACATAGGTTTTTTCAGGCTGTTACTTGAGCATGAAAAAGATTTTCTGTTTTGGCTTTGTCCACTAGGCTGTTGCTGTGACAAGAAGAGCTATTAACTGTCCACAGCTTGAAGATGATCATGTGAATTCAGTTTTGAGGATTATCCAGACGTTGTGTATAAATCATTCTGGGGATCATGAAGCATCTGTTATCATTCAAGAGCTTCTTTGTGGTATGTACCATTATGTAAGCTGATACAAATTCAGAAAATGGTGCCATTGCTCAATTTCAGTAACAGAACAGAGGATAGTTTGGGAACCACTGACAGAAGCCATTTGCAGTATCTGTTGCCATTAATTTCATGTAAAAACTGGGTCAAGAGCTTCATGATGGTAACATAGTGGAAACTGACATTCTGTGCATAGAACAGTTCCACAAATTTACTACTAAATTATTACTTTATTCAGACTTTTCTTTGTTTCCATATTTCAATTTAGGTCTGTTCAGACATTTACAAGATGCGGTGTCAAGAGAAAATTCATTGGTGTTATTAAAGGCTTTCCAGAAGAATGTGGATGCTAGGAAGAAGTACGGCCCTGAAGTCAGCGTCTGGTATATCAAGTGTCTGGGTGAGCTGGCAGTGGTATGTTCATGGCTTGTCATAAAAGAAGATTTGTAGGATCGATAGTTTTAATATTTGAGTTTAATTAACTTTGTTACAACGTTAAATACTGTGTCAAAAGCTGTTCTTTAAACTTTTGTAAAGAGAGGCATAGATGGATTATTTAATTGTCAAATTAAAAATATTCTAACAGAGAGTAGTAGTGCCCCTGAGCTTGGGAAAATATGATCTCTGCCTGCAAAAATACAAAAGTCTTAGACAACAGGTGGCAGTTCATGTGCTTTAAATGGGAGGTTGAACAGCCAGTATACAAGACACTGGTATTCAAAAATTCCCGTGCAGTTCATGATGTTCCTATACATGACCTGAAAGTCAGATTCTTGGGTGCACTGAGTACACGCAAGATTATGGGGTCCATAGTTTTTAAGAAAGAATAAATTCGCGCTGCTGCCATTTGTTAATTGTGACACAGTTCTTCAGACAGTTAACTGGAGACAAAAATTTACGGCTCGTGCAGAAAAGTGCCATGGCCCACACAGCGAACTTCTCAGTGACAGCCTCAGAATAGGTATTTGGCAAATGATTGATAACTTGCAGGTTGTGGCCTCCTGGATCTCCATATTTGAACCTGTGCCATTATTATTTGTGGGGGACGCTGAAAGGTAGATTTGTGAACATTTGACATTCTTTGCAAGAAACGACAGGTGATATTCAAAGGGAGGTTGCTAGTATTTCAAGATGAGAACTCTGTCTTGTGTGAAAAATTATTTTTAGAAGGTGGGGAGATCTGCTTAGAAGGTGGAGGTTGATGTATCTGGACTTAATGTGAACTAAAGGTAAGTTCAAATGCAGGGGAAAGCAGGCTTGAAATTCATGGTGGCTGCAGGCTTCCTGTATGTGACATGTGCTGTGTTCAGTGACATGATGAAGTGGACACTCTGTAGTGTTGATTTCCCATGCATGTTATTTGCCAGAGTTGTGTGCACTTGTGTCTAATATTCAGTGTGTAATTATTGTGTGGAATTTGTGGTTATATTTCTAATATATAATCATATCACATTTCATATGCTTCACTAATGTAGCTTATCAATTATTTGTAACAGGGCCATTACAGAAAAGTGCATATAGATTCTACACGATTACGGTATTGTCGCATATTCCCTACAGTTAGTAGTGAATACGTATTATGTTTTCTGTTTTGAATAACCTCGTATTGGTATAACCATGAAATCTTACTGTTTTTGACGAAACAAAAATATTGCAGGTGCTTGTAAATTCAGAGTCATCTTTATTCAAATTTGCACAGCTATGACAAGGATGACAATAAGGACTATGTTGCAGGTTGATCCTAATTTCGTATGGGCAACATGGAATTCTGCAACACCAGTTGATGACAATGATGTAGTAAATGCAAAAACACCAGTTGCAGAAGAAGTGTTAATACATGTAAGGAGCCCTTTCCATGAAATGAGGATGGCAGCAGCAAACTACATAAGTAAACTGTTTGGCCACCCAAATGGTGTGAGTCTTACTGCTGATCGTCTTGTGTGGCAGAAGAGAATGTTTGAGAAATTGTGTGGTATTATTCTGTCATCTTTTACTGTTGAGGTACAGTATGCCCAAATAATTCTGTTTTTAATTTTATGCCTGTTGGACATTTCATCAGTTCTGAAATAGCGGTGGATATATAATAAAACTAAATTACTATAGTGCCAGATGTCTGATGTTTCTTTCCTTTCTGTCATCAATACCTGCTGTACTTGATGTGTTAAAACTCTCATTGTGACGGCTGATACAGTGAGTTTCAGGAAAACGCTAAACAAAAAGTTTTCATTAATGTTCATTTTATAGGAGTAGGAGATAAAAACTCTAGACAGTAAAGTGTAGGTGGCCAGGTTTTACCTGTGGCTTTTAACTAGTAATAGTATTAGTAGTGGAAACATTTATGTTTTTGCAACTATGCCTGTTAAAGTATTTGAAAGAAAATGCATTGGGAAATTCCATTTGCCTGGTGGGACCGAGGGAGTCAGTCTGTTGTTAAGATCTGAATATAAGAACTGGATATCACCAGGAATGCTGTGCACTTGACTGCAACATTCAGCACTGCAGCTGTGCAGTGTAGTTGGATTCAGCAGGAGAAAACATATTTTTGACCATGTTAATATTCTCTAACTTTAGCCATTCTCTCTTCTTTGACACAGCCCATATGCTGCCTGTAATTTTTAACAGTGACAGGTTCTTGTAACTTTCCCACATTCATCAGAGAAGCTGTCTTCTGCTGGGGTTTATGCATATTTGTAAATATGTACACATTTTGTTTATCTTATCAAATCATTTCTGTCAAGTTACCTCATACCCTAGCATGTATGTCATCTGAATTCAATTTTAGTGTGTTATTGTCAAGGCCTCAGTCTTCCCTATACTGTTTTGTCTGATAGTTCCACAGCAACTCCTAGGTCTTGTGTGCTTATGCTGGTCATCAAAGAAATCTAGCAAGTGAGAAAATTGTCTGTGTAAGATGTGCTACCTACCTCATCATTTTGTTACTACTGCTCTGTAGTTGCGATTGATTCAGACTTTTTCTTCTGTTCACTGCACAGGGTGATTTAACAATGGAGGAGAAGGTTGATGAAAGCGCAAACCGAACTGCTAGTGCATTGCATTGTTTTGCTGCACTTATTGTTGTGAGTCCACTGTGCCGCAAGAAGGCACTTTTTGCTGTACTTCAACTTGTGAAGGAGAAGAACTTAAATACTGGTGAGAGATGTTATTATGCAGCAGTGTTCCAAGCATGACTGAATATTTGTGTTTTTCAGCTATAGTGTTTGTTTGGTGAAGGGATGAGTCACAATAGAGTCACATCATTAAGGTTTTTTTAAATAGAGCTTGACTCCTACACATATTTTGTACACAAAGTAAAGGGGTGAAGGCCATGAATCAGAACCAAGTTTTATGTTATATTATTCTATAATAATATAACAAAACTTTATAGTATTATATAATAATAAAACATAAAACTTAGTTCTGATTCATGGCCTTCACCCCTTTTCTGTGTGTATCTTTGTGATAACAGAATGTCAGTCCTAAAGAAGTCTTTCATACAGTGAAGAAACAAGTTTGATTCTTGGACAGGCTTCCTAAGATGTTTTCATATACTGGGGAATTTGGCAATGGGTGTTGTTTATGCAAATAACAAAGGAGGTGTAATTATTGTTTTTGATTTGAACACACTGCATATCATTCACTGAGCAAGAGTGTTACCATTATATGAAATTGTTTATAATTAACGTGCAGAAGTTCAAGTCTGGTTTGTGACTGGTTGTCAGCAGTGTATGTGACTTCTACAGTGAATCCGAGTACACAGTTTTCTTTTGTCAGTGAAGTGAATATTATGCATGTGTAAAATTCCACTGTGGAATCTTGGTCACTCTGATTCTGGACCTTGACAGGTGAACATGATTCTTTTCATGGTATTTGACAAGTGATTGTACATTCAGGTGTTGGTGTTTGACAAGTAAACATATAAGTCAAATGAATATGTAATTCCGATCAGGGAGCCTGTGGCCTGAAAATGGGCTGAAGTGCCATAGAAGAAGAAGTAGAACGTATAATTGTAAGTTTGGTTTTCTGCATGTGAACATATACTGTCTGGTATTCAGTTCTTTTTGAGGGTTATAAAATGCGATTAATTATTTGGATACATTTGAGACAGCCGAAATTAAAGGCAATTAAACTACTCAAAATGTAAAAATAACCTTTGATTCTAAAGGTAACATAGTGTGTCATTATTGTAACTGTTTGTATGCCCTGTGATATGTTAGTGTTAATCTGTTAAGTGTCATATACAGTTGAGTACATGTGAATATACCAGTTTGCTATACAACAAAGTGCGACTACATGATTTTTCAGTTTAATACCATAAATGGCCAAGGGTTTCTTCAGTCAGTTGCAGTTTTTTGCTGGAATATTCTTGAAGATTAGTCCCATTTTCCTGAGTGGACACGACTGCATTATAGCTAGCTGGGCTAACTACACCTGTACTTCCAGATACAGGAGTGTGTTTCAGTAGAAATTGTAACTTAGAGTTTTGCTGTGCCCATTCAATATGTTGCTGATGACTGGCAAAAGTCTACCAGAGGATGAAAGATACCAATAAATCCATGCCTCTGACTTGTAAATATTTGATATGAAGTAATGTGTATTTTAATTTTCTTCTAGAATTGGTTTACAAAGTGCTTGCACTTGTGGGGAAGAGCTTGAAGTTACCAAATATCACAAAGCTGATGGAGAGCAACCTAAATTATATTTTAGTTCACTGGATGCAACAACACTATGCACTTCAGGTACCATAACAGATGTGTTATAAACTTGATACTGCAACTTTTGCTGTAATTCTATGTTAGTTTCCATGGATGTTGTATTAAATTCACTGCACAAGCTTGCACAACAAGGACTAATCTTATTTTCCATTTCACTGTGACATAAATTGCTAATGTGTACAACAGGAAGGTAATTTTAATTCAGTCATTTAAGAGTTGTAGTTGTCATTGTCGACATCGTTGTTGCTGTTGGTGACACGTTATATGGCACTGAATGGTAGTATGATTCATGAATGACGAATTTGAAAAGATTTAGAAGTAAATGGTCGTGGATTAATTAAGGCATTCTTCTGGCATTGTTGTGGAAGCACTGAATAAAACCTCAGTCAGGATATTCAATGACCTGGTGCAAATTTGAACTAGGCATGTCCCAGATGCAAGTCTATAGCATTACTGCTGTACTAATCCATGTTGTTTTAAAGTAGAGTTGTGATTGTGGTATTCTTCTGAAATGTGTTGCATTAATAGTGACTGGAAATACAATTTTGTGAACACCTTTACCACAGCTGGTACCTGGCAGCGGCAATGCCATAGTTCATGTGGTTACGTACTGGTTTCTCACTGCAGAGGCCCAGGTCCGGTTCCAGGGCAGTCCATGTGGGAATTTTGGTGGCCAAAATGGCACTGAGACATGTTGTCCTCTGAGTACTGCAGGTTTCCCATGTTAGTACTATTCTCCCAGTGATCAATACTTCTGTTCATCCATTTACCAGTAACACTATATAATGTTAGTGATTTATAACCTTGTGAAATAAAACATGTAAAGAAGTGTGTAACAATTGTGTGTTACAGGATTTCCCATGGACACTTTTGGAATGCATGTCAGATACTGAATTTTTGACCAGGTATCAAGAGGTGATTGTTCCTATTTTACTGCAAAGGGAGGATGCTGAATCTCTGGAGTTGGTATCTCATAAAACTGGCAAGCCAATTCAAGACTTAGTTGAGACATGTTTTGCCCGTATTGCTGCTTGCATGATGACATGTCTTGCTGCTGTTCAGTCTGATCATCTGAAAAATGAAGAAGTGCAAAAGGCGGAACGTCTCAGGACTAGGATGAGAGAAATTCTTTCTGAGGACACAGTTACTTACCTCTTGAACGATCAACTGGATAGGGTTATTGTCAACATAATGAGACTACTCTTTGATCCAGAACATTTTGATGAGCTCTGTGGAGTTAGCAGAGAGACCTTATGTGACCCAGATTCACCTTACTTCAGAATCTGTACAGTTCTGAAAAGTCTTACATCTCTACAGGTAGGCTAAACTGTTTTTCACTGCCCTATGTGTTTGTATCACTAACCCAGTGACATAGGGTCTTTATTGAAATACTGGTAGTTATTCAACTGGTTAAGGAATTGCACGCTTTTATTAAGCTTGAAAGTTCATTGCAGTGTTTACAAAAGTCCATCATTGAACTGTATCATGCAGTATGTTAATCCAATCTGCAACATTTTTCCCCCTTTTTTTTTAAATTCATTTTAATATTATTTTTGCATTTACATTTAAGTCTGCTCAGTACTGTCTTTTCTTGAAGTTGTCGAACCAAAACTTTGTATACTTTTCTCATTACAAGAAGTTTTATTGGCATTACCAAAGCCTTTCTATCCTTTCTTAATCCATGTGAAACTTGTATTATTCAAGGCCTCATTGTGTGAATAGGATATAGATTCTTATTACTCTTCGTCACTCACTTCATACATCAACTGAACAATATTAGGCAAAAATTATGAAGGCAGTTGAGTAATATTTCATATTTATTTCATTCATTCCAAAGATCCATAGATGGTAACAAACCATCAGGTGTAGAACCAGTCATATATAAATTTTGTTGTGCTAGTGTTTTTGCTGCTGCTGCTGCTGCTGTCCTGTAACTCCTATATGGAGCATAGGGCCTCAGTTGTTTTATGATGACAAGGTATTATTTCAGTTCCCAGTTTGCTGACTGGAAGACTGTCTCTTCTCAGCTGCCCACAGTTGTTTATTCATATGTTTTCAGGCCCCCTCCATATATGGAGGTTATCTCCTTCTGCAACCTGAGGATGTGCCATTCTGTTGTCACAAGGAACCCATTTACCATGGCCCAACTTTTACATACATTACTTTTGGCAATTTGTAGTCCATTACCCCTTTGGGGAAGACAGATATGAACATTCATATACGTAGCTTACTTTATGAGTAGCATGACTTTTAGAGCAACAAATGTAACTTTATTTCGTGCAGTATTTTTAATTTGTAAGTTAACTTGATATTGACGTTTTTGTTTGTTACTAGATTCGAGTGATAAATGGGACATCAATTTTTCCCTTAATTGATTGATTAATTAATTATCCTGCGCCTCGACCTAGCAGTATTTTAGATTTGAACTTTTACATGAAAGTGTCTGTGGAAATGTTACATCAAGTAATTATTTACTCTTTTCTTGCAGCACAATCCTGGGCAACAAGGGCTTCCGCTTGTTGTATACTTGTCTAACAAAAGGCCAGACTGCATGCAGAAGATTCTTCTGAGCCTTGCAGTTGATATTCATCAAGCACCAACACTTGGCGATAAGCTGAAGTCCTTCCATGATTATGCTGCATTTGCCCATATCTTGGTCACAGAACCAAGTGTCAGTGAGGTTGGACTTGGTGCTATGACTGCATTTATTATCAGAGATGTTTCGCATACTCTTATTCACCTTATGAAGCAAAGCTACCAGAAGGAGGAATTTCCATTGGCTGTTGCAGCATGTCACTTCTACAAGCTGTTTTGTAGTAAATGTTTCCCATTGTATGCCTCAGTTGTAGAGGAATTTCTTATGGTGATTGTGAGTACTGTTGTGCCCCTTGCCAAGTTGGATGGTGATTTGGGTACTGAGAGTCGAGCACTACTAAGGTTTCTTGTTGTTGAAAACAGTGAGCACTTACTATCTGCCATCGAGATGTTGGACCCATTCCCAACAGATATGATATTTAAAGATATGGGTGATGTATACACCAGAATAGTAAAAGTGAAGAGGAAGGATAACCTTGAAGAGAGTATTAGGCATTTCCTGAATGCTGGAAATACAAATCTTGGCTGCAGAGCTGAAGGCCTGAAATATCTGAGAACTCAGGTATTGTTAATTAAGGCATATGTTAATCTTAATCCTTCTAGTTTATGTCCTATTACATATTGTTATCTACTGCAGTATTGTTGCTGGCGTTATTATTATCGTTAATTGTAGTTATGTTTCCTATGTCTCTTCTATCAGTCGTAATTTGCTAGATATCACTGTTGGTTACATTAGGTTGCCAAAGTTGGAGAGTATTAAGTGACATATTAAGTGAAAAATAATTACGCTAGCCTGCAATGATTTTGCGTAAGTGTTAGAAGTAGGTGATCTGTACCAAAATTGATGTGCTGAATTCGAAAGTAGCACCAGTTTTTGCGTATCACATCAGGAGTTTATGCAGTTTGTTCATATGCACCTACTTGAGGCGTACATTTTCACTTTATAGGTGTGTAATTTAAATGACAAATCATTAAAATATGTTGGTACCATTAACGTCTCCTGGAGTATTTTTTCTCTTCTGTTATCTTGATGATACTTGAAAACCGAGAATGGATGTATTTGTTGTTGTTGTTGTTTAATCAAAGACATGGGTCTCACTAGAGAGAAGAGTGAATTGCTGGGCTCAAGATTAAAGGAAAAAATCTGTTAGCACCGGGAGCAACATTTCGTTGGTACAGAAATCGCGAGGAAGAGTTTCAGAAGTATGATGCCAATGAGGATCAACTTGTTTTTTGTTGTGATTTCCCAAATTTGGTCCATCAGTTGGGAAAAGAATCGTAAGACACGCATGACTAGCGCTTATTTATTGACGCTTCAAAAAGGAGCTTAAAGGCAGTATTACTGCATAACGGAAACAGTTTAGCTTCAATACCAATCACGCGCATACCATCTGAAGGACACCTAGGAGCATTTAAGGACAGTGTTGGAAAAGATGAAATACCATGAACACAATTGGTATTTATGTGGCGATATGAAGATTCTTGGAATGTTATTCAGACAACAAGGAGGATACATAAAGTTTCCATGTTTCCTATGTGAATGGGATAGTAGGGCAAGGGACCAACACTGGATGACGAAAGACTGGCCTAAAAGGGAAGATTTGATTCCAGGATCCAAAAATGTTGTCCATGCCAGTTTAGTTGACAAGCACAAAATTGTATTACCTTCCTTGCACATAAAAGTTGGAATCTTGAAGCAGTTTGTTAAAATGTTGGGACAGGAGTGGTTCATGCTTCCAATATCACAGCATTAAGTTTCCTGCTTTATCTGAAGCTAAAGTGAAAGAGGGAATATTTGATGGACCGCAAATTCGAAAGCTCACGAAAGATGTTGCATTCACGAATACAATGGATGACGTCGAATGTCAGGTATGGAATGCATTCATAGAAGTTCTCAGGAAGTTTCTGGGAAATGTAAATGATCTTTATTATAGAGAGATTGTTGAAAATATGTTGGAGAAGTTGAGAGTACGTGGATGTAACATGAGTTTCAAGTTACACTTCCTGCATTCACATCTTGGGTAGTTCCCAGACAACTCAGGGACTTTCAGTGAAGAACAGGGCAAAAAGTTTCACCTAGATTTGAAAGAGATGAAAAGACAATATGAGGGACATTGGGATGTAAACATGATGGCAGATTACTTTTGGTCCATCAAACGAGAAGACACCTCCCAGGACCATTCACAGACAGCAAGCATCGGCACTTTCACAGGGAAGAGAAAGCACAGATGTTCTGCCCAGCATCGTAACTTCTAAGGAAATGTAAATACACTTTTTCAACTTGGATGGTATTTTAAGATCTGTAATGTATGTATCGCATTTCTGTACAGTTTTTCGTCCACCTTTGCCTATTTCTCATCTTACCAGACAGAAGCTCAAGGCACCATATGAAACACTGAGATAGCACTGAAAAAATGTAATATTATAAATATTCAAAATATTGAGGCTCTTTGTATTTGTATATACTTCCTCATCCATATGTTCATCCTAAAAAAGGAAATCATAAAATCGGCTGGATAGTTCTGGAGGTATCAGCTTTATACTCTCTTAGCATTCGACAGATATACTCAGATTTTAAAAATTTGTTTTGCAAATTGCGAAAAATGGGTATGTGATACCGAAAAACTGGCTACGGATTCCAATTCAGCAAGCCAAAATTAGCTAAAGTCACCTGTCCATGGACAGTACGCAGAAAAAAGTTTTCATTTTGCAGGGTAGTGTTATTGAAATGTAGGATTGTGATGTAATTATTGTGTGTCATTTAATGTGATATGCTGAGACAAATTTCTTTATAAATGCTGAGAGTCAAATTACTTAGTTCATTTCATTTTTCTGTCTCTTGTTGAAGTCATAAGCTGTGTATATTTGGTGATAAATCATCTATGATGCAATGTGTCTTTGTATTCATGAATTTTTCTTAGTACACACAGGCACATGCATGCACGCTCGCGCGCACACACACACATGCACGATTACCCTTGTCGTCATCATTTATTGAAAATTATTATTATTAACACTTTTAAGAGAGCAAGAAGTATATGAAATTCAGTAAAACCTTTGGTTTAATGACAGTAACTAATGCATTATTGGATATAGTAGGCTATTTTGATACGTGGCCTGCACTGTGCTCTGGCCTCAACTTCGCTGAGGGTTAGGGAACTGGCAAAAGTAAGACAAGTGCAATGATCACATTAAGTGGGCCTCCAGATGATTTTCCCTTTTCTTAATTGTTACATTTACAGCTATGATTGATCAGATTATTATTATTACTATTATTATATGATTGATTTATAAATATATGCATATTTGTGCTAACTCGTCACAATCTGAAACTTTGCTGAATTGACATATTCTTATGCACGGGGTTATGAGTTGAGGGATTGTGACAGTGGGGTCACAGTTGGAAAAACACCGAGAACCTTTGCTGTAGCACTTATGATTCAGAACACTTCACTTTATGTGCTTGTGGTGTCTTAGACACCTGGGCATGTTGGTGATCCAGGCTGTGAGATGGCAGACAATGCTGCACAGGATGCTGAAGTCAGTGGCGCTTGCATATTTGCACGTGTTGTATGTGCTGAGATGTTGATAATTTTTGTTTCAGTGGCAGTCCTAGTTATAAGACTTATTTCAAGAGCTGAAGTATAGCATAAGAATTCAACAGTTCTCCTTCTGGCTGCCAGAAAGAAGTGCTTAGCACATTTACGCCACCCCCAACTCTCACAAAGAATGTCTCATTGTATCAACTTCAAATATGATGACATCTTAAAATTTAATAATTAGATAGTTAAATTTATAGACATGTCAAATGAACAAGCATAATTTATTCTACTCTTTGAAGACTGACAATGTATGATCTATATACAAAAGACGTAGTTTGTACCACACAGAGAACTGGGTGTTCTTTAGAAAGACCAGTCACTTAACCCTTTAAAGCCTAGCGGTAACTTTACATATGACCAGGTTTAACATTCAACAATTCTACGTGGTGCTCACATTGCGTTTATGGGTTTTGTATGGATCTCAGAACAAACAGCAACTTTTGCCTTATTGCATTAAGAGACTGGTTTTTATAACCGAAGTGGAGAGTGTTTACAGCGCGGTACGCACTGAGTCCTTATATAAAAACAGATACGCTTCGTCTTTAAAGGGTTAATGTTGTATAGGAAGATAATGGCTGTTTATTATTAAAAATAATATGGAACATGCAACTACACTGTTTTGGCAAAATTCACAGTTTTTAGTGCTTAGCTGTCAGTGCATATACCAATCACTAGGCCTTAAAGGGCTCTTTGTAATTGTTATACAGCTTTGTGTTTAATTGATATGTGTAATTTGTTGAAGCTGTCAGAAAAAAAGCAAGAGTTGAGTGTGCTATACAAGGAACTGAATGATACAAGAGGATTTTCAGAGGACTGTGCTAAGAGTCTGCTTCATCAGCTAATATGTATGTTGGTTGAACTGACATCTGTACCAGATTCAAACGTGAGTAGGACAGTGTTGGTTTTGTATTTTTATGATTTCTAGGTGAAGCATGTCATGCTACTATAGTGTGTGGTAGATACATAAGACCTCAGGAAAATATGCTGAAAATTAACTTTTCTTAGGAAGATTTGGTTTATGGGCTTTGTCTGTCATTTCGTATTTAAAAAAGGACAGAAAGTTTTGGAGACTAGGTCTGTTTCCATCCTCAGGTGACAGGGAGGCACCTACTCTCTTAGGTGTGACAGAAAGAGCCATTCTTAATCACTGAACGACCTTTGTTTGTTAATTACTTTTGTATTTTCACTTAGGATCAGGTATTGTCAGTATTGTCAGGTATTGATAAAAAAATACAAAGAGAATTAAAAATTGTGCCAATTCCCATGAAGACTTGAAACTTGTTATTGTAAGTTGTATTATTTTATTCATCTCCCAGTGACAAATGTTTAACCTAGGTGCATGTGTAGAGGTAGGTAATTGACATGCATTGTTCGCTGACAGAGAATAGCTTTCTCTGTCAGACCTCACTGACCAGGCGCATTTCCACCCTGTAGTGTGAGGACAGGAAGAGATCCAGTTTCTGAAATGTTGTGTTCCTTTATGAATGTGATACAGTGGACAAAATTCAGAAACATCACTTTAAGTGCAATATGCCATTGTCAGAAACTTGGGCTTGGACTTTCACTTTCTTGTTGACTGTCAAAATCTTATCACTGCAGTGGTGGGAAGAGCTGTACATTTGATAACTAAAAGGGATAAGGTGTATGGGATACATAGCATAAGTGTGAGAATTGAGAAATGCATATAAACTTTTGGTAAGAAAACCTGAAGGGAAGAGAGAGGCCTTGATATAGATTGCAGGATAATGTTAACAGGTTCTGTAGGAAAAGGGTGCGAGAGTATAGACTGGGTTTAGTAAGGCTCAGGACGAGGTGTGAATACAGAGTACGGGGCATTTGGGTTCCATGAGGCAGCATACTTCTTGATTAACTGTGTGACTGTTAACTTCTTAAGAAGGACTCTGGTTCCCTCAGTTAATGCATATGAGGGCCTATTTCCCCTTATCTGCTGAAGGTAGATTGTCACTTTTACTTATCTTTCAGATAGTGTAATAACAGTGAAGGAATTTTCCCCGTGTATATGTGTGCATGGAGATGTTGACTTCAATAAAACTGTGCCAGTTGTCATTGTAACTGCTGGAATTTGATATGATCTGAGCATTTCCCTAGTAACCATCGGGGTGCATTTTTAATGATTGGCTATGCTTTTGATGGTCAGACCTTTTATGAATTTCAAAAACTTCCATCAATTTCAGTTTGATTGTATTTGACTGTTCATGGTTATGTGATTACAACATAGGAGGGTCTGGATTGTTTATTCAGTTTGCAGAATATTGGATAAAGAAATAATTATCTTTTGTTCCCTTATCTTCATAATTATGCAGTGGTCATTGTAGTTCTTCAGTGAACAGATCCAGTTATCCTGGTATCCACAGAGGGAACTGTCAAAGTTGTTTCTGTCTTGTGACCAACTGGAGAACTGCAAGAGTAGCATGGCAGTCAGATTATTTCTTATGTAGATTTTCAGTGAGGATTTAGCTGTTTTGGGTTGTTATGCTGAGTAGCATGGTTACATGTTCCCACAGTTCCAAAGGAGCATACTGCCTTCAACTTTGAGGGTTAAGGAAGACTTAGATTTTCAGTACTTAAAGTATATTTATATTGAAGTTGAAAGTTGAGAGCATTACTCTGGGGATGCTACCATGCTAAACAATATAAATGTAACTACTGGCATCTGTAATGGAGTTATGTACAGTCAAGGTTTTGTTCTGAATAACTTTTATGCTTGCTGATGCTCCATTTGCAGATCAGACTAGAAGCATCCCGGTGTTTGGGTGAGCTTGGCCCTGCTGATCTGACCACAATGATACTGAAGCCAGAAAAAAACCAGGAGTTACAAGGGAATGAGTTCCAAAACAATCCCATTCTCATGTTCACATTTCATGTTGTGAGGGCTGCAGTCAACTGCCTTGTTGATGAGAGCATCAGCGTGGTGGAAGCAGCTAGTGCAGCCCTGTATAAGATTCTTGCCTCTCGGGAAGGTCAACAGGTTATAGGTAACATTTTTATGTTCTGTAAGGGTTGGACGTGAGAAAGAAATGAGATGGAAGTTTAATAGTGATTTTGGGTATACTGAACTGTATGTGGCCATATCTGTCATTTTGTTGTGCTGTGACAAGACCTGTAAAGACAGACTGTAGTCTTTGTTTCGCACAGGCAACATTGTAGAGATTAGTGCCTTATTGTATTTCAGAGCTGCAATTTTATCTGAATTGTACAGTGCTGTGCTGGCTTTTACATTTTTAAGAAGTAAATCTGCTTCCAATTTGGGTACCCCCTCTGTATGAGGACTTAATCTCTTAATGCAAATATAGAATTGGACTTCATTATTATTATCATCATCATCATCATCATTATTATCCGAATTTCTCACTTCTCAGCTTTAGCTGGGAAATATTCACCTATCCTGGGATGTATCATCAAGAGGATTAGGCTCGGTGGTCTTATGTGTAATTTAGGAAATTTCTTAGAATTGAACATGTGCCAAGAATTACCACTTTTTGCATTTGTGCGTATGTGTTTGGGTGCAGGCTAAGTTATTATTATTATTATCCGATTTATTATTATTATCATCATCATCATCATCATCTCCTTTATGCAGGGTATTCACACTTATATACCTGAAACAAACCATGTTTCTAGGGTATACAATGTCGCAGCTATTCCGCGCGTTCTGTTAATGGTGCATATAACACTGTCTTCAATATTAAACTCTTTTGTGCTTCTACATTAGCACTTTCTGCAGTATGTGTGCTGTGCCCAATGTGGCTGTGTCCTGTAGTTCCTTGATATCGTGCTGTCCCGGTATGCTGCTCAAGTATTTTCTGAAGGATTATTATTATTATTATTATTATTATTATTATTATTATTATTATTACCATTACTATTATTTAATTTTGTAAGTCTGTGAAACTTGGTCTCCTGCTTTGAGAGAAGACCATATATTATGAGTGTCTGAGAGTACGTAGCTTAGGAAAATATTTGGGCCTAAGAGATATGAAGGAAGTGGACAGTTTTGGATAATATATAATGAGGAAGTTTGCATTTTATGCAGGTCGGATAGTATTGGTATGATAGTGAAATCTAGAGGATGATTTTGGGTGGGGCACAAAGTTTGTTGGAAAATGGTGAAGTATACAGAATTTGTGTGGGGAAACCTGTTCAAAAATAGCTGCTGCAACTAGAGGGATAAAATGAGGATGGTTGTTAAGGGGATAGATTTTAATTATTAGGATGTGTGTGAAAGTGGATCAGGATTATTTTGAAGGGCAGGCTTTGGCATTCGCAGTGGTGGATCTTATGGTTATAGTGCCAGAGCATTAGTTTATTTTGACAGTTGTCATATTTTGACTTGATTTTCCTAACACTTGTTTGGGATTAAAATTTAGAAAGTTTTCTTCTTCAGGTTACAGTATTAACAGTCTGGCTTTCTGTGTTATTAGCTTATGTATGGTGTAATTATATTTTTCATTTTCAAGAAAGTTAAACCTCTTCATCACTTTATTTTTGTAGGCTCAAATGGGGTTGATGTCCGATTCATAGTACCATTCAAAGCAGTCAGAAATTCAGAGCAATATTCATCAGTGACTGTGAATGAAGAAATATTCAGGGAAACTGTAGATGTCGAGGGCCTTTGGTGTCCTGTGGAAGAATGCAGCCATGAGAAATGGGTCACTAGTTTGGTGTGCACTATCTTGAAAACATTCCCACAGGAAAACTGCTTTATCTCACAGTTGGTTCCTGTTTGTAGTGCTAAGGTGAGCATAACACATAAACTCCCCATTATGTTATAAATCAGTCTACACATCAGTGTTTTTTCGCCCTCCTTTTCTCAGATAGTGGGCTGGAACTGTGTCACTGAAACTGCCGTCCCCAGTTGTGTCTCATTTAGATGACTGGTGAATGAATATGAAGCAACAGCAGAATGACACTGGAGAGAAAAACCTGTCCCAGTGCTACTTTCTGTACCACAGATTCCACATAGACTACACTGGGATGGAAACTGTCTGTCTGTGGTGAGAAGCCAATGACTAACTTCCTGAGCTGTGGCATGGCCTGGTGTCAGATGCCAGTCACTTCTATGTGGACCATCCCTGGTCTAAGATTTCCTCATTTATCATGTATCCAGTTGTTGTGTTTAACATTTAGCTACCATGTGTCCAATATGTAGGACAGGCATACTGCTCCGCCCGCTCCCAGTGACAGCATTTTGTATATTTAGTTAACAAGTATACTTACTGAATTTTTTGAGACATGCTGCACAATTTCCATTTTTTCCTCCACAAAATGCATTGTATTTCATAATATTTTTGGTTCATAAAATATTCACATTTTTCATAAAGGGTGTGCTAAGATTTAAATATCCAAATTCATTGCCAAAAGCATAATTTTACTGTGTCAGTCTTTGTCTTGTACTTTGGAAACAAAGATGTGTGTTAATTAATTATTCACATTTATAGAAACTGGGAACAGAGAGGAGGATACAGTGCTCACTTCAGGCCTGTGAAGCCCATCTGGTAAAATTTTCTTTTTGCCACTGCCATAATAAGAAAACTTAACTATTTAAACTGGAGAGAATGTCTTTTGAGTGATCTTGTGTGTTGCGCGTTCAGGCTGTCAAATACAGTCAGCGAAATAAGTGACCTATTGGTTTAACAAAAAGGCATGGAAATTTATGATAAACTAGCACAGTACGGATGTGTCCTGTGACATATTTTCTCCTACTCGCTGCTTTACCACATTTAGACGGGTAACTCAGACCTGCAAATACATTTACCTGCCACAAGTTAAGAAATCAGCCAACACACAGTCATGTTCTTAAACAGGTTCGTATTGTAAGTCCTGAGGCAGTAGAGTTAATCTTTTGTGAGGCAGGGGAAATACATAATTTACATGTACAGTTTATTGCAAAGACATCCCAGCGTGTGTTTGCTTATGAATAAGTTGTCCATTGTGAATAAACCGTAGAGGAACATCCAGTTCCCGTTAAGAGCTCTGAGATGTTTATTTTTGATGAACGTGATTTATTACTTGATACAACATTTAGTATGAATTTGAATATGTTCTCAATTTTATTGGTAAAAAGTGGTTGTTAGGCAAAGTCATTGTTGCAGAGCAGCAGAAACCAAATTTTGTTTAATACTGTTAACAAATTCTTGAGTATGGGCCTAACTGACATGGTCTGTGCAGTAGGCAAAAGGAGTTCAATTTACAGTTTTGCTAAGGATGAGGAAAACGTATAAAGACCAACAGAGGCCTGGGCAGAGATCCATGTCCCTGTTTACCTGGCAAATGGAAGGAATTCCATATATATCTGAGGTAAGAGCAAATTGAAATGGATTTTTATATGCCTAATAATCTGATAATGTAGTTCATATCAGTATAATAGTTGTCCTTATCCATGCCGTGAAAGCATAAAGGTGTATTGGGGGTGTAGCTGTACTCATTCTTAACCTCAGCACTAGATGGAAGTGAGCGGTCAGCCTTATTTGCAGCTGTGTTATTTCCAGGAAAGAATTTTGGTACCCATTGAATAGGAAGCTGGGTGAGCCCCAGGGCTGATCTGGACATTTAGAGAAGGGAAATATCTCCTGCCTCTGCCAGGATTTGAACCCAGGATCATCCTGCCCATAGCATAGTCACTATACCAACTATGCTATCCTGGCTCCTAGCAGTATAACATCAGTATATAAATATGTTAGTGTTTGTAATGTACTTGAGATATCATGACTAGCATTTTTTTTACAGGGTAGTGGCCAACCCCCAACCTGGAGGACCAGGATTTTCTTTTGGGGTTGTCTCCCTTAGCCAAAAAGCCTCAGTTTTAAGGTGCCAGGGACACTCACCTTCATTCTGTCTTGTTTGCTGCATCAGATGATGCATTGTCCAGGGGAGTTTATTATAATAAAACTTCTCTGCATGAAGAATGATGTAACAGATGTACATTATTGTACTTTTCCTTGCAGGTATCATTTGCAGAACAGATACTGCCACTGTTAGTGTGCCTTGTTTTGAGCACAGGCAGTGAAGTGTGTAAAGCCATCATGAATAAATCTATATGCTACTTCTTTAGGAATCACTTTGAGACCTGTCTTCAGCTAGACAAGGAACGTAGCACTTCTCCATTGCCGGTTCTGAGACGTAAGTTTCCAGGACAGTAAGCCCTTGTTTAATGTTGGGGTTATGAAATGTAACTGCAGTAATTATGAGGGATAAGATTTGTTGCTTTGTTTCAAATGTCTCTTCTTCCTCCCTTTCCCCCTTACACACACAAACACACACAAATTTTGTAATTCTGAGTCCCTGGAAGATGGGTAAAGATGGATAGGATTAAATTTAGTGCATTGATGGACATAAATTAAAGCAAAGAATATGACATTTTGTCAGTGTCTTTCTTGGTTTTGTGTGGAATTTGCTATGTGGCAGTTCTGTCTGTAGGTCACTCTGTCCAGTACAGGGCTGATAACTCGAAACCTGAGGGGTGGAGAAGAGTGGCAAAGAGGAAGGAAAGGGAAGGGAAGGGAAGCTAGGTCTATGGATCAGTACCTGTTTAATACATAGCTCCAGGCAGAAGCCCATCCCACTCTGCCTGCATTCCTTAAATACCTTCTAAGTGTCAAGTTACAAGGTATTACATCATTCCATTTTGTATATCTTCATACTGCATGTTACACACACGAACCAACAAACTCTCTCTCGCTCTCTCTCGCTCATGCACTCGAACCTTTATAAATAATATGCCGCTTATGAAACGTGTAATGACAGTTGAAATTATTGTTTGTCGTTTTCAGATTGTAAGGAGCAGGTGTGTTTCAATAAAGCGTCTGTACAGTGTATGCTAAATATTGTACATTATGTGCGACTTCAAAAACATTTGAAGCCCAAAGGAAGGTAGGGCAAAAATTTTTAGAATATAGTACCAGTTTTTTTCAAATTGTATGCTCACTGTTGGACCTGACATAATATGGAAACATTACAAGATGTGTAATAAGTTCAATACCACTCTTAATGAGAAACCGAAGATGATTCACTTGCACAGGCAATGAACTAAGTGGAAATATACTAGGCATTGTTATCAGTGTAAGAACACGGCACAAGAATGAAGTTTGTTTATTTGCACTTTTTTAAGCATGTTCGCAAAATTGCACAAAGTGACTATTAGCTTTGTCATGTCTG
This sequence comes from Coptotermes formosanus, assembly GCA_013340265.1. Lineage (NCBI taxonomy): Eukaryota > Metazoa > Arthropoda > Insecta > Blattodea > Rhinotermitidae > Coptotermes > Coptotermes formosanus. The sequence goes on along the minus strand of BLKM01009550.1, from coordinate 902,851 downwards.
TCCATCTGTCTGCATGGAACAACTCGGCTCCACGCTGGACAGATTTTCATGGAATTTGATATTTGAGTATTTTCCAAAAATGTATTGAGAAAATTCACGTGTTTTTTCAGATCTGATGAGTAACATATGCTTTACATGGATACCTATGTATGTTTATGATAGTATCTCGCTGAATTCTTCTTGGAATGAGAAATGTTTCAGACAAAAGTTGTGGAGAAAATCAAAACACATTTGATGTTCAATAACCTTTTTCCAAAAATCAAACCCTTTATGAGATAATATGGAAAAATGTGGCAGAGCCAGACAGACAATATAATATGACACATGTGCTTTGCACGCTTGATAACTAAGGCTACAGACCTACACTCAGAATATGTAATACTTATTGCTTTTCCATGGCAACAATGGTTAGCAGACATGCCTCAATGTCATGTTGTATGCACATTGCCTGTCTTGTTAAAAATATGTGATAGTTGACATGTACGGTATTTGTGCAACTCTGTATATTCTTGTTAAATGAAGTATAGGTAATAATCTTCTTTTACTGCCTTGAATTAGAGACTTAAATTGGTAAGAACATACTGTGAAAGTATGAATTCTTCACAGAACATGTATAGAAGTTTTGCATTATAACGTAAATGTAAAGACGATTATATGCTGTCAGTGTGTTGCCATAATTATACAAAGAGTAGCAGAAACTGCACTAAGCAAAATATTATGGAAGGTAAAATGTAAAATGTTGCAGAATTAGTAGCACCAACAAATTCTGATCTGTTGTAAAAAAATTTGTATTGATATTTTGAAGATTTTAAATTTTAATTTTGTACACACACTGTGATGTGTGTTCTCAGTATTTGCAGGAAATAAAAACAGCAAATAGATGTCTACAGAATAACAAAAAAAGTAAACTTTATTTCACAAATTCCAGGTATCTTTCTTCTTGTTTTTAACAAATCTAAGACTGAAATGTAAGGTGTTTCAGTGCCTACCTGAATTGAAATGAATCTAATGCTGTTAGTTTTGTAATGTGTACTTGTCTGTCAGAATGCAACAGGGCTAATGCACTTGACCAGTGTCATTCAGACCCATGCAGTTTTTGAGAAATTTTTATTTTGATTGTGTATCATTTTCAGGCTGTAAGTGAATGCTTTGTGTATCTTCTGACAGCTGTTAATTGTAATTTTGCAGGAATGAAGACACAAGTGCTCAATATTTGGAACTCAATTATCTGCATGTTGCTCAAGCCGCCCAGTTCTGTTCTGCATACTTCACGTCCATTCTGTATGCTGAACTCTGGTGTGATGGTAACAGGTAAGTTCCTGTTACTTGATTGTTTGAAAGTGATGGAACATACACAGTCTGACAATTATCTAATGTGACTGAGGTTATAGAATAAAACTGGAACAAAAGGCTTGAGTACTATCTGTATTTTATTCAAAGTACATCCCTTCTGCATCGATACAGTGAGTGACATGATCTAGCAAAGGCTGGGACGACATTTGCACTTCCTCTTGTGGTATGGCCTGAAGACTCAATGTCACAGTTCCTTGGATGTCTTGAACATCTTCAAAGAGGCGCCCTTTCAATGGTAACTTCAGTTTGGGGAACAGAAAATAATCACGGGAATACATCAGGGGAGTAGAGCGGATGATTGAGCACGCACACTTGTTCTCGGGCTAAAAATTCTTGTACAGCAACTGCCTGGTGAACCGGTGCATTGTTGTGAAGAAGAAACCAACTGCCTGGTGCTGAGTACTCGGGCCAGACACCTCGAATCCTCTTCCATAGGCGTTCCAGAACACTCAAAAACTTCCAGTGACAGTTTGTCCCTCAGGGACAAACTCATGGTGAATAATTCCCTTGCTATCGTAGAAACACACAAGCATTGTCTTCACTTTTGACTTTTGAAGACAAACTTTTTTGCCTTTTGGTGATGCTGGTGACTTCCATTCAGCACTTTGGCATTTAGTTGTGGGATCGTAGCGAAAACACCAAGTTTCATCCTCTGCTACAATCGAATTCAAGAAATTTTTATTTCTATGAGCAGTTTTAATGATGTCTTTTGCATACTGAACACACTCATGTCTTTGATCATCAGACAATGAATGCGACACAAACCGGGAAGCAACCTTTCTCTTGCCCAAGTCTTCCACTAAGATTTGACGAATCATCTCTCTGTTAACACCAAACTCATCAGCCATCATTCTCACAGTCGCACAATGTTCTTCTTGTATTCGTTCTCTCACTTTCGCAATGAGTCCCTCGTTACGAACAGAAAATGGACGCCCAGGTCTGGCTTCATCTTCAATCGTTTCCACACCACTTTTAAATCATGCATATGACCTGAATGTCTGTGCACAAGTTAAACAATTATCCCCATACACTTGTCTCATCAATTCCACAGTCTCAGCTGCAGTTTTGCCGAGTTTAAAACAGAATTTAATGTTCGCTCTCTGCTCCATGCCGCTACTGTGACCCCATCCTCTCACTACCTGCACAACATGGTGCCGTATTTCCCATCGTGCTCAGCATGGGGTGTTGCGGTGTTGCCAGATTACAGATGAAGGTTGGGCACATGGATGGCATGCATTGCTTCATAGATGGCACTTTTATCTTGGTCAAAATAAAATCAGTTGCATTATATAATTGTCAGACTGCGTATGTCCACAGAGTTCTTATACTGAGGTGCTGCAAGATAGACAACCAATTTTGTTATACACAAGAAAGTCATATGTGTATATATTGGGGCCATAGCCAAGAAGCGGGCAGAAGAACCATAGGAAGAAGGAGAAGGATGTATGTGTATAGGGTCTTCGGTTTTGTGAAATTTAACAGTATGTCAGTGACGTGCCATTACTAAAAATCAATAAGAAAATATTATTTTAAGAAACCATTAATTCATACAGGGCTTATGGGAGGTATTCATGTTTGTATCAATTGTCTTGAATTTGCTCTTTCACCTGTCATTCCAGAATACATTCTTAGGGTAGTGATTGTTAACATTCTTTTATTTCTTCAGTGACTGTAATACTGTCAGTTGGCTAGCTTACATTGTAGAGTGCAGGGAAATTTTTTTACGTAACATGTGATCAGGTATCTTTTGCTAAGGCTAGGTTTGCACTGTTTTTTATAGAATCGTAAGTTTTCTTGGTGACTAAACACACTGAAATCTTAACTGGCCAGTTGTAAGGAAGAATCTGTGTTCCTTGATGCTGTGCTAGCGTCACCCTATTCAACAAAGAGTGAACTCCTGATAGTCTCTGAAATGTGAGATTTTACTGCCTGTTTGCAGTTTCTGATTGTAGTACCATATCTGCTGTGTTGTGGTATGTTTCAGGGAAAGCTTAGACATCGATTGTCTTGGTGGCCAATCGCTGCCAATACTGGAGTACATCTGTGAAAGAAATGCACAGAATGGAATGGCACTCCAGAATATACTGAAAGAGGTGAAATGAATTACACATGTACTGTATTTGTCAGTGTGATCAGTGTTCCCTGTAAGCTGCGTGGGTGCACAGCCACGCAGTAACTAAAATGCTCCCATGCACACTGAATTGTTTCCACGCAGCTGGAATTTTTCAATTTTCATTGTAAATGTTCTTGTTACACATATTACAAAAAAATTTGAAGTCCAGTGCAGTGGTCGGGTCATGTAAAAATTTTCTGCTGAGAGCAGTAGCAGGTCTGTGCAGCCGTAAAAAAAATTAGAGGGAATGTTGAGTGTGATCCAAGAAGTCTGTGTTGAAATTTTAACATAACATCTTCAAATTCAAATTGTCTGTTTAGACAATAAAATACTGTGTGTGTGTGTGTGTGTGTGTGTGTGTGTGTGTACATGTACATATGTATGTATGTATGTATGTATGTGTAACAGTGGGTGTCATGGCATACAGTCCAATATTTTTAATGAATGCTGCATTTGTACATAATTTACCTTTTGCATGGCATGGTAAGATGATAAAATGTATGATACTGCTGTTGTTCAGATCCATGCTTATTGTGTGGATGGAAGGGAAATTTTAAGCTAAGGCTCAAAAATGATCAGAAACACTTGATGAAGAATGCTGTAGCACAACACAGAGAGCATTTGTTAAGGGAATATTTCTTGCATTATTTTTCATCTGCACAGCTTTCACTTAATTTATATATATGTGAACTACAGAAGACATTACTTATTTACTCTTTAGAGTGACTGTTACTGGTATTGTCTTGTTTTACATGTAGGCTTACAAGAAGATTGGTGATAATGATGCTGTATATGGATGTGTCGCTCCGCATGTACTGGACCCTCAAACCCGTATTTGCCACTATGAGTTGACTGGTAACTGGCAAAATTTGCTCCACTCTTATGACTTAGAGCTGTCCAATGGGAATGAAGATGCCACTGGAGGTGTGTTTATTTCTACACTCAATTACCATGTTGCATTTAGTCAATCCTTCTCTCTTGAAAGTTGTAGGTTCAGAGAAAATTCCTTATTCGTACATAGGAGACTGAAACAGAAACTGCAGCAGTGGAGTTGACAGGGTGAATTACCATATCGCATTGACTTCTGAAATGAAGTAAGTTTATCCCTTTTCTTTGTAGGTTTGCTATTTGCACTGAAGAGACTTGGCCTGTATCATATTCAAAACTCCTACCTGATGGGTGGGATGCGTTCTGAATATGAGGATTATCAATATGAATGTGGATGGAGACTTGGACAGTGGAATCTGTTGTCCACAGAAAACAGTAAAAAATTACATTACGATAAAACTGACAACAGTAATGGTCTGCAGTCACTGATAGCAAAAGGGGAGTATGAAAAGTATCACTACCTGTCACTGAAGGCAGTGCATGATTTAGATTTTACAACTGCTGAAAGAGCTGTAGCAACAGCAAGAAAGTGTGTCATCGATTCATTAGTGCATGGAAGCTTAGAATGCAGTAAAAACCTCTATCTTGCTTTGTCACAACTTCAGACATTGCAGGAGATAGAGGACTTCATAGCTGCATGGCAGTCAGGAGAGGCTGATAATATGGAAGCAGCTGTGGATAAGTGGAAACAGCAGTGTTGCCTCACTCTCAATGAATTTCAGTACATGGAACCAATCCTTGTACAGCGGGCAGTATTGTTACGTAATGCAGCGCTGGTAGAGAAGAATGATGACATGAAACAACAGTTGGTTAAACACTTAGCAGAAATTCAACTTAGCACTGCTGAACTGGCACGGACTGAGGGCTGGCATCATGTTGGAGTGCGTTGTCTTCAGATGTTGTCACAAGTTGGAAGATTGTCATCATTAGTTGAAGGACAGTCGAAGTTAGAGGAAGCACAGCTGTTGTGGGGGAGAGGAAATCGTGAAGTTGCAAGACGTATCCTCCGTTCACTCCTTGGTGAATTATCTTTGATTGGCAATGAATCTCATGAGATGAGATTGTTGTATTCTTCTGCTCTTACACTGTATGGTAATTGGATGGCTGAAACCAGGTCTGAAAACTCTCAGGTAAAATTTGTTGTTCCTTTCTGGTAATAACCTTGTACTGATGTCATTGGACTGAAGGGAAAATTCATAAACCACATTCAAGAAGTCTGTCTTCATCTGGGACATGGCACAATGTCACTGGGTATTTTGACTTTTTGACCCTTGAAGATGGAACCACTATATTGTCTCAAAATATGGGCCACCACTTGCCCAGTCATGCAGTGCCACATCCCAGAAAAACGGAGACCTCAACTACACCAGTACAGAAGCCTAAAACTGTTACTTTCAAGAACAGTTTGAGAGGCTGTAATTTTATCATTTATCAAAAATTATATTCTTTATATTTTAGTTTATATAAAAGTGCAAATACTTCTTTGTGGTACAGAAACTTATATCACACATATTAGCAGTTGAAAAAATCACTACATAATTAAAAATACATTTAATTTTCCTGTTCAATATAATTTTGTAAACATGTCACCCAATGACATCAGTGGTATATGCGCTGGTTTTTTGACTGTAGATTGATTTTGATAGATAAAAATTGTTCATGTTTTGCATATTCACTATAATCTGATTATAGCCTTAGTGAGCATCATTTTATATTAGTGCAAGTGGAACTGTGCAAATCTGGTGAGGAAAATATTATTAACAAAAGGGCTTGTTGATGTTAATGAAATACACCTTCCTTGTTGGAGCAAGGGCGGAGTATTGATTCATTAAAGAAGTTTTTAATGTGAAATTTAACAAAAATGTCATTTGAAAGGGGTTGCAAGTATATGTGTTTAAACAGACTGTGATATAAAAATGTACTGGGAAGAATGTGCTTATCTGAAAGTCATAGATACAATGTATTTGTGTTTTGATATAATATGTTTGTGCCAGCATAAGTGCAGGTGTAAATCAGCTGTGTCATTTATTCCACATGCAGATGATTGTTGAGCGCTACTTCTCGAAGGCAGTAGACATCCTTGAAGGCATGCAGTACAGTGAGGAGAATCAGCTGGAGACATATTCCTCACTGGCACGTTTTGTTGATGCAGAGTATCAGCAGCTGTTGGGAATACTGAAATCATCTGCATTTGAATCAAAGCAGCAGTTCATGACCAAAGCCACAGAAGAGGCAGAGAAATTACAACAGCAAAAGAATCTGTCAAAGGATGAGACTAGGAAGTTACAAATGTGCCAGAAGATGAGCAGTATTGATAAGGCAGAGATGAAGAACAGGGAGAATGAAAAGAACATGTACCTAAAACTGGCCATGAAGTAAGTGGTTAATAAAATTACCATATAAGCTCCTGTGGGCCATGTACCTTTTACTATTACAAGCTCTTGTCAGATTTTGTCATTGTTAACCCTTCAGTGACAGGCTTGGTGCATTGTATGTACCTTTAATTCTTACATTCTGCCATCCTCGGTGCATTGTTTGGTCATGAATTCTTTTAAGGGAAGTATAAATTTAACACCCCTTTATCCTGGGGAGTAACTGGAATTTAAACCCCAGTGTCATTAAAGGGTTAAAATTAAATTCCACCTTCTGAGAGTTGACAGCTGGTTGTAATTTTCTTCAGTCTTTTGCATTCAGTATGTGGGTTCTCAATGACAGAATCAGTTACAGAGAAAAGTAAGACAGAATGCTGGTTTTATTGGTTTTATTTACTACTTTACATTTTGATTATAGACTATAGTATTTTAATTGTATTATAGTCTCTTATGTACTAACAAATGAAAAATTTATGTATATTGTACCTATTATTAGTACTATTACTTGACAAGTGTTTCTTTGTAAACATACATATTTGTAATGAGTGACTATTTCTGTATCTAAAGATCTATGGAAAGTATAATAAATGAACGAATGAATTGCTTGCAGGTACTACCTGTTAAGCTTGGAACATGGAGTCCAGCACAGCTTGCAGGTTTTTCGCTTGACTTCTCTCTGGCTGGAGAACACCACACATGAAGAGGTCTGTGAGGTGCTTGGACAGCATTTGCATCGCATTCCGAGCTATAAGTTCTTACCTGTCTTACCACAGTTGGCACCTCGGATAAGTAACAATATGTCAGATCCATTTATCAGGAAATTAAGAGCATTGTTAGGTAAGTTTTCTAACATCATTTGTGAGATGAATTAGAGTTGCTTCTGTCATATGCTTTATTATTTAAGTAATCTCCATGATGGATTATTTACAGTCTTAGTACTCCTGTTAACAAACAAAAATATTGTTCCAATCGACAAAATTCATTCTTATTTTGACATCTGTGAATTTCTAGTGTGACTTGGATTTTACTGCTTTAACCTCTAGAATATATGTTGTGTGTAGATATTGTGTTTGTATTCACATGACATCTTTTGAATGAAACATTGCTCACACAGTATCTAATATACACTGCATCATTTGATGGAGTCCAGTCTTAATTAATGTTTTTGTAATTGGCCAGGGTCAAACATGAAACAAAGCAGAGAATTATATGATAATGTAGCAGGTTTGAAACACCTGCCTCCTGGTCATGGTTTTGAAAGTACATGCTACCTCCATCTTTATGGCAGAAATGAGCCAAGTTGAGCACGTGTTTACTTATATTTGCATATGACAAAATAGAAGTGGCTTTCAGAGGAGAGGAATGGCCAGTGGATGTTGTGGATGGGGAACTGTAATTACTGAAAAGGGCAGCTTCTTGAGAATGGAGTCCTGATTTGATTCTGCTGTGTCTGTAGCTGTGAGGAGGGGTGTTTCTTATTGTTCCTTCCTTAGGCCCTTTTCAAGGCCTTTGGTTCCCACTGGCGTTTCTGGACTGTGTCCTCTCTTTTGTTTGTGGGTCTTTTGAATGTGAGCTTGAACACAGTTTTAGTTTGGAACTGTCTGTGTGTATGAAGCTATGACTTAAAGAAATGAGACGTTCTTATGCATTATCCAGTACGCTGTGCTGTGGAACATCCCCACCACACACTGCCTGTGATCCTTGCATTAGCGAACTCCTGCAGAGATCAAGAATTCACTGATGGCACACAGAACAAGAGGAAGTCAGAGGTAAGTCACATGTCTTAATCTTGTGGCTGTGCCCAAACATAACAAAAAGTTTCGATTCAGAGTTTACCATATTTAATGATTCATTAAATGTTTGTGTTGGTGGTTGATTTATTCATTATGCAAATGTTATGTCTGACATTGTTCTGTTGTAGGATAGTTAACTGATATGATGTCTTGAAAGCTGGATCTTCTCTGAGCATTGGCTGTTTGGTTGTTGTGCCGACAGATTTTGTTAACATTAGGTTTTATATTAAGATTGGTGGCAGGGGTTGAAACTAGGATCCAAGCAGCTGATCGTAAAACAAAGAGCTGAGGGTGGAGAAGAGCAACCTTCCAAAATAATGTGCATATCCCACATACCTCAGACAGTGAATTCTTTCCAACATAACACTGGCTTTATGAGATTTCTATTCACTACATTCAGATTTTCTCTTGCATTCAAACATGCTTTTAACTGTAACTCTGAAAAGAAATAGTGGTATGTAAGGTTATGGGCATAATAATTTTTAAAACAAAAGTTATCGTGGAATGAAGTGAATCTTGTTCTCTTCAAAGTACCGTTATGGATGTACTGTCTCTGTGAAAGGTACCTGGGTGTTTAAAGTGAAGAACTTTGTCCCTAATTTTTACAAATATCTGGTAGTGAGGAACTTAATGAGAGGAAGAAAAAAGATTTTCCATGGTAAATTGCACCAGATGTACAAAGTACGGTACTGTTGCAGTAGTAATATAACTTAACATTACTACTGGAACCTATAGAAATGTTTATTGTCATATTAACTTCAAAAGCTGAAATTCACATGCAGTGCTTTATATTTTGCTAAATGTCGTAGATTTATTTAAGACATTAAAGTAAAGAAGTATGTTTTTTAATTGTTACACACATTTTTGTTTAATCACTAGGTAAATAGAGGTCCATTAAGTGTACATGCCTCATTAATAAATATTTCAAGGTGCTATAAACCATTCTGTAACACTGAGTCTATTGTGCACTTGATACAGGTCATTGATTCCCAAACTGTGGTTCGCAAAACCCTCTGAGGTGTACAGAATTTTTCACAAGGTTTATAAAAAAAAAGAAGTCTGCATAAATGCACATCTTGTATGTGTGAATAACATTACAAGAAAAATGCACAAAAAGAAGTTGCTAATCATGCACTGGAGTACAGGCCACATGGAACGGGTAGAAGGGATGGTTGTTGTTTCAGAAAGTGGTGTCTGGAACAGAACTTCATTGTCAGTGTGGAAACAAGTAGGACTGCCCATGGTGTGGATCATTATGAAAGAAAAGATGCATTTGCAGTTGTTTCATTTGTTGCTTTGGCAAATGTTATTGTCTTAGTGTGTTGCAGTTCCATAGGCAGGTGCACCACACAGGTGTCCATTCCTTTTGGGAAGGAAGCCTGGGAGAATTGGACACACAAAACAGAAACTCAGAAAAAATATTTTTTCCTTCAATGGAATTTACATATTGAAGATGGAGATATGTACAGTGATCAGTCATGTGATTATGTCCAATGGTTCTGTTTCAGGCATATGTATAACAGCTTTCATAATTTTTCTTTCCTTGCAAAGCAACTTGCACTTGTCATTCATATTTGTAACTTGCGCTACATTTACATATTTGTTTTGTTAGCTCAGAGTGGTGGGTGCTCAGCACATTATTCAGACCTTAAAGACACATAAAAAAGTCAAGGACATTCTGACACAGTTGGAGGTTGTGGCAACAGCTCTTATTTCCCTGGCGTATCACGAAGTTCAAGGGAAAAGTGCATGTAAGTTACTGAAATGCTTTACCTCCTTAGCCATTAAGACTACTTTACAGATGCCTGCATCGTGCATGGATTTATATTACAGGATGTATGTAAGCGATGTTCAGGATTACAGTTGTGAGGAATAGCCTATTTTATAAACATCTGTATATGCTGTAACATATTGAGCTCACTGAAGTCAGTAACCAGGTTTGAAACATTTAGTGGTCTAGTTTTTCATTTTTAAGTGACGTATTAATGCTGATCAACCTATGTAAACAAAGTTAGTAGTATGTCATTATGTTATTGTGTAATCAGTCGAAGTGCTTGTAGATAAAACGAGTTCATCATACATCCCACATTGATTCTCCTGAGAATCTCTTAGACCTCCACTGTGAGAAGCCAGCATCTAACTGCCTGAGCTGTAACGCAACATGCACTGGAACATACGCTTATTCTAAACGTTTGACATGGTATGTCCATTTACTGTTCCCTTTCTTCCTTAGACATTCCACTTCATGTGGGCTGTCTAGCAACCAAGCCTGTCCCATTTGTTTGTCTACCCAAAGCACCTCCTCTCAAGTTTCTTCTTTCTGTGTGATGTCTTTCTGCACCCATTCACCTGTTGATCTGAGCGTTCCTGGGCATTTACCCTTTCACATTGAAAACCTCTTTTGGGATTCTGTCATCATTCATTCTTAAAACATGCCTATAACCATTTTATTCTGTTGTTTATTAATCTTACAAGGTATTTATCCTGAAATTTTCTCTATGTTATTTCTTGTTCTCTGTGTTCAAGTTTTCATTCTGTACTGCTTATTATATATCTTGTGTTCTTTACATGTCATGTTTCTGCTCTGTATGTTAATGTGAACAAGTGTAACTTTTAAATTAACACTTTTTTCCTCTTGGCACTCCCATTTCAAGAGTGTGTATCGAAAATAAATTGTTAGAATTTTCCTTTACTTTTTATTTGTTCTGTAAATTTTTCTTTTGTTCGTCTATTTATCATGTTCATACTTCCTAACTACTGAAAACCCTCCACATTCTTTGTTACATGATTATTACATTGACATTTCATCCAAAAGTTTTACACACTGCACAACCCTTATTACAGTGTGTAAAGATTATTATTTTAAATATTCTGTGGACTTTCAGTGTATCCGATCCAGAACTCCCTCCTGAGACAGTTAAGTGGGAAGGAGCTGGTGCTTGTACCTACACTGACAATGCCAGTAAAGTGTAATTGTCAGTATGATAATGTTGTTGGTGAGTTTAATGTACCTCTAGCAATTGTGTGCAAGACTTTATCATTGTACCTTTTTGTTTCCTGGTCCACTTTTTTTTAATGATAAGCACTTTACCAGTTCTCTCTGCCTTTGTGTTCATTATTGATGTTGTCACTGTTATTCACATGTCCATGTACCCTCAACAAGGAATTGACATTGGGAGTACAAATTCTAACTTTCAGGTGATTCATTCCATTGTGGGACCATAACATTAAGACCAATACTTGTCTGTCAACCACACCTATATACTTAAATGTCAGGAAATCAGCTACATATTTTAGTTTATGATTAACCATCATCAGGCTGTGCATAGGAGTTAAAAAGATAAAAGTCTGCAAGTGTAAATTCTACTGATTTCATCATGAAAGGGGACAGAAGAGAGCAAGAACAGGGAGTGAAGTTGCATGCTGACAGTGTAAATGCCAGTTGTTGAAACTAAAATAATATGGCACGTACAATTGAAGTGTTTCAATTGCCAGGAAAACATTATTTGGTTTGAAGAGCTGTGGTATGTGCCTAATATCAGAAATATTGCATACAGTTGAGTTTATTTTGAGAGTTCATTATTTAATTACATTGGAGTAGCAAATATGCAGGGTGACCCATAAGTTACTTAATCGGAAATATTTTCTCGTATTATCGGAAATGGTCAGGTTTAAACCTGTTGACACTTGTACGAGTCCGCTGCATATGTTGTTGTGCACTGAACATGTGGGATGTCATTTCAAACAATTTTGTAAATTCAATATGTAACAAAGAAATTTATAACATCATTTATTTAAGTGACTTTTGGACCACTTGGTACATTGGTAGGGCAAGGTACTATGTTCTCACTTTATTTTGTCCTGTTAAGTAGCTCCCTGCTTAAGATGTTTGCCCAGTCCCACAGTGTGTACTGTATTTAAAATATAATAATGTGTAATGTTTCATAAACCTGTTCCTGCACTAAAGAATAAGCAGATTTTTATGCAGCCTTGCAAATGCATGTGCTGGAGAGGAAAGCATTTCCACATACATTTTATGAACAAGATTTTGTGTAAGCAATTTCTTACTTCATTCTGTGCATAATTTTCACCATGTACAGTTGTGCACTTGATAAAGCAAATTCTTTATCTTTTCTAGGAATTCACAAATATGTTGACAGATTCTGTCTTGTTGGTGGAGTGAATGCACCAAAAAAAGTAGGATGTGTTGGCACAGATGGAATTGAAAGACCACAACTTGTTAAGGTATAATAATAGTTATTGACTGTTAATTTGTGCCAAATAAGATTGAATGCAAAGCGAGGGCTAGATTTAACTCACCTTTTCTGCTAGGAATGTGCAAATATGATGTGTAGGCTTCACCAAGGCGTGGCTGCTGTAGTAAAATTTTAATTCTAATTCTCTTTTCAGGGCAAAGATGATCTACGTCAAGACGCAGTGATGCAGCAAGTGTTTACAATGTTGAACACACTTCTGAAAAACAGCAAGGAAACACAAAACAGGAAGCTCCTTATTAGAACTTACAAAGTAAGTGGATCTCAGTGAAGTGCACATTATTATTATTATGTGGATTTTTGTTAAATTTGATACTGTGAGTTCTGATATGTAGCTGTTTCTATGTATATCATAATTTGCTTGTAAAAATTTGTTTAATGCATGCTCAAGGACAGAAACAAATGATAACTTCTAGGCATCAAAAGAACAGATAACTTCTTGTTATGTCATCATCTTTATAAGTGAGTAGTTATTGATGAAGGAAGGAAGGGAAACCCCTGCAGAATACTCTTAGTTGGGTACTGTACATATCTCTGGCAGATCACGGCCACACTCACAGATGATCGAGTGAAAATGTAGGGAATTTGTTTTAAACTCATGGAGTTTGTGCAGCTGTTAAAACTCTTAAAGGGTTCCAGGTTAAGGAGAGTGTGAATACAATCCAATACATATGTTGGTGATACCTTTCTTACATTTTGTACATTCAGGAAGGACCAGCATTTAAGAAGGTGGGCTGAGTGTGTCCGGTTTACAGTCACATGTTTTTTGTAGCATCAGTTCCGTTGAGTTTAGTCTCCAAGATATGTTCCGCTGTTACACAATGCCATTAATATGCAGTACTTTTCCTGCATTATAAAAACAGACTAATCACCAACAAATGCACAGAGAGAGTTTTATCAATCGTAACACACTCCTACATGTTTCGACCCTGCTGGGTCATCTTCAGGGAGAACTTTTTTATTATTGTTACACTAAGGTTGCACTTTATAGTTGAGTGAGAATGTGCTGTTGACTGTGTACTGCGTTGTTTTTGGAGGCTTGAACTCTCTGCGGTTCTGGCCTGCACTGCACATTCTCACTCAACTATAAAGTGCAACCTTAGTGTAATGATAACAAAAAAGTTCTCCCTGAAGATGGCCCAGTAGGCTTGAAACATGCAGGAGTGTGTTACGATTGATGATAAAACTCTCTTTGTGCATTTGTTGGTGATTAGTGTTTTTGCATAATATAGTGCACGGACATGGAACACATTAAATTTTCCTCCATTCTTTATGTTTGTGATAATCAAATGATTGGATGTGAAATTTGTATTGTGTTGCTGCTGTTTTGGGAAGTTTACTTCATCCTTTATTCCCTATTAGACCAACATGTGATGGTGTTCTTTGGAAAGTATTACAGCTATTCTTTTTGTTATGTTGATATTCTGTGCCTGTTGACAAGAAAATTAATATATATAGCAGATATGACCTTTCCCTTGATAGAAATATTTTTTTGAAACATACACTTATTTTGTTTTCTACCAAGGCTGATATTCAAGTGGTGTCAGCTCTAAAAGAAAATTAAGCTGTGGAAGAAATTTTCATCATTCATTCAGAGGCCAAGTATTTTTAGTGTAGGTTATCCAGAAAAGAGGATGATGTTCAAAGTTTTAGTAAGGTGTTAAGTTTCTACTAACAGTGAAATGCTGGTATACTAAGAATGTGGCAGCTACTATATGAAATTAGTGTTCTGTTACTAGGACATTTGTACTGGCACCTGATGATGACATTGCCAGCACAGTATGAAGCTTGGAAACCAGTAACATCACAAGACTTGAGGTTTCTGGGCTGCAAGTTTCTAACACTTGCAGTGATTATATTTAAATTCAAATTTCAGTGTAACGTGACAATTTGAAAACCCTGAATATCTGTCCAATGAATTGTTTTCCTTTACATAAGTCTTAACTTCCTTGCTGCATTGCACAGAAGGTGAGACAGTATTTGGAATGTTTGCTAGTATAAGTTTTGAAAGCTGAAACTGGACTGGTGAAGCTGTTAGAGCTGTATGTATAACTTCAGAGCACAGTGTCCTGCTGTTATCAGTTCATTTACTGGCTGCTGTAGACAGTGCAAGCTCAAGCAAATCACATTGTTTTGCCACTTATTTAGCTTCATAGTGAGAAGTCATGACTGTAGAAGGCTTCAAAGTGGTTGAAACAAGAGTAATTTTGTAATTTTGAGAAACAATGTTTTTGTAGTTTCTGATGTTCAGGAAGGAGTGAACATTTCTTAATTCTGAAAACAGGAAAGAACAGATGACCACAGGAGTTACTGCAAAAACATTTGCTTATATGGAAATCACAGTCAAGGAGGATTCATAATTAATGTACTGAGATGTTGAGCGATATCTGACATTAATTTGAGTTTCTCTGTTGTTTTGTATGATCAGCGCCACAGTCTAAAACTGAAAACTTGCATGCTGAAGAAGTAGGACAACAAGGAAGGGAAAAAATTGGGTGGGGGGGGGTGTGGGAGGAAGCCAGTTCCTGTTGGAATATATAGCAAGTTGATGAAAAATTCCAGTCCCAAATACATTTGCAGGTATAACAGATGAGAAGAGATTTCTGTAGTATGTAGATGATGAATGTTTTTGCATGCATAATAGTTGCTGACCCATGCTGCCTCACCAGGCAGGAACACCAACCCGCACTATTCACATCCTTTAAATACCTTCCAAGTTTCAAATTATCAGTTCTAGTCTGTACATGATCAGATTTTACAGAAGTTCAAAAACAAGCATGAGCGAGAGGATGTCATGGAATAATTTGAGAATATTTCTCTTACCCAGTTTCAGAAATCATCACAAGTTATAAGACATGGGTCTACCAATTTAATCCTAAACCAAAACAGCCATTAGCTGTTCACTTGTGACACTCTGTCTGTTAAAGTGACAGGGCTACAAAGAAGTTTCAGAGAGAATATGGTAACTTCTTTTTAAATGTGCAGTTACTGCTGTACTTTAAATTTATTAATGAACAATTGTAAGCAACAATTTGCCTGACCTGTGTGATTGAGAAGCCTCAAGAAATGCAGCCCAGAAAAATTTCATTGCTCTACATTAATGATTCTTCACACATGCAGCATACACTGATCAGGACACTCACAAGCCAACAGTCCAAAGTCTGGCATCTGACATTTCGTCTTGTTTCCAGAAGTCAACGATAGCTTTTATGGGTGTAGATTTTCATTCCCCGAAGATGTTAAATGTATGCAAATAGTACCTTGTACCAGTACCATAAAATGAGTTGTCCTGTTGGTACCAGAGGTGGTGTAGGAGGATAGAAGATTCCATACAATACATTTATGAAGTGTGGTACCAAAATATACTTGTTCAAATAAGGGTATTATTGTTAGAGTGCTCCTTTCTTGAAATATGTCAGTTTAGGTATGTATAGGCTGTGAGAAACTTGAATCACAATGACTTGTTGCTGTGGTTACATTTTTTAACATAGGTGGTTCTGAACTATTACAGGTGGTGCCTCTGTCCCAGCGAAGTGGAGTTCTGGAGTGGTGTCAGAACACTGAGCCAATGGCCACATACCTGATAGGGCATAATGGTACTAATGGAGCTCATTGTAGATATTATCCACAAGACTACACACCCCAGAAGTGCAGGAAGTTGATGATGGTATATGTATTGAATTAATTAAAATTATCCCTACCTTCCTCATGCACGCATTTGATTCTGAGTTAAGCCTATCAATGGATCATGTAATGATGTTCAAGTAATACC
Organism: Coptotermes formosanus; assembly: GCA_013340265.1. Lineage (NCBI taxonomy): Eukaryota > Metazoa > Arthropoda > Insecta > Blattodea > Rhinotermitidae > Coptotermes > Coptotermes formosanus. Next base: position 886,286 of record BLKM01009550.1, on the reverse strand, counting down.
AACATGAAACACTGATATCTGTAACTACATGTGCCACATTAGCCCTTTGAAGATAAAAATTAACTGAAATTATATTTAAAAGACTCAGTTTGTACCATGCAATAAATACTTGTTTTCTCAGTTATGAAAACAATCAGTTAATGCTGTGTAGAAACATAAGTGCTGTTTCTTTGAGATCCATACAAAACACACAAATGCACACTGTGGGCAAATTGTAGACATTTTTAAATGTTGAACTTGGTGTTAAATGCAGTAGGAACTAGACTATTAAGCATTATTGAATGCACTGTCACTTGTATTAAGTACAGGAAAACGTTGCTTTCTTTATTTTCTCAATTATTGTCTCTGCTTTAAGTGTTTTCAGTACAAGTGAAAAATGATCTCACTTTTCTTCTTCAAGACTGAGCAAACAAAGCAACAGGGAAAATGTATGTGAGCACAAGTAATGTACTGTCATTTTCTCTCCCTGGGAAGTAGCGCAATTGTAAACATATTTTTTGCACAAATTTTGTTCTTTTCAAAATTAAATCCTGCATGTGATAAAGCGTAGAATACTTTGTACAGAAATGTCAGTATTTCAAAGGAACATCTTTCAAACAGAATTTTAAATCATAAATTCGTATATAAATACACTGAAACCCCCATTTAAGGCAGTGGATTTAAGTGTTAAACAGATGAAAATCTTGTATCAAAAAAGTTTAATATGGATATCACTGACTTGGCATAATTGAAATTTTGTTGAAAGGCTTTAAATTGAGAGATGTTAAGTGGGGCTTCCACTGCTGTAATAGGAACAGATGTGAAATGGGAAGTGTGAGCTTTCTTAGAAATTTCGCAGTGAATAGAGCTTATGTTCCGGTTTTAAAATAAGCCATTGGTTTTATAGAAAACAGGAGGTAAAAATTAAATTTTTAAATATTGAACTCACACATTAGGCTGATATTTTTTTTTACCATTTTACATTTTCATAAAATATAATTGTAACATAAATTTTGCAGGTCTGTTGAAGAATGTTTTAATTACTTTCCTCCTCCTCCTCCTCCTCCTCGTTGTCCTTCACCCTTCTCCTCCTCCTCCTCCTCCTCCTCCTCCTCCTCCTCCTCCTCCTCCTCCTCCCTCATTGTCATGATATAGAAGCTGTTTTAATGAGAAAGGATATAGTTCGTGTGTTTGCTGTGCATACTGTTTGTGTACTGGTAACTGTGAGGTCTGTGGTATGTTCCAGGTTACAATGTTGTCTCTGCAGTACTAGCTTCAGTGAAGAACACTATAAAACATCTAATATGTTGATTTTATACTGTTGATAGGACGTAGCAGGAAAATCAAATGACTTGAAACTTCAGACTTACATTAACATCTGCAAGTCATTTCATCCAGTCTTCCGTTACTTCTTCTTAGAGAATTTCCCAACACCAGGAGTTTGGTTTGAGCGGAGACTTGCTTACATACACAGGTACAAAGAACTATGCAGTCATTTATTAGTGCTTGAATGCAATACCAATTCAGGACAAGCTTGATGTTATAAACAAAGTGGATACTGTTCTAGATGTTCCTCATGAAAAATTGCTGAAGACCATGGCGTTTGTGTGTCAGCTTTAAGGTTGGTTGTATCAAACTGAGACAGTCTGTACATGAATAGCTGAGCCAGAAGAAGGTGAAAACAACAAAATATGGGAAAGCAGAATTGGTACTTATGGAGTGGTTTCACAAGAGTTGGCCCTTCATTTACCAGTTGCGCTTAAAAAAATGTGTTGCATTAAAGAATGCGTCAAAATCACTGATGAACGTGAGACTTAAAATGTGGTTTGAAGGTGAAAATGAACTATTTAATGGAGAATTTATATGAAGTAATATTCTATTAAAGTGAGTTACAAAATGACATTTCCAGGCTTACACTTCCATGACTTTTTTCACTTAATAAGCCTAATGTGTTGAATTTTTCCAGAAACAACTTCAGAGGGTTTCACGGTATCTTTTATAACAGCACAAGTCTTCAGAACATTAACAAGTTTATAATAATGACTAATTTGACATACATTGATAATCATTTGACTTGCTTTGTATGCAACTTAGCAAGTTCATTTCTCTTGTAGTGTTGCAACATCATCCATGATTGGTTACATCTTGGGACTAGGTGACAGACACACTGTGAATATTCTGGTGGACAAATCTACAGCTGAAGTGATTCATATTGATTTTGGTAAGTTGTTAAGTACATAGTAATGTAACATGTAACTACACTTTAATATTCTGCACAGTACATAATATAATTTTAAAATTGCACATCTTCATTTGTTGAGTATTGCTTTTGGGTGCCATTTGTTGCTTTAGACATTTTGAATACAGCATTGCATGCAAGGAGGTCACAAGCCCATAACACCATCCCTAATTACGTGGACTATACGGGAGCCCCATACATTGCTTTTTATAGAACCCCACTTATCTTCATGAATACCATAATCGTCCTTGGGTTTGCCAAATCCATATCATAGTTTATCCTTCCATCAGTCCAGTATAATTTTTTGGTTGCATGTGTCATGAATTAGGAAGGAGGTGTGGATTGGAGTACAGGAGGCGTATATTTAAAAGAAAACAACCATGTGTATAAAGTATATTGACTTTTATGAAATATCTTCTCTTCAAAATACAGTTCCATCTTACAGGCTTACATATGTAAATAGACATTGTTACAAACAGCATTTAAGTTGTTTAATAAGTGCTATTCATCCACTCCAGCTTCCACTATGCTCCTTTACCTTCCTTTCTCACAGTTTTCCTCGACCATTTTCTCCCATCTCAACCTAACCCATGTCATAAACCATTATACAGCATCCGCTGTCCTAGCCCCTAAACTTCTGACCATCCTGTAGTGTGACATTCACCATTTATTTCCTTCCATCTCTGTTGACATCACCAAGCAAGTAATTAAGAGCCTCCACTCATAAAAGTCTGTCACTGTCCCTTACATTTACCCTTCTGCGGGAGTTTACCACCTGACCTTCCTTTCCTGCTCTCATGGAAGTCACCACCATTATCACCATAACCATAACATCAATCCACCATTCACCTTTCTCTTATGTGATTATAATGGGGACAGTTACAACATTGCCCTTTGGAAGGGGTGCACAGCTGTGCTTCTTACTCACAGACACAATATATTGCACTGTAATACTGCTGTTGTCTTTGTAGGAATTGCTTTTGAACAAGGCCATATTCTACCCACACCTGAAACCGTACCTTTCAGACTCAGCAGAGATGTGGAAGATGGCATGGGTGTGTCTGGCATAGAGGGAGTGTTTAGAAGGTAACATATAACAGGAAGAATGTAGTGTAAGTAATTGTTGAAGGGGGTGACACAAAGGAAACCTGTAGCAACTATACTGGTGTAATAATAGGGCCAGCATCCGTTAGTGAAGGTCTAGGCCTTGAAAGTGGAAGCATGTCATTCTAATGGTTTAAACTGGAAAGTACTTTAGTATCTAAATTTGGAAATAGCTGTTAAATGGTAAATGTTTTTGTATCTTAAGATTTTATTTAAGTTTGTGATTATTGTAGGAATTGTACATTATGAAAACTGTAAAAATAGCGCTACATTAAATACCATTCTTACAGTGGATAATTGTACAGAGACTTCGGGATGTATAGTACAGATGTATAGTAATTTCCCCTTATTTTAATGGCTTAGAATTTAATAGACTTGTATGGCTGAATGAACTTGGGGGGAGGGGTTAATTTTATTTGACCTCTGAACAGGTGTAGGAATTTACTCCAAATAGGTGTGTGTGACATCTTCTGTTGTGGTGTTGTAGGTGTTGTGAGAAGACAATGTCAGTGCTTAGACAAAACCAGGAAACTATTCTAACTATCTTGGAAGTTCTTCTGTATGATCCATTGTATGCTTGGACGATATCCCCAAGCAAGGCTTACAATATCCAGGGGCGGACTCACAAAACAGACATCAATTACAGTGACCCTGAGGGTAAGAAATCATTATAAACTTACCCATTGACACCATCTCTGGTAAATGTAATAAAATGGCTATCTTATACATTCTAACGGATGAGTTTTGCCCATTTGATTGTTGACTGTATGAACAACAAAGTTCTTATCTCTTTTCACCATGCGGTATAATTCATAGCCTGACCACAAAGATTTAGTATCATCACTGCTCCTCACCTTTTCTCTTGTCATTACATCATATGTAATGGGTCATTATGTGGTGTCTCATAGAGATGTAGAACATTTCTTCAAGTGGCTCAGTGTGATTAATTCCATGATGGGTGATTTGCATGCATTGTTTGATCAGTTCACCTTATGTTATTCATGTCAGTGTCATCATGATTAATTAGTCACATTCTGTTATGCTGTTTTTTCTTCCCACTTGTCACAAATTACTGACAACTATGTCAAGGTTGCCTTGGACATGTCAGACATATCCCATGTGGTATGTTTAATTTAACTGTGTACGGAAAGGAATTTCAGAGATGTGCAGCAATTAATTTCGGAACCTCCCAACTTTCAGTACATGCAAGTTTTATTTTTGGTTCTGTTTATGATGACAGTACTGTTATGCTTAATACTGAGTAATTCAGCATTCAAGGAAGGGATATTGCTACAGTTTTGAACTGAAAGTGTCTTTTGAATGCAAAAACGTTAGTGTTATTACTTGGTTATGTTATAAACGTCTGCAAAGTGTATACATGAAAGTGCAGTACTGATATCTGTGTAAACTTTAGTTGTAGCTCCTTATTTCTAACTTGAAGTGAAACTTACACTTTAATTTTGAATTACCACAAGGGAATTTTCAGACTTGTTCAAGTATATTTGCTGTTGCTGAGGCTGTATAAAATTCTAAATTTTCACTTTTACATAGCCACTGCAGGGGAGGTGAATAGGATGGCGGAGCGAGCATTAGTAAGGTTGCGGCAGAAATTGCAAGGAACAGAAGAGGGGACATCAACTAGTGTCAGTGGACAAGTGAATCGATTACTGCAGCAGGCTCGGGATCCAGGGAATTTGAGCCGCCTTTATCATGGTTGGCAGCCATATCTTTGAGTGCATACGATTTTTAGGCAGGTACAGTGGAACTCCTGTTGAGTGTTCCTTAAATAAGCATTTTGTTCCACATAACATTTAATTTTACTTGTCCCAAGCCTGAATCTCAGTGTTAAATTAGCCAGATTTAAGATTAACCTCAGTTTAGCTTTCAAGTTCAGTGCTGCCCAAAGAAACCTTGAATGGGGACTTCGCTTTATGATGTTATTTACTGTATGACAGAACTATGTGTAATATGATTCCATTTTGGATCCAGCAATTTGCCTGGAATAGTGATATGTTTCTTCTTTTGGTGTTTATTTTTACAGACAACATGTATCTCCCAACATCTGCAATAGACTGGATGGAAACTAGTGTAAGAGAAAATACATCCAGTGCTGATGTATTGGAAGCTGATAAAAAAGCATATTGTGCTGAGGCCGACATTGTACATAATCTCATATCAGTTATTTGCAGGAATGTTCTTAGTTGGGTGCAGATAAACAGGTTCTTACTTGTAATGGAACAAAAAATGCCCAGCAAACTGTGAGTGGTTGGTTGTCCCCCTCCCAAATTAAAGGCATATTGCAGATAAAACCTTGGAGAGTTAGTATTGTTAACAGTGGATGCAGATGCATTGTTTCTGTATCTAGTATAATGTTGTCAGTAATGTTAATTACAGATAGCTTCCACCTCAGAAATTTCTTGATTGCCATGTTGATATCAGTGATGGCAGAAAATTAAAAAGGACAAAGACATAATTGTTTGTGATGTCATGATGTTTGTATCAAGTGTCATGGAGGATCAGTTTGTTAGAACGTTAGTGCATAAGGAAGGACACATTGACACCATGCTGTCATAATTTTTTCTTTAACAAAATAATGAATTTGCACTAAAAATGTCTGAATTGAATAGACCAAAATTCCTTTAATTGGACATCTGATAATCCAGAAATCCTGATAATCTGGCTCTTGGAGAGAATAATTCCAAGACTGGAAGTTTTACTTTTTACCAGAAAAAAGGTTCATCAGTGAAACAGGAACATATTCAAAAATGCCTCTAAGAATGTCTGCACATCAACTGTTGTGGTGTCTCCTGATCCTCTGTCTCCTAGTCAGCTATGAAGACTCCAGGAAAAAAATGGAAGTGGACCCTGATGACTCTGAACCAGCAGATGAAGGAGATATCGAAATTGCATACTGTGACCAGTTGTATGGAGAAGTATGGGAGCAGTAACAAAGGATTACCTGTAAGAACTTCAGTCAGTGTAGATACCATCTGACAATCTGGAATATTTGATAATTCAACACCTGTCCAGTCCCATGCAAGTCGGATTAACAGAATTGTGCTGTACTTGTAAAGTTTGCATATGAAGGTGTAGTTTACACAAATCAGTTAGTATTGAACTGGATAATAATACACTTTCTTTTATAAAAAAAGGAAAATTATTTTTCTGTGTGTTCTGTCACATATACATCACACCAAAAAAAATGTTTTGGCAGAAGATACACATTGTGCAGAAAAACATACAAAAGCCAGGGCTTTGTATCTCCTAAATGTATACTGTATGAGAGATGGTTCAGAATAAAGATTTTTTATTTTACAAGTCCTGTGTAGGAGGTAGAAGAATGTGAAGATTTATCACTGCTCTTTGGAATGTTTGGGACAGTTAAGTCCATGTCAGAACCTGTTTCTTTAAGATCCATCTTGCATGATATTATTCTCCTATTCAAGTATTTTGAAGTGATAACTTTTCCAAGTATATTTCAGAAGTGTATCAAGAAAAGACAGGGGCCACGGTGGCGCAGTTGGTTGAGGCACTGTGCTACAAAGCGGCAGGTCGCGGGTTCGATTCCCGATGGTGTCGGTGGATTTTTTCACTATGGCACTATGGCCCTGGGGTTGACTCAGCCTCTAACAGAAATTAGTACCAGGAATATTTCCTGGCGGGTAAGCGCGGCCGGTGCGTATGGCTGACAAACTTACCACCTTCATGTACCGATTGTCTAGAAATCTGGAGCCTCAACCTCCTGGAACCTTAAGGGCCTGTCCAGGCCTGCAATGGGACTGCTTTACCTTTATCAAGAAAAGACATTGTAGGAAAATTCCTTCGCCAGTTCAAGGAGATGGTACAACATGAATGGCATCTTCCATGGTGTTTCATGTTGATCTTACTAAGATTAAAGTCAGGCACACTTTTCTTGAAGTAGCGGCAGACACTTGCCTGCAGTTCACAATTTCACTGTAGTTTGTCAAGCAAGCAGTGTGTTGAAAAACAGTGTACTTTGTACCTCATTTTCAACTTCCTTCAACAACAATGGGATTGGTGATTTTTCACTCATCATAATGACAGATTTGTTTAATATTTGTTTTGTACATTTGTATTTTCAAGTAGAAGTGAATTAACAGCTGTGCCTCATTGTTATGATGTACCACTGTGTCTCAAACTTGTACCATCTGCTCCTTGTCAGGGGTGGATTGGCACAAGGTATGATGGTCCTTCAACTTATGTAGCTGCCATTAATAATGCCCTATGAAATATAAACTGTGCTCCATATTTGGCCAGGCAATGAAGGTTTATTGTGGACAGCATTTTATTCTCACTGAACAAGGTGAAGAGGAGGGGTAAATTCATTGTAGTTTTTAAGGGCTTGTGTCGAAGTAAATAGTATGACTGTAACGCACCTTTCAGTGTTATCTACTGAATAATCTACATCGTCGCCATATCCAAAAATGTGCACAATAAAAATTGAGCTTCATACAGGACATTTTGCACCATTTGCTAGATTTTGGACGTTGTATAACGCACACGCGCTAATTGTCCCGTGTGCACGTACGTCATGCGTACGGCATTACAACTCGGCCGCACATCCAACCTTATAAACCGCCCAAATCGGTCTAGTATTTGGTCATCAATAGTTGGCTATAATGTAGCGACCGTCGAGCATGCTGCATGAAGACGATCGCCAGCCGTCCGGGTTTCTGTAATCAAAGCTGTCATGTGATGTAACCTGAATATGTTTGGGTTGTAAGACGCGCAGCGAAGTTTTGAAGGTACGACTGTAAGAAAGGCAAACTGAAAGGAGGTATTATGACTGAGGTATATAAAGCAGTGTGACATTTTTGCAAGTGTATACGTAACGTAATGTTAAATGCTTTAAATAATTCCACATTCGTATTTTTGTTGTAGGATATGAAAAAGTATTTGCAGCAGTTGTTAACCAGGTAAGAAGCAATCAGATTATACCATTGTAGGGTTGTATTGGCAGGCCATAACGTATTCAGGCAAACATTTTTCAGTCTTCAGTTTTGGTAGGGTGCTAAATGTATGTGTATTAGATTAATGTTTTGCGCCCATAAATACGCTTCCCAAAAATGATGAAGTGATTCCAGCAATACTTTTGATGAATGATGGTCAACGTCAGTCTAGTTATGGCTTCTAGGCGATAGCATATTGAGCGTCACCATTATGCATTTAAAGGACAGCTGCACCAGATGCTTTTGAGTTTGAGAAACTCTGCTTTTTACCGACAAACTGCGAGTGTGTTTTATATGAGTCTCATAGTAAGTAGTGATTATTATTTTAAACATTGCTAAGTTAATAATCTTTGCAATGCAGATGCAGTGTGTTCCTTGAAATGTTGACCCTGAATGTTATCATAATTTAAAGGAAATACAGGGTTAGCACCAAAATTTCCCTTTGTCTCCATGCTTGTCATGTAGCCCTGCCAATGTTCATATCAAAACTCCAAATTCTCTAAAGACCTTGCTCAGCTTCTCTTCTGTGCTGCATAAAAACAAAACATGGCATTTTCCATTGTTCTGCCCATGTTTATTAGAAACATAAGTGGGCACTTTCAGGGAACTCATGGCTGAAATTTTTCTACCAATTCCTCCTTTACTTTCAACTTATATGCCCTCCAGGGATATGCTTTTAGAGTGAAACATGCTAGTGGAATGCTTAATTGCACTAATTTTTCTTGTTTGTTTTAGAGTAGATGGTCTTCACTGTATCTTAATAACAGACAGAGATGGTGCTCCAGTTTTGAAAGGTAGGTGGGGTATGGGGGGTTGTGCAAATTGAATATCTTAATTGTGTGACTTGTACAAGTGAGGCATACCTATGTATTAACAGTGTGTTAGTAATAAGGATGTGGCTGTACAGTCAGGCATTATATGTTTTGCATCACATATTATTATTATTATTATTATTATTATTATTATTATTATTATTATTATTGCATTATCTCCTTTATGCAGGGTATTCACACTTATATACCTGAAACAGACCATGTTTCTAGGGTATACAGTGTCACAGCTATTCTGCGCTTACTATTTATGGTGCATATAATGCTGTCTTCAATATTAGAGTCTTTTGTGCTTCTACATTAATACTTTCCAAAGTATGTGTGCTGTGCCCAATATAGCTGTTTTCTGTAGTTCTTGACTTTGTGCTTTCCTGGTATGCTGCTCAATTATTATTATTATTATTATTATTATTATTATTATTATTATCGGAATTTCTCACTTCTCAGCGTTAGCTGGGAAATATTCACCTATCCTGGGATATTTAATCAACAGGATTAGGCTCGGTGGTCTTATGTGTAATTTAGGAAATTTTTTACAATTGAACATGTGCCAAGAATTACCACTTTTTGCATCGTCATCGTCGTCGTCATCATCATCATCATCATCATTCTTATTCTGAGTACAGTGTAGCATGGTGAGTAATCACACTGAAGTATGTATGCTCTGACTACATGTTTCAACAGCAGTTAAACATCTGGTGTTGTTTCACAGACCACCAATGATGAAATGCATTAATGTAACATGGTAAAAGCCATTCTTTAAATCACAAACATTATTCAGTGTATAAAGGTTTATGAACTTCTTTTGATTGTTGTGGGACATTACTTTTTAAAAGTTATGTGTTTTGTGGTTTCTGTCATTGTTGTAACTGCATTTACAGTTTTAGTGTAATTGTTTAAAATGTTTAATTTTGCTGAGGTTAACCTGATCATTATATGCATTGTTGAATGTTCTGTTTGGTAATACTGGGTCTACTTGCTTTGCTGTGTTATAATCATGGCTGTGTTACACTTTATCATCATGTAATATGAGGTGTAACTTTGTTACAGTTCAAGTGTGCCAACTTTTAACTTCATACTGTCCCTGTTGTTAGTGTCAAAGTCAGTGCAGCTGTATTGATGGTCCTGTTTCACACTGTGTTTTGTTCTTATGATAAGCTGTTTAAGCCGGTCACAAGTTTAGTCATCATTCCACCATTACAGGTGAAACTATCAGCTCTTGCAAAGCCAGGGCTTTTCTCAAGACTGCAGTTTGGTGTTACAGTGTACAATACAACACCCAATGCACTATTTGTGCTGTTAGTGTAACTGTTTGAAACTGGGATTGATAATCAGCATCGATAAATGTTCACCATTGTGATGTATAGTATGAATTTTTTATATTTTTATTGTCGCCTTTTTTATTAAATGTGCATCACAAACTTAATACAGAAGGCAGATGGGTTCAGGACGTGGGGAGGGCACACAGCTTAAAGAAATCAGCAGTCTAATTATTTCCTTTGGCCAGCAGACAGAATCCTCAGCTTGATAGTATGTTTCAGTTGCCACTGACAAGGCCCCAGAGCTTGCAATGAGACCAAGTTTCCTTTCAACATTTGGAATGGCAACAGATCAAGGTGGCAAGCTGGGACTAGGCAAGAATAAGGCCATAATCTGCATGTATTCAACTTACCAGGTACATTCGAATCTAACATATAAGTGTGCAGTTTGGATGTGTGTGTTTGATATGTGTCATTACAGTCATTGGTTGATGTCGGCAGTATTAAGTGAATCTGCCGCATTTTGCGGTTATGTGCGGTCTAGAAATGTCTTGTACAAGACATACCATCATCTATGGACCTTTGTGAGTTCTAAATGTTATGACTATATAATTGCAGTGGTTTATTAGACGGCATCTTTGTAGTGCAAGATAGGTTTTTCTATTGTGTTGTCTGTATCTTTGTCCCCCTAATGACTTTCCAACCAGTACAGTGATACTAGTGTCAAGTTATGTAGTGTATGTTAATTTTGGAAATCTTGTGTGGTAATAGATTTTTAAATAATGTACAACTTTTGTTAAGGTCACCCTCAGCACTTTCCCTAACTGACAGATATTTATCAAACTTTGTATGATGATGTGTCATTAGAGGTGTTACTGTCCTCGTATCATTTTTGTATTTGTATTACACTCCATCTCATTTCTGCCCTCTTATTCATGGTACAGGACTTCACATTTCCTAAGTGATAAGTGTTTAAACATCAGTATGTATCTGTTAAACAGTGTATATGTGATGTTTGACGGATATATATTGGCGTGTGTCTGATTAGCACAATGGGATAAGTCACATAAAGATGATAAGTGTTTATTAACAAAATTGATTTTACCACTTCTGAATGTATATATACAATCAAATCTCAATTTAGCAGAACTGTTTGTTCACCATAATTTGTGGTGTATGTTGAAGATGGCGGTAAGTCAGACTACAGTATAGTTGGGAATTTCTGCTCACAGCCATCCGTGGGCGCTGAGTGAGGGTAGTTCTCTATGCTTTATCAGGGGTTGACCGTATGTTGGAGCTGGTATAGCATACTGAGTATAGCAACTAGCTATGAGCTGGATGCTCTGAGGCCCAAATCCCAGCAGGGGCAAGAGATTTTGTTGTCTGTAAACCATTCAGACTAGCTCAGGAGCCTACCCAGTCACCTATTCAGTGGGTACCATGATTTGTTACCAGGAGGTGTAGCAGCAGGGGCATGAAGTTGACCACTCACCTCCACATAGTGCCCAGATTAAGAATGAGTGGAGCTATACCTCTGCTCCCCCTATATGCCTTCATGGCATGGACAGGGACAACTTCACCATTTCGTGCCTTTTTTGTACTGTGCTTAGTGAACATGAGTTCTTGTTTTCAGGAAATATGCATGTTATTGCTTTGCTTGGATTATTGCTCTCATAAACTCAGTCACAATTAAATGTCAGCACAGTTACTGGTATTTTTCACGGAGGATAATGGTTTACAATGACATACGATCCAACTGAAAATCAGTCTGACATGGTCTTGTCTCATTCTTTCTTGAACATCCCAAATAACGCTTATTTCAAATTGCATGTAATATTTATATGTTGTTCACTTACCATTCACTAAGAATAATTCCTTATATAAGGTGGATTGTGTTAGTTACAAGGTTATCTTTTATTCAAGTAAACATAGTAGGTACACAACAAAAATTTGTACCCTGTTGTACTGTGTAGTTGCTCATTCAGACTCTTTATGCAGGTTGTCCAGATCAACAAATTGCCTCTTGTAATCAGCTTCATTGGCAGTGTTTCCTGTAACACTGGTCAGATATTATTGCTGGAACAGCATATTGAACCTCTTCTTAGTGATTTGAGAATGGCTGTTGCTGAATCATGAACCAGTGTTGAAACAGTGACTTAGCTTACCATACTCACTGAACAGTCTTCTGAATGGCAAGAGGTGTACTGCAATGCTGTCTTGAGATGAGGAGCTTGGAAGAGAAGACAGATTTGTACCTAAAGGAAATATTCTCCCTGAATTACATCAGCATATTATAGTCACTTGAACATTCAGATATATGTATTTTGTTTGTAAAAAAATAAAAGTGTTTTATAAAGAATTTAAAATATAAACTGTTATAAACTTGATCTCTTTGTGTTAATACTGATTAAGTTACTTAGCCTGTATGATACAATCTTAATAGCTTTTCATATTAACGGTTTGCTGTGGTTAACTTTAAATCTAGCTCAGTACCCACACTTTTAAATTGACATTCTTGAAGTTTTCCTAAACATACTGGTCCCCACTTCCAAAGGTGATCTTAATTTTATTCTTCCTCAAAAATGGATTCCTTCAATCATGGCAGATGCACATTGGCTATTAATGTCAACAAGGCAATTATTGGAGGTACATGAGAGTAAAGTTCCCTGAGTTAGGATTTATATCAGTTGTCCTCAGTAGAATATAAATGTGACTCTTACTGCAGTAGATAATGCTATATATGACACATTAAGAAGTTACAATGTAAACTTTCCTTCTTTTTCAATTGAATCAGTATATGTATGGATGATGAAGATATTATTTGTATCTGTTACATAATTTATTCTGTCCATGGGCATACTTTTGATATTATGCTCAACTGACCCTGAATAGTGGTACAGATCTTGTGGAGATAAATGGCAGTAAAATTTATTTAAATTGTAGTGGTACTTCTGTGGGATAAATGTATGGTACCAGTAGTTATCAATTTTTATGAAGATACAAATAGCATCATTTACTAGTTCTTGCTTCCATGAGTAATTTTACACTTCCAGTTAATAGATAAGTCTCCAGCAACAGTGAATGTGAATGGAGTGAATTCTGTTTGTTTCAGCTTGGAAAATAAACATATTCACATGAGTAAACAAGTGCATTATGAAGGTTCAAGTCTTCTGGGGTGTTGTGTTGTGATGACTGGTAAATATTTACTGCTATTTTGGAGGAGTGTTTTTCTTCTATCTTCAGGTTCTGGCAGCCCAAGAGGAGTAGCGCACTCTTTTTTGACTGATAGACCCAGAAGATGGAAGCAGCATGCTCGTCCAAAATGTTAGTAACTGTTTACAACACTGCATAACATCCCTGAAGACTTGAATCTTCATAAACACTGCTGTGAGAACCTCAGATCTTACAAATGCATTTTATTCATGTTGGCTGGGTTGTTAAATAGCAAATACTGTACTATAGTGCTGCTGTGGTGCAGAACATTGCCCTCACCTGATGATGGGATTATTACATTTGGTATACTATAACGTCAGAAAATTTTATAATTTAACATCAGTTACTTCTTGAGAATAGTACGTTCTTTACCAGGATTTTTGTGACACTGTAAAATGTATCATTCAATAATTATACTTTTCTTTCCCACTGAAGAACACATGACTTCTGATGACCTCATGTTTGTAGTCTATTACCATCATCAGATGGGGTGACTACTATGTGATGACCACCATGCAGTCATATATTGACTCCTGGGCTGTAGTCCTTATGTCTAGAATTGATCAATTAAAACAGTAATGTAGCTCTGATTTTACCGTAAATATAGTACTGCTGTTATCATATATTAAAATTTACATTGAGATATGGTCTTTTGGGATGTTAGCAAGTTACCTGTCTATTACACTACATGGCATCACATCCCAGAACACTGCAATCTCAGTACTCACTGCCATGAGAGCCTCAAATATTAAAATTTCAGTGTTTGTTATACATTCACAGCATGGCACTGTACTCACCTCTACTTCCCTATATGGTAACAGAATGCAATTTGCCATACACAAAGTGCCAAATCCAAGCACGGCATGTGTGGAAACATTGATCGAGGAGTCACACAATTTATGTCAGCAAAGGGCCCCAAATTAAGTGGATACACACAATAACAATTTATTACATTATGAATGAAGGGACAGTAATACAATACCCACAGTTCTTTGTTGGAACCCACACAACACAAACACAGGATGTGAATAACTGTGCCCCACTGGACTGAATGTAATACCCAACATGGAAAATAGGAAGGCTCCACACACTTCTATAAAGACAAAATATTACTTGTGTGGTGTTGCCAGAAACTCAAAAGACAAATGACAGAATACACTTAAAACCTCATGCCACACAACACCAGCAAGGACCCTCTCCAGATTACTGAAACCAAACCATAAGTTTGGATAGCAAGATTGTGATGTCTATTTAGAATGACTAGCTTACACAAAAGCTGCACACAGAGTGAGGGGGTAAGGGAGCAGGAAGTAGTAGGAAGGGATAGGTAGGGGTGGGGAAAGTAAGGAACCCAAAGAGGGCATTCTTGTCAGAGTGATGCTGGCCACAAGTTCCGCCAACATGACACAGCACATATCTGACATTACAGTTTCAAGGTTCTTGCAGCAGTGTAGCCGAGGATCCTGTTCGTATGAGGTATTTCAATTTCAATTTCAATTTATTCAGCATCCATATCTGCTACATAATCAGCAATAGGACAAGTCCATTTATATAAGTATTACAATTTTGATCCAATAGCATCCGTACCTGCCACATAAATAATAACCCTCACAAATATAAATGACAAGACATAATTAAATTAACGATACCTGTCTAAAACCAAATACACAATGATGTAAAACTAAATACAGATCAATTTAAAACCAGAATAACAATTTTTCAATAGAAATCATCTGTAGTTGAACTAAACACAAATCTATTTAAAAACCAAGTTTAAAATCTATGTGTCAATGTAAGAAGTCACTCATCACAGCTACAGGTAAAAAACATATATACTTACATCTGAGAACAGTAATCGTTATACAAGAAAATTGTACTTATTCCAAAGCTCAAGTTGAAAAACATCCATAGACCAAGCTACAACACAATCCCTATAAAATATTTAGGCATTCAAAGAACCTGTATTAACTACATACAGAATGGCAAGCACCCAAGCAATTTTTAGACGCAATAACACGGGCGTTTACAACTGTCTGGTGGCAAGGTTTTACCTATTATCACATGAACCCTTATCTATGACCATATGTAAAAAACTCTGATAAAGACTAAAAGGGATTATTTAATAAAAACGACTTCAGGGCTCTTTTGAATTTTTTAAAATCACCCAATTCTTTTAGTTCTCATGGCAAACTATTATGCAGCCTGATACTCATATTAACAACACTTTTCTTATACAGAGATGTATTACACTGAAGTATATAGAAATCATCTTTCCTGCTGGTATCGTATCCATGGAAATTAGAATTTCTGACCTGATAAATATTGTATTTACGAAAGAAACACAAGATCTCGAATATGAACAAGCAAATCACTGTAAAAATCTTTAGTTCGTTAAATATAGGCCTACATGATTCATTTTTACTCTTGTTTGTCATCAAGTGAAGAGCCCTTTTCTGCACCTTTAGGACCTTTGTAATCTCACTTACCCCACCCCACAAAATTATTCCATATCTCATTACAGACTGAAACTTAGCAAAATAAATATTTCTCAACATGTAAAGGTTCAATTCAAGTGATGTTGCATCACTGGGTAACTGTATCTGATTATCCAGTGATGCAGTGTCATATTCCAGAAGAACATAATCATTGTCTTATATTTGCTTCATTGTTTGTTTCATGGTATTCTGTAAGTGCTGTCTTTTATTTATGATAAGATCAGAGTTTACAGTCTGGCTTAAAAATGATGTATCGATATATTTTGTATTAATATGTGTGTAAGAAAACAGTAGCATTTGTTAGTGTAATGTATTTATATAAAGATGTTTTAAAGAGTCTGTGTATCTTATTACCATGGACCTTATGTCCCATAAGGATATGTGGTTGTCTGCCATACACATGGATTTAACAGTGGTGCTGGTATGTTGTTTCCTCTCCATGATCCTTGTCATAAAGTCTGCATGCATACAGTCACTTATAATTAAACTAATTCTCACTACTGACAACCAAGTCAAAACAACCTGTCTGATTTCTCCTCCCTTTTGCTTTCTGTTTTTGAGAATTGCTAGAAATGCAAGAGTTTTTGTTGGAATTTCTTGTATCTTTATTCAGGAGGCATAATTATTTATCACACTTCCACATTCAGTATTTATATAGCATAGACTGATATTTGCCTGTATTAACATATGTAGTAATTCCATAATATTGCCAATATCTTAATTTCAGTGGCACTTAATTTTTCCTTTGAAATGCAATGGTCAGATGCATTTGTTCTGTTTGGTATTTAGTAAGGAAGTACACAGTCATAAGTGCTGGGTAAGTAAATATGCAATGAGCATTATTATGATAACAGTGCAACCTGCCAGAAACAGAACGTGAAATAAACAGAAACTTGCCTTTATTAGATATCATATCCAGTCGTGTAAATATAGAACAAAAGTAGATGGAAAATTATGTATAAAAAACAGAAAATGCGTCAAGGTTCTGGCATGGTGCTGATGAAGGTTCCAGTCTTCTGGAATATGATGCCATGTAGCTTGGTATATAAATACAAGCTTTTTTGGAAGAGTGTGCCCCCCCCCCCCCCCCAATGCACGGGTTGTCCAAGAACATTGGTCTACACTGTGAAGCATGTATTGGATACAAAAGCAATTGTTTCATATTACTCTAACATATGACAGATTCCCTCTACTGTTCTTATGACCAGCTGATAATAATACTGTATAGTTTCATTTCTAACATATCTTATCTTTAGCAATACATCAGGTGTTTCTGACATTCCTCTTCATTGTTCTGTTAGTGTGTTTCATTAATTCACATGTGTTGATGAATTATTTGCTTAATCCATCATTTGCCTCATATAGGTGCTGGCATTGGTTCCCCTTCAAGTCCTGCAATTATATTTTTTGCTGCAAGTACTGCCATGGCTGTCCGTGTTTTCACAGTTGCACTTCCAATGTGGGGGAGTAATACTGAAAAAAAAAACATTCTACTTGATTATATACCCTCAGCATGGTACATACATCAAGCACTATGTATTATGAAACTCGTGATGTTTACTGTTTTATATAAGGCAACAGGACGAAAAATGTAAAAATTGCTTACTGTTTTGTTGGGAGACAACTAAATGACCATGTCTAAGCACATTTTAAAAATTTAAAACACAGACTGTGAAGCAAGAGTGAATTCTTTGAACTGGTACCATTTGCTGCTTGATGGAGAACTAGATCCTACACTCATTCTGTTTAGTGATGAAGCTTTGTTTCATCTCTCTTGATGTGTGAACTCTCAGAACCACAGGTACTGGAGTGCAGGAAGTCTCAAGTTCACACATGAAGTGCCACCACAAAACATCATGGCTGTTTTTCTTTCATGAGACCATAAATTCACTATGATACTTTACATCTGACACCTTTTTTTGATTCCCTGTCCAATTACAAGAGAACCTGCCCCTTTCCAGGAAGACCGCACATCAGCTCACACAGTAAACAATTCTGTGCACTGTTCAGAGAATGCTTGTGTTGACAGAATAATAGTCGGGGGGATTGTGTCCTCCACATTTGCCAGACATCAACCATGAGATTTTTGCTTCTGCGGCATGTTATTGAGAACAAAAGAGTATAGTAATAATTCTTAAACTGAAGACTATCTGTGAAAAGGGATTAAGGATGCAGTGTCTTAAAATTTCACCAATGAACAATGTGTTTGTTAAGTATGATGTTTTTCTGCAAGTTGAAAGGAACACTTCCAGCTGCAGTGCACGGAACTAAAACTTAACAGCACCTTCACTGAGTGTAGTGATTGAAAACCTAACATTAACTGCAGTACATTGAAATAAAACATGTGAACCCCAATTCTTAAAAAACTGGAATAGTGTTGAGCCCTGCATAGCCTGTGACCAAGAAAAACAGTCTGGGAAGTGACCAGTGATATGGGCCAGATATACTAAGGATTGTGTCTGATACACAAAATGATTAACCCAACAAGGTACATCAGCACCAGATATTTCATCCATACTGGTTATACCTAGCATGTTAGTGTCGTGGCAATAGACCGCAGAACCAATTTGGATAGCGTAGCAAAGAGAAAGTTCCTCCTGCAGCCAGGAATCAAATCCCAATTCATTCCAACTAGCCAGTTTTTGGTTATTCTCATTTTTATCAGAATGTTTAAATCTTTCTTATCCAAAAATATTATCCCACATAGCAGTTACATGTCAGATGAAATACCATTTGTCTTTAATGTAACAGTTGTAATAGTTTGTTTCTCATTGACAGTGTATAGGACGCTACTCACCACAGTTAGAGAGACTGAGCAGTGGACTGTCTGTTGGCAGTGGCTCAGGAGTCATCACATCAAGTCCTGCTCCAAATATTTTTCCTTCCTTCAAGGCTTTCAACAAAGCTGGCTGATCAACAATACCTGAGACACAAAATGTTGCATCTAGCCACACAGTAGTAGATGGTTTCTGCCTTGTCTTGTCCAGCTTAACCCTCTCTCTCTTCAAGTTGTGATTAATAATTGGTTCTTTCAGCCAAAAGTACAGTGTCAGAATGATGATAATATATTCACACAAACAATAATGCAATGATGCAAAAATTCTGACATTTGGATGAGTACTGGCTAATACAGCTAAATCACGTATATTTCTTCACTCACAGTGAATAAGTATAGGTGTACAGGCTTTTAAAACTTGGTGTATGGTGAAGTGAATCTTATTTGGATGTTAGATTGAGAATGAATGAATGAATGAATTGAGAAGTCCAACAACGATTGAGCTTTCCCTCAGTTAAGACTAATATGTGCAGAACTGCAGCTGTAGTGGTTGTTTTGTGCGCGTATGAAACTTCCTCTATCATGCTGTGGGACGAACATACAGCTGAGGCCCATTAGGGCTGAAACATATAGCTTATTGAAAAACAAACAAACTTTTTTTCTCATAAATATAGTTGTGTCAGGTGGTGTGTTATAATTTGTTGAGACTAATGCTGTTTAAGAACAGGTGCTGAGGCCTTGAAGAGACCAGAGAAAATGACACACTGATGACCTTCATAAATTAAACTGTTTGCCAAAGATTATCAGGGTGACCAGGCAATATAAGAGTATTCTTGACTTTATTCTAATCGCACAGCCAGAAATATGTACCTGACAGAAAAGCACCGTATGAAGAGATTAAATATTTCTTTAAGACCTGGCTTGTAATATAATTTAGTTATGAGCTGACTGAGACAATGAAGTGTTAACTGTGTAATAGTAACAAGCTGCATTATTAAGCACAATGATAAACTGTCCTAATTCATTGAAGTTTACAGCACATACAGACTGTCCTCTTTGTCTATTTCAATATTGTTGCTGGACTGGGTATTGTGTCTTTAAATGCAGGAGTCACATGGTTAAATAATCCCCAGTTAACAGCCCAGGGTCTAAGGCACACTTAGCTGCTTTTAGGGACATAACAAGGATCAGGCTGCAACAAGCTCACCTCCACGAGCAACATTGACCAAGATAGCATTGGGTTTCATTTTATTAAATGCTTCTTCATTGAACATTCCTTTAGTTTCTTCATTCAGTGGACATACTATTATCACATAGTCACTTTGCCTCAAGAGCTCATCAAATGAAACAAATTCCGCACCAAATTCTTTGGCTGAAAAGTGAAAATGACAGGAATCAATAGGCTGTTTCACAAGTTCATTACATATGCAGTAAAATCATGAGTGTATAAAATTTACATGACTATGAAATGTGACATACTATGTAAATAGCCATCACGGTACACATCAAGCTGTATATATATCACTTTTTTATTGTCTTTGACATGTTTTGTTTGTGACCGACCAACTTCTGGGAGACTATTTAAATACAGTGATAAAAATGGACAAGGTTGTAATACTTAATATGCATGAAGTCATCAGTGTATCTCAGTTGCCTCTCAGACAATGGTCAGTCATGACTGAGACATGCTGGAGATACGATAAACAAGTGACACAGAACATACCTTGAGGTTTAGAATGATGGTTATTTAATACAGTGTGTTTAAGTATCTAAGTGAAGGTGAAACTATTTACTGTAAATGAAATTTCACTTAGTTTTCTCTTTATTTATATTTATTGGCAACACATTGTGTGTGTATAATGCCTGTTCACTTCTGAAATATGGTTTATCTCATATACATGAGGTAAACTTCATAGTACCAGTTCTAAACAAAAATAGACTCATGCTCTGCTTACTGTTACTAGAAACTTACAGCAACTTTTAGTGAACCAAGTAATAACCAAATACTGCAGTGACTTCTGTGAGTGCACACACAGGCAGAGAAGCGAGTCAGTCCTCCAGTCAGTTTAGGTCAACACGTAACACATAATTTGTACTGTCTATCGAACTTCCTGTATTTGAGTTTTGCTCCTTCATGACCAGTGTTTAATGCACAAAATGTATCTGCTTTGCTCCTTTATGCCTACCCTGTGGTTTGGGTGAATGTCCAGAGTAAATGATCTGCTTCACTTCAAAAGGTATTAGACGTTTAGCAATTGCCTGTCCAATTCCACCAAAGCCAACAATCCCAACTGTAGATCCTTGAATATCTTGGCCCATTAGCCACTGCGGGCGATGTGGTTCCCATGTGTTACTACACATAACATAAAAAGAATTGTGCAGTAATTACTCAAGCGTACAATTGTGTTTAGGATTAAATTATATATATTCAATGTTTTGCCTAAAAACATACTTGTACTCAGATAATTAAAGTAATATATTAGTTTTAGAAAAGTGAACAACAAAAGGTATATAATAATAAATTATTGTACATTTGCAATGGTTACTTCCTTTTCTTTTGTTTTGCCCTACGCAAAAGTGCTGATATATATATTCATATACCACCACAGTTGAGGATCTGTATATGATTAAATTTTGGCAATTCAGTATGTAAAATGATGTACTAAGAAAGACTAGCACAGTAGTAGTCTTTAGATGCACCAACACACCATCTAATATAATTAACTTTTTTACTTTCTGGCAGTGTGAAGTATGTAAATCCAACATTTGTCCTATATGTAAAAAAAATCAAGTCAGTATTAACACATGTGCTGGCTGGCTGCTTTCCCTTGGCAGTTTCCTTTACAAGTTCATGTATGTCAAATTTTGGTTCATCATAATGAACACTATACATTGTCTTTGATACAATGATTAGATGAAATGTAGTTGTTGAAAACGCAAGTCTTTTGAGTCCCATGTCAGAATGGTATATCACACTTCTCAAGGAACTGTCATTGACCGATCATGTATCACAGTTATCTGTCTGGTAATTGTTAGAAATCAACAAAGTGAGAATGTCTGTCACAAATGTATCAGCCAGTAGTTTGCCATGTCTTCCTGATTAACTGACTCTGTGTTAGAAATTTTTGGTGTTGATGCTTGCTTCATAATCTGACAGAAGTCCATAAATTAAAAGGAATGATGGTTGGGAATTTTTAATGATTTGAGACTTACAATCACAGCCCAGTTTCTGATATTATCATGGACAGCAAAACATGCTTCTCCCAACTTAAGCCTGAATAGTATTTTCACTGGCAAAAATCCAGGGTTCGAACCCTAGCAGGGCAATAGATGTATCTCTTCTCAAAAACATCCAGACTAGCTCTGGTGCCCACCCAGCTTCCTATTCAGTGGGTACTGGGGGCTCTTTCCCCAGGGGTAAACTGGCTGAGGTATGAGATTGACCACTGTCCTCCATCTACTGCCAAGGTCAAGAATGAGTGGAGCTGTACCTCTGCTCCTCTTGTATGCCCTCGTGACGCATACAGGGACAACTTTACCTTTTTATCTTTCACTGGTGACAATTCCTACCTGAAATTAATAAGACCAAGACATGCTGAATGGAAGATGGTGGGTTCTTTCTTTTGAACAAGTGTTGGTGTGACCGTTCTCAGACTTGAGCAGTTCACATGACCTAACCAAGACCAGTTGCCCCATGAAAAATTTTGTTGCCCTGCAGAATACTCCAGTACCATTACTCACCTATCAAGTCCATAGTGCAGACCTGGAATCATGTAACATACTTCTGTTTCTAGCACTGAAAGACCTCAAGTCCTGAAGATATGCTACAGTCACATGAAAAGTTACGTGTAGGAATACCAAACCTGACTGGCACCATTACTTCTCATGTTGCTTGAATGAGAGGATGGGATTTTGCACAGAATGTGGTAACAGAGACATTTAAAAAACTGTAATTATTGAAATACCATTACTGTTATCAGAACCCCCATGTATCAAAACATCTATAGTTGCACAGTGTACTTACGTCTCAATCCTCAGTCGACCATCATGTAACCTGCGTGCTGTAGCCAAACATAAGAGCACTGCTACCTCTGCCACAGCAGCATTCAAGACATTAGGAGTGTTACCAAATTTGATCCCTCTTGCTTTAAGTTCCTTCACATCAATGTGGTCATATCCAGCAGACATGGTTGCTAACACCTTTAAGCTGGGTCCTAGAAATGGCAAATCAGTCCCGTAATGATGGGGCAAGATAAGATTAACATTCCCATAACATTACCCTTTTCTGTATAACTTTGATTGCAATTGCTCACACATTGTAGGGTAAATACTAACCCTGAGCATCATGTTAGTACTGTGAGTCACTAGTGAGAACTGTGAGAAGCAATTAACTCTTTAAAGACAGAACATATCTGTTTTATTTAAGGACTCAGTGCATACCGCGCTGTAAAGACTCTCCACTTCGGTTATATGAAACAAGCTGTTAATGTCGTATAAGGCAAAAGTTGCTGATTGTTTTGAGACCCACACAAAACACAAATGCAATGTGAGCACCATGTAGAATTTTTAAATGTTAAACTGGGTAGTACGTAAAGTTACTGCTAGGTTTTAAAAGGTTAAAAAATCATTGATAAATTGCATTAAGTAGTGTTCATTTACAGAAAGAGATAAGTACTTATTTATGACAAACAGAATGGGAGTCATATTTATGTCATGTGTAAAAACCTGTAAAATGTTGAATGGCCAATGCTGAATTTCTTGTGTGAAACTTTTGTTATTCTGTCACTGTCAGTAGTAAAGGATTAATTTTTATTATTGCTTACTGATATGATGAATGCATTTGAACTACCAGAAGGAGAACCCTAATAATCATATGGAACTAGAGAACCATCATTAAATCAGCCATTATTGGTTCAAGTGCCAATTAAGAAATACTGTAATCAGCCAAAGCAGCGAGCTTCTAAGATTTACAGCATACAGTCAAAATTAATATCTTTGGCATTATAATATAGGGAACTTTAAATATATGGCACATTAACGTAGGGCTATAGGACGTGTTGAACATTTCTACACTGAAGTCTAGGGCATGCATGAAGAACAGTGGCACACACTTAAGTAATATAAGACCATAATGGTATATCTGGGGGCATGGTGATGTGGAGATAAAGTGCTCGACTTCTTTGCAGGTCCTGGGGCTGAAAACATTCACATCTAGTGAGGACTTCTCCACTTCTAACAAATTCAGAACTTCGTGGTTTAAATTGCATGGCAAGCTGCAGGACTTCCTGCCAGTCATCACCACCTGCAATGTCATACTCTTATCAAGAATAAACTGAGGATCATTCTAAATGCATAAACACATAAAATGTGAGATTTTACCTTCACTCCAGTCATATGAGCAGTCATCAGCACTGCCAAGGCATGTGGCATAAACCACAAATACCGAAACATGTTATATCAGACTTACTAGGTTGCAAGAATTTAGGAATCTTGATATTTATAGCAAATGTGATGCAATCTCCTACTGTGAAATTCAGTACCTGTTAACACCATTTCAAAAAAACATTAAGATATGGAAATTTTTATTGGAACTTCCATCATGAATGAGCATGGTATACATGTTAGAGAGAAAAACATTTTATCTTTTTTACCTTTGTAAAGAACTTATCGACATCACAACTTTCATCTTGCCTCCAGGGCTTTTCTCCAAACTGCGAATTCCATGTATAGACTTTTGAATAAGTTCCAATAAAGTCAGTCAGTAAATGGTCCTTTCTGCTAAATTAAAATATACCATTCATAGGCCAAAATTACAACAAATTATTTGTAGAACACTGTTGTTTTACCTGCTTTGTCCAACATTTCACAATCCACTTTTTCTCTGGAACACCAAAGTACACCATCAACTCCACAGATTCTTTGCAGTATATGGTCTCTTGTAGGATATGGCAGTTCTGGACATACATCCACTTCATATCTAATCAAAAATAGAAAAATAAATCATATTTTCGTGAACTTCAAAAATGAAATTAAGCTAAATTCCATTTAAGAATTTAGTTCCTACCTCAAGGAGAACACAATGCTTCTCCATTTTAAAGACAAGAAGGCTCTCATGACCCAAGGTATGTCATGAATCTGGTTCTGAGATTCTTTGCCATTGTTGGCTAATTGACACACAAGAGGAATGTAGGTGAGCCGCGATAGTTTAGTCGGTATAGTGACTCGCTACGGGCTGGACGGTCCAGGGATCGAATTCCGGAGGGGGCGAGACTTTCCGCATCCGCCAAGAGGAGCTCTGGGGCTCATCCAGCCTCCTGTGTAATGGGTACCACATCTCTTTCCCGGGCGTAAAGCAGCCAAGGCGTGGCGTTGACCACCCACCACCATCTAGCGCCGAGGTTAAAGAAAGAGTATAGCTATACCTCTACTCCCCATCTGGGCCTTCATGGCCTGTTATAGGGTGAAAGTTACTTACTAGGAATATAGACCTCGTACGAAATGCTCGCCAGTGCTGTGTGTAATGTGTTACTTGCCACCAATAATAAAGTAATTTGGTGTGACTGCCACCGATACACACTTAATTACTTGGAGTGCGGTATTGAAATATGCAGTGGCAGACTGAAGGTCATTTATGAGACAGGGATTGCTTGTCGTTATAGCCCAGCCACCCACCTTTGGATTCTGTCACGAAATGTATTTAACTGACGGAATTAATCAGAGACACATGAGACATGCAATTTACCACAACAAACAAACTCAGTCTGTTGGAGCTTTCTGGTCCAGAGCCATTCAACCAGGCGGAAAAATGTCCAGTATCAGTCCAGAATTATGATTTTTTTTTTTAAATTAACACACTGTGCAGCACTGTGAAGGAATGGACAACCTTTCTGCATTGAAAAGAACAGGAGCTACTCCAGTGTCCCCTTACATTAGTCATAATCAAAGTCAGGAATTGAACTGGGAACCTCTTCATTTCACATCTTCCACCACATACTGAGAAAGTACTTTGAATTCTGGCATCATTCAGGGCTTAATTCGTTCAAACGAGTTCTAAATCTTTAAATAATACACAGCAAGAACAGTAAGAGCTGGGACAGACTAGACAGTACAGTGATTAGGCTACAGGCTGGACGGGCCTGGGTTCGATTCCGAGAAGGGGAAAGAGATTTTTCTCTTATCCGAAACGTCTGGAGCCCACCCAGGTTCATACTCAATGAGTACCGGTGGCTCTTTTCCTGGGGGCAACAAGGCCGGTGCGTAAAGTTAACCACACCCACAACCAAAAATAGAAAAACCAATTCTGACCCGGAGCCCAGCGAGATACTCCTACCATACAGAACAATTCTGATGTTAGCGGTGAAGGGCCCCGCAGCAGACGCCACGGACGCACCGCAGCCTTGAGGCTTCTTGTGCAACCCTGTGACGAAGATGATGATGATGATTATTACTATTATTTGTCCTTTTCGTAGTAATGGAGCACCGGTGGAATGAAATTGATAAGGGAAAACCGAAGTACTCGGAGAAAAACCTGTCCCAGTGCCAATTTGTCCACCACAAATCCCACATGGACTGACCCGGGATAGAACCCGGGCCTCCGCGGTGGGATGCCGGCGGCTAACCGCCTGAGCCATGATGGCCCCCAAGTCTGATGTTTATTACAACGTTTAACATGCTTTAATATTATTTTAAATCCCGGTCTCTCTCTCTCTCTCTGTCCTTGCGCCCATGCGAAGCAACAAGTACTAGAAATATTTATTAAATTTTCAACGTAAGGTCCAAGTTTATATCGGGAAATGCCAAAAAAAATAATTGATTGAAGAACCTATAGACCTATATCATAGACGCACAGTACAGTTTACTGTTGGTCAAAACATTCCGCGGAAACTCTGTCGCAGCCATTAAAAAGCCCTCTGATTCGCCAAATGTTGTGCCCCTGTCCCACATTGTACAGCACAAACTTAATTATGTGCCTCAGATGTTGAATGACATAATGAAGACATTCGTTTGGTATTGAAATCGAATAAATATCCTAACACCCGCAATTAGAAATCATGCGTGAAAACACACGAAGATGTCGAAAATGTCCCGCGTTGTCAAGCCGATATACCTTAGCAGGGGAAGGTAAATTTTTGGGTAGGCGTAAAATGAAACGTACACAGCCACTAACTGCGACAAATTAATTTATCCATCTGTGCCAAAATATTGGTTATAAAATAAAAGACTGTCTAGAATTTCGGGTCCGGCAGCAGACGATGGAAAACAGCATCCTTATGATCTATCATCTTGGCGTACAATAATGGAAATCCCATTATTTTAAGCGTCTCCTGAATAACTTTGTCTGTTCAGCCGGTTTTTTATAAGATGCGAAGAATGCAGTGAATGAGAAATGGGAAATTACGGCCGGGAATGATGGCCCAAAGTGGTACTGCACACTTAAAGTTTAAAAATTTAGGAATGCGCGAAAGTATGTGTTAGAGACACGCGATCGACCGGCCTCAACAGCACAGGCAATTCGGAAGGAACGCATGTCCTTTTTCTCACTAATAAACATTTAGTAGTTGAATAACATACAGGCGTACGCACCTTTCTCGTAATAAATCTACGGCCTCTTGCGGCACTTCAGGATTGGTAACAAGCACGCGCTGTTTAGCCATGTTTGCAGAAACTGGATGATAATGCACTGATCGCACAAAAGTATGCTCAGCCGGCAGGTTCCACAAGCTTGCTGCTTTTACAAATGATCGCTGTAATCTCATGCAGCGCATAAGCACTTCGTCTATCAGCTGATCGCGTTGCCAGCAGTAATATTGCGTTACGTAATGTTAAATGAACGCAATCTACCCAGGAGCCATGCAAACTGGTAAACATGTTTGCACTAGTACCAACAGATGGCAGTCACACATGCATTGGCTGTGACAGTGTTCCCAGCGTACGCAGCGGTTGTACATACCTCTTCACTTTTCCTGTATCCCGGATCAGGATTTCCGTAAAATTCCGTAAGGTACCGAGGGAGAACGAAACTGACGCAAAAGCATGGCTGGATAAAAAATATAGAACGGCAGGGCTCTTTATTCTGTTGCTCCTATCCCACCCTAACCCATGCTACGTAATTAAAGTTCTCGGTTTTTCTAATCTCTGCTGTGTTGCTTTTGTCAGAGAATTAATACTGCGGTATATGTTTTGTTTGGTTCTCAAAAACAGCGATTGCTACCATGCGCAGCATTGTTGACTGACTGGATTCTGTAACTGAGACGGAGATTGCTTCGCCATACGAACAGGACATTAAATATACAGTCCAGGTTAAAGTCACAGTCGAGCGTATGTTTATTACTCGGTACCCAGTGAAATTCGGTGTTTTTTCGGTTCGTGTCAACAGCCATTAGACGATAGCAAATGTATGTGTAAGCATAATAACATACACGTACATTTGAAATTTTTGTATTCTGATTTTTCCCCTTAGTTTGCAATGCCCTACGTTGATTTTCTTTGTGTTACATTTACCGGTCATAACCTCAAAAATTTCAATGTTTTGTGTTTACTTACAAACGGCGTTTCATACGCAAATTGTAGAAACTGTATATAGATTTATTAAACTCTCCATCTTATTGAACTACAACTTCATTCATGTAGGGTAAATTTAGGTATTTACGAAATACAATCAAGTGGAATAAGTACCTGTTTATTTCCTAGAGACCATTCGCTTTTTACGCGCGTTCGCAAAGTCGCGAAACGCGCCTCAAAAGCGAATATATAACCTTGTAAGAAGTAACATATTATTATCCAAGGTTAATAAAAAGGTAGAGACGGAAACTGTTAAACGTCCTCTTGAAATAAAAACACAACGGCATGCATAACATTAAGGGTCTAAACTATTTATTGGTTTATTACAGGCTTCTGCTAACACAACTGGATGAGTAACGTCAAAGTAATACCGTTCAAGCACTTTCCCTGAAAACCGGGCAGCTGGTTCAAAAGCAGGGGGATACACACGGCCCAACATGTACAGCGCTCTGTCATAAGCTTGTGTTCTTTCCCTGCGAAAGGAATATCTGTTAAAAATGAGAATGACAATGCAATTCACGGAAAAATAGATTATAGAGATGCTCCACATTAGTCTTTGAGAACCTGTCATTTCTGTTCGTAGCGCTAGTAAAAATGAAAAATTAAAAATTAAGAGAAATATAAGTACTTGCAGGCTGCATGCCTTAGAGACTGAACGCTAAGGGTGTTGTGTCCTGCAGTGCTCTGCGAGGGGGAGTGGTAGCACAACAGGGATCGCAGCGTGAGATAAATGTGAAACATGGGTGGAAATAAACTAGAAATGCATAGCGTTACGGTGGGGAATGTCCTGAAAATAAAGTCTTTGGGGAATGGAGAAAGTTATTTGAAAATAATATTAAAATGGAGCTTGTGAAAACAGATTCCTTGGCTGTGACGTGGATTTCTTGTATGGCTGTAAACCAACAAGATAGGAAAATGTCCGCGTACAGAAACACTTCTGGCGCATTCGCGTAACCGCAACAACCAATGAACGCTGTAAACTTTGTAAACATGGTGACAAATATTACCGGAGAAACATCCGTTACTTTGGTCACAGGCGTTAACTGGGCTAGTAACATTGAGGGAGGGCGGGGGGCGGGGGGGATCAAAATCGGCTTTGCGCGTATTCTGCGCCCCGTAAAAGGCTGTTTTTTCATTTTTTTTCTTTATTTACACCACCCAAATAATCCTTTAGAAAATATTTCTGTTTTTTATTTGCGCCTCTTCAACCCAGTAGCAAAAAAAAATTCTTAGGTAGAAACAATACTGGAAGGACATTCGCTGGGGGGGGGGGGGGGGGTTCTACGCCGAAGTTACGCCTTTGACTTCGGTAACTCAAGTAAGCATAAATGTGTGTAGGTCTTCATGCACAATGCTTGGTGTTTTGTATCATTTTAATCAAACTTGAATTTTCTGGACAGATTATAGAAAGACTCCCCACCATAAAATTTCGTCAAAATCCGTCCAGCGCTAGCCGGGTAGTTCCATGCGGGCGGGTGGACATGAAGAATTTAATAATCCCTTGTTGCAAGTCTGCGAACGCGCCTAGAAAACTTAGAAAAATGTATGGTAAAACGTGGCATACAATTTCGTCATTCCCTCCCATCAGTTTTATTTTCGTCTGTTTCACTGAATAAAATGTTCTCGGGTTAGCAGCCGCTTCAGATTGCTTACTCACCATTAAGCAATCTGACGCGGCTGCTAGCCCAGGAACGTTTTATACAGTTTAGTTGCCGTGAAAGCTTTGAATTATATATGTCTGTTCTATTGTCAGTAAAAAATGGAGGAGACGCGGGGCTGTGATGTGAACGGAGTGAGAAAGACTGCTGTCCTTGGTTTTTGTCTCTTACCGCGTATGGGAAGACAGTGCGCTGTGCACCTTGTCACTGAAGCCACTGCATTTTGCTGGAACCGCTACGTAATGAAAAATCCCTCACGTAAAACATCGTGTTGGGCAGTAACAATGTGTTCGCTCCGCAAGAACTAAACGTGTAACCTCTGTTAGTATTTTGCGTTCCTTATCTCGGCTGGCCATGGCGGTCGACTGCAGCGCACCTTCCTTGCGAGTGGACCGATTGCCGGGCGGTGCGCACACGTAGACGTTCCCGTGGCCTCCATGCATCTGCTGTTCGCCTGATCCGATGGAGCTGTCAGTTTGACTGACACCACTTGTCAAAGTACGAACCAAGAATTGAAACGAAGTTTTCCTTTTAAATGACGATCAGTTCTTATACGACCCGATTTTGCTTCGTTTTTCATGGAAACTGTTGTAATTGGTATAATCAAAGCGTTATCTTATTCGAGTGCTGTAAATAAGTGTAATGTGAAAGCGACTGGTGGTGCTGCTTTTTATTTGCTGGATCGTCTTCTGTTCCTTGCTTCTCAATACCACAGTCTCGGAGATGCTTACGGAAGGACGACGTAGAGGAAAAGGACAAATTATTGTAATTGTTGTTGGTTTTTTAATATAATGTTGGATAGAATACCGATCTGGGTCTACTAGCATCAGGGCAGTATATAGCGCTAGGAGGTACTTTGAAAAATCCACGCGCCATTTTTCTGTTCTTGTTGCGCCATCACAGAGCCTGCATCCAACTGTGATCTAACGCTCCAGAGTAGTTAGAACATTACACATTTTTTCGTATCTAACGTCCTTACAGATGAGTCATGAGGTCGGAAAAACTGCAATAATTCTGTTTTTTTATAATTAATTCATCAGTTAAAATTCGCGACTTAATGCTTTCTGCCAATCACTCTGCAGTTTTCCATTAAAAGACGTAGGTTTGTGTAAGAAAATTTCATGAGCTCCAAAATAACACAGTCTGGTGTAGCGGCACAGAGTACTAACCTTACAGGCCCCGCACTAACTCAGCGGAGAAGAGTCTTTCTTCAGAAGCTGACAGTGACTCATCTGATTAAGAAATTTCCACCTTCGCAAAACCCGGAGGTTCATTACCGCGTTCTGCCATACGGATCAAGTCTACTTCGTCACAAGCTATTTTGAACATCGCTTTCAATATTATTATTTCTAGGCATAGATGAGAGGATAATATTAAAGTAGATCTTAATGAAATAGGATTCTTCTTGGCAACTGGTTATAAAGAATGGGGGCCAAGTGAGACTTTCCCTCCCAACGAACACCAAATGACAAAAAAAGGCGGGGGGGGTGGGGCTTAGCAGAGGTTGGCTGGACCAAATTCGCACCTTGCTCCTGACACCCACCTACCTAAAGGTTGCCATTTTACAGAATGGAACTAAACAAAACGCTTCGCTCACTGAGCGTGAGATAATCAGTACGTATGACACGAGCACAACGGTATTTGTTCCGACGTTTCTGAGAAACCTGCTACTATCCATCTTCAGGGTGAATTATTTAGCATCAGATGACAAATTTTGTCCCTCCCAATCACTTGAACATCCGCCTGAACTTAATTCATTGGACGTGAAGATGGAGGCAGAATGTTGTTCCGAAACGTTAGAACAAACCAAATTCACTACCCGATGTGGTATAGCAAAAGATGACCGTCATATGAACAAAAACGCTGCGTCTCTCAACAGATCGCATCCCATTAAGTTTTCAGACTCAAGTCTCACGTGCACTTTTATTCCCTTCAGATGTGCTACATGTTCCGCCCATCTCATACATTTTGATTTAATTATCGTAGTAAGACTGCGCGAAGAATACAAGTTGCTAAGACTCTAAGTATGTAATTTGCTCCGCTTTCATGTTGTTTCCTCTCCCGCTTCGGTCCGAATATCGCCAACGAAGAACGTAACCACATGAGTGTTTCAGTGACACGAAGAGTCATTGCTGTGCAACCCTGTAATTTCAATGTAGAAATACATATAGCTACAAGGGGAAGCATCTAGGATCGAAACCTGAACGTCGGAGGGCATCAGAAATGTTCCTTCTCATCTGTTTGTTGAGCAACAGTAATTCTCATCGTTATTCCGGTACGAGTTGTAACACATAGAAGGCGGTGGGAGAACAAAAGAAACTTAAACGACTTGTAATATAGGCCTGTAACTATAACTTATAATTTTAAAATACGTCTTATTTTTTAATAAAGCTTATCCTGAAATATGAAGCAGTAAATCAGTACTTCTTACACTTATGTCTTAACGGTGTGCAATAATAGTACATAAAATGCCCAGTAGGGGTTGGTAGGACACAGACAAGTGAAAGTCGAAACTCGCACAAGGGTTACAGTGCCTGTTGCTTGTCAGACTGGTCAGTCATCGTCTGACTTTGTGTGAGTGTCTGAGTGCAACGGAGACCAACAGTGTAAGTGGCCGTCAAATGGCATTAGCTGTTTAACTGACAGGCCTCGTCATGAGCTGATTGATTATATTTGATGGAAAGTTTCAAACATCAATTCTTCATTTATTTTTGATGTAAATAAGCGTAACAAATTATTTGAATATTTCAATAGAAGTAAGAGATTTCTGTACTTCCATATGCGGAATATTAACTACATAAACATTCAGAGGTAGGCTAAATTGTTTAGACTTAATAAGCAGAATGATTTATACACAGGACTTAATTGCAAAATTAATTTCAAACAATATGATTTTCCATAAATTAGGTGTGATGTGTAGAATGCAGAAAGTATTTCCTAATGTCACAAAAAGAATTAAGTTCAGTATACGACTAATTCACGTTTCACATTTTAAATTTTGAAACCTCACGTGTAGTAGTTCGTTCTCATTCCGAACCTTGAAATCTTCCGAACCCTCTCGCAGACGCTAGAAAACGTCCGCAGTATTCAGTGCATTAGACCTACACAAATTCATAGTATTATCGCCCCCGTTGGACTGTCAAATTCAGGGCCTATTACATATAATTCATTTTCTATCCCAAGTTTTAGCTACTATTCATGACGCAGGAAACCGGCTGTAGTGTTACGCCATAGTTTAGTGAAGTGTCTGCGACAAAGGCAAAAATACTTCGTCAAATGCTTCCAAACATTTTTGTTATATATGCAATTAATACAAGTTCAGGTTGAACTGCAGATTCGTTTTAACATAACCCCCTTTGAATTCCAAAACTTATTATTGCGAGTTCACGTTGAGAATTTGAGCTGGATAGAAGGGAAGTAAAGTTCGTATATAACCTGTTAGAGACAATAATATGAAGACGAGTTTAGCATTAATAGCCTTGCGTGGGAGGATATCCTCTTTCAGTTTTAAAGCAAAAGAAATCTTGATTCGTTATCATAAAGAATTTAAACTGAATACTTTAAATTCTGTAATCGGAGACGCGTGCGGTACATGTTTCATAAAAATAATTCTACAGAGATTTGCTTTTAATTTTGCAGCACAAAATTAAAATTATATTGCTGCATCCTGTAACTACGAGTTCACAGAACATACTTCTGAGTATTACATTTACTATGAAACGCTGTTGAAGGTCAAGCAAGGTAGATAACCGTTTGCTGTCGATTTGCCATGTAACTGCACTGCTTCGTGCAAGTGAATGGGGGTTTCAGTACAATAAAATGGCACTTTATGTCATTTCGAAGAACTGATATACAATTTAGATAAGTTCCCCACTTCACAAAAGCCGTTGACATTAAGAGTAACTTCGTAATTGTTATCCTGCACCAGACATTATCAGGGCGAGGTAGGTACGACATGCAGCGCGAGATGAGAAGTGCTTAAGCTATGTAAAATTTTATTCTAAGACGGCATGAAGAGAATATATTGGTTGGACATCCTAAGCGTAGATACGAGGATAATATTAAATTGGACCTTTACAAACACAGTGAAGATCTGGGCTAGAGTTTCCTTGGCTCAGGGTAGTCCAGTAGTAGGCTCTTGTGAACACGGTAATGTACTTCAGGTTTCGCAGACGCTGAAATTCTTGACAAGCAAAGAGGCTACCGATTTGTCAGTAAAAGTGCTTCCCTACGTTCAGCAGCCAAAAGAGAACAGTCAGCGGCGCCAGGAAAATGGAAATTTGTTATTGTGAACGTAAGAATAAAAAAGTGAGAATTTATTTTGAAGGTAACAATTTTCAGTTTGTGTAATGCAGTTCATGTTGAGGATTATACACACATAACACCTATGTTACTAACAGCTTCATAGTCTGTCCCTGTCGGGTGTTTATGTAAGGATGGATGGATGAATGGATGGATGGATGGATGGATGGATGGATGCATGCGCATTGCTTAATAGGATAGTGCAAGTGGACGTGTCTTCCATTACACACAATGCATGGCCGGCAAACTACGTACAATTTCCGTATCCTCTAGCATGAATTGCACTGCATATATGCAAATTTTGTCGACACTGAACTTTAGTGCAAGGTATGAAAATGGACCATTTTAGAATGTCGGATCATATTGCTCAGTCCGCGTCGTTGTTATTTCGCTACGCTTTGAACAAAAGTTAAGTCAGAAATATTATTCGAATACAGGATTTAATACTAACTTTAGTTAGACAAAAATGGTACAAACAGGCTGATATTTAGCGTCTGCACGTACATCTGTATAAAACAAACCGTCTTGTAACCGCTGACGTAAGAGTCAGAATGAAAACTCTATCATTTGCTGTAGGAATTGTATATAAACTGGCGGACGTTAATTAAGGTAGGCTATCCTGAGGGAGTAATTCTAGTTTTCATTCTTCAGACATGCAGCTTCTCCGATGGGAAAGGTTAAGTCAAATAAAACCTCGCAAAACCATTCAGATTGAAAAAAAAACAGATCCATAAATTTAAAAAAACACTTCAGGGCACTCGACATAGCCGAATATATTTTCAGCTTCTTTTGAGCAGGTACTTTTCGGAGGCATTTATTCCTTGTGACCATAGTAATAGACTTCGGATTTCATGAGGACGAAAAATTTTAGTTTCCCCGGATGATCTCTAGCCCCTAAAATTAAAATTGGTTTATCCACATCATACACCTTATTTATTTATATATTATTCTTATTTACACTTCGGTACAATAGGACAATTCATACTTACAACGAGGCAGTGTGACACTAAAAGGGAAAACATGTTTGCGACTTTATTCAATTATACTTTCACTTTCTATCTGCGCAATATTCTTAAGATGCCCGAATTTCGAATTTGGAATAACTGCTGTGAAAATGTTCGTAGGCGATTAAAATATTTGCGTACTATACGAAATATTTTTTATGTTTTTTGTATTTTAGACGGAATTCTTGAAAATCTGATGAGGTTTCGTAATGAATTGAAAGTAAAATTAACTAATGATCTTTAAAATTTGCGAGTGAAACATTTCATTCACGAAGTGTTCGTAGTGGAAGTGTGTTCAGCGTGATTTCCCTCAATCCCAGTAGCAACTAGCGTGTGAGGAGAAGTGATTTGTTTCCAGTGCGAAATATCCAAGCAGAGAAAGTGCGTTATATGCTAATTCAGTGAGCAACTGAAAGTGAATAGTGAATGAGATTGCTTTTAAAATTGCCTCTGCGGTGTTGCAGTGATTAGTGCTACTTGTGAAAATATGTGAAAGATTCAAATCTCGCTTCAGTAAATCGTCACTGCGCTTGAACAACAACAACAACAACAACAACAACAACAACAACAACAACAATAACAACAACTACTACTACTACTACTACTACTACTACTACTACTACTGCGTCAGTATCATCTCACCATAAACTTCAATAACCCACTCCAGCCTCGTTAACAACAAAACTCCATCGTCTGCTTCGTAAGATCAGCAGGAGCAGCAGGGAACTTCGAAACGTCGCAACCAAAGTAGGTGCCGATTTTTTGTCCCCCCGCTGCTTCTTGTTCAGTAAGGGTCACTGGCTGAATCATTTAGAATTACAACAGCCACTCCGTATCAGTCGGAGTTTGGTGTGTTTTCGAGTCGTAGGGTTTTGTAGTATGTAAGCGTCAAGTTGGCGGCCTGTATTTCAGAGACGTCGCTACATAATTTAGGAAGGGTTTTTTGTGTTTTGCTGTGTGAACCTTCACCCCGCTCCAGTCTGCTGTTAGGTAGCGATGTTAGGGTTTCTGTTGGTTAGGTGGTTAGGGAGGGCTAAGTTGATACATACATATAGTACCGTACTAATGTGCAGGGCCACATTGGTAGCGTAGTGTGTCGCCAGGCTGCAGAAAACTTGACACCCCTGTGGTTCAGCCAGTGGCGGGCGGAAGCAGCACTTGAAGAGGTCGCAAAGAGACACATCAAATTGTTCGTGATATTACAGACTAGTCTTTCGTGAAAGGTACTTTTATCCTGCTGGTTATTCAGTGACTTTCTTCAAATGAAATTTCTTAAATTTTTAAGTTTTTAAATATTTTTATGTATTTTTTTCACTGAGTTAGGTGAAAAAAAGTGTACATCAAGAAGTTTTCCCTTAAAGATCTAAATTTCGCGTTATTGTGTATTTATTTCAGTAAAATGCCTCTTAAAATTTTGAGGTTGTTCTCATGTGTAAGTGGTGGCCTCTTCTGCATAGAATTTGTTTGCACACACCAGGGAGTGAGTTAACACGTCAGCATTTGTCATTTGATTTTCAAGTGATGAAGTGACGTACAACTCTTTACCTACCTACTGCTTCTTAATTTAAGGTAGATGCATTCCCAGTACTGCTCGATCATTACTGTGCTTATAGTTTCCTTTATTACATGATGTATATTTAAATGTTTTAAACCTCCATCATTACATTAAAATGTGTTTATTTTCCGTGCTATTTTTTGATGTTTATGCAAGGGATGGTAACGCATCTACGCAAAAGAGAATGGTGTGTGTACTCAATTCTTCCCTTAGCTCCTAGAGTGAAGCAGCCCACTTTACACAGTCACAATCGGTTTGGTTAAGTTGCCATACCAACACAGACATAGAACGCCCTGGGCTGCGGACCTCGCCCGGTTTCAACTGGCAGCCGGAGGAGGCGAGCGGAGTGGACCTAACATTGTGCTGTGGTTTCTGTTCTCGTTCATGTTAGGGTTGCGAGCGGGTGGGGGGTGGGGGACATAGCGTCGCCTGAACGTGTCAGAAACTGCTTCTCATGTTATGGAACACTACGCGAGCCACCAATGCCAAACGCGCATTGGCTGTTTTGCATAGCCATGCGGATAAAATTCTTTAAAATGATTATGATGGATCTGAACAAGACGACTTGACAGTTTGTGAAAGCTTTAGAGTGTTTTTTTTTTGGTTTGAACTCTGGAAATTTGTCGAACATTATTGTTTCAGTTGTCAGTATTCACGGACAGGACAACAGAATTCATATATGATGCATTTCGTTGAATTCTGACTTTTCTCTTTGCAATAATTTGGCCTTGACAAGATGCAGCTCTTCTATTCTTTGCCAACCAAGTCCCTTCAAAATTTCTTAGGTCTACGCGGAAGGGGTACCAGAACATTTGTTAGATGTCCTGGATCAGCTGCACCTTGCAATAGAAACCGAGGACGCCTAAATTGCTGAATGATATGAAAAATTAACTGTCTTATGTTCCAAAATATTCATTCGGAAAAATGTCCTCAGCTGTTGAACGTTTAACTACGTATGTGGTATTCTAATGTTCTGATTGAATTGTTTCAGGCTCGACTCAGCTTTTCTCAGGGAAGTGACGAACATGTGGAAAATATTCTCCACTTAATACAGTTTTTTTTTTTAATATTTGGCACTGGCAAGCTGCGACTCTTCCAAATTTTTTCGATAACGTACTTTCTTCTAATTTTTTTAGGACTGCTTGGGTGGGGGGTAACCAGACAATTTGTTAGGGAACTGTGGATCAGTTGCAACCTGCATTAGAAAACGAGGACTGATGAATTATTGAAGGCCGCGGAGAAGAAACATTCTCCAATTTCAGAATGTTTATTCGGCAGGAAGTCCTCAGCTGTTTGAACATTTAACTGTGTTGTATTCTAATATTCTGAGTTGATTGTTTCAGGCTTATATTTTAACACAGTGAGTGTAAAATGACTGAACCAGTTTCAGAGGACACCAAATGAAATGCTCTAAAAATTCTTAACCTCCGCGCAAGAGTGTTAATTTACTAACCAAGATGCCTTCTCTTTCAGGTGCACTAATACGTTTGCTTTTTTTCAGGCCCCCCTCATGGACCCCGTGGCTCATCGTGCCGAGGGGGTGTAACAAGGAAAGATGCATGCGTCTTCATTTATTGACTTTCAACCAGCCAGATTAGTGTAGTCTGTATTGAGACTAGACTACTGGCTTGGGAGTTCGAGGGTTCAAATCCTGGCGGGAGCATGAAATGTTTCTCCTATCCAAAACGTCCAGACCGCCACTGGGGCTCACGCAATCTGCTGTTAAGTGGTTACGGGGCTTCTCTGTCGGGGGTAAAGCGGCCGGGGCGTAAAGTTAACAACTCGCCTCTATCTAGTCGCAACGATAAGAATGAGTGGAGCTACGTTACTACTCCCCCTCTATGGCTTTATAGCGTGAACAGAGAAAATTTTACCTTGTTTGCTAGTCTGCTATTATTTAAAGCTACGGTACCTTAAATGTTGGGACGAGCCACGAGTAAGCATTAACACAGGCTGCTAACGAGAGTATTTCGTGGATATAATGCTGATAGAGCGAAGTTTTCAAAATTTATTTCTGTGTAATATTGAAATAGCTTTAAACATTAAATTTAATCGGTTGCCTTGAAAAAGCAGCAAGGCCGGTATTTAGGCATTGTCCTTCTTCCGTGTTCCTACTAGCTGATTCTGTTCAACTTTAATTTAACCCTTTAAAGACGAAGAGTATCTGTTTTATATAAGGACTCAGTGCGTACCGCGCTGTAAACACTCTCCACTTCGGTTATAATAACCAGTCTCTTAATGTTTTATAAGGCAAAAGTTGCTGTTTGTTCTGAGATCCGTACAAAACACATAAACGCAGTGTGGGCACCACGTAGAATTTTTTAATGTTAAACCTGGTGGTACGTAAAGTCACCGCTAGGCTTTAAAAGGTTGATTATCATCTAGGAACTGTTGCTTAATTGACATTTGATGTTGGGGAAGTTTTACGATTCCTGTTCTACATATATGCGTCTTTCCTTGGCTAAACTGGGTCCAACATGTGGCAAAACAAATCTGTAAAAATGCACGTACTGCAATTAACGCTAAATTTAGTTTCATTTACATATGATAATCTCTGGAGTACAGCTATGGATGTTGTCATGGAGATTAAAGACAATTTGAAACAAAATTTTTTGTGATTTTGAACAGAATTTAATACAATAAGTTACTATGCGCTATAAAAATTTGATCAATTAGAATTTAAGAAAAATACTGAGACAATGTATATTTAGCGTTATTACATGTGCTTTGTTTTGCCGACATGAGTCTGAGAAAATTTGATGCTTTGTGCTGTCGTTTCAAATCTGCACTCTTTGCAGTTCAAAAACAACTTACCTGTCCAGGATTATGTCACAAATTGCCTATAAAAAACTGAAATTAATCGTGTATCTGATTAATACTATATATATATATATATATATATATATTACTTTCGTAATTTCACATTCCTGCTGAGTAAATGTTCGCTGGAATGGAAGTGACTAAAAATATAATGTTTATGTTTTCTGCCACACTAGCGTAAAAACGTGACTTTTGATCCAATGTTTTCGATACATTTGGGTATTTTAACCTTCCATATATAATTAGGAACATAAATTTGCTAAACACTTCCTTTTTTATAGTGTTGCAAAACGTTATGTTGAACACAACAGTGGCGTGTTTTTGTAACCGTATCTGGAATTATCAGTTTTTCCTTTTCGGTTAGCCTGTCTATGCTTACAAATTACAAGTGTGAGTATTTGTGTGTTTTTACATGAATTTTAAACTAAATGGCATCTTTACATGCTCATAAGTATTTTATGTTTACAAAATTTTGTTTTTTTGTATGGAACTAGGGACTAAGAGGAAAAATTCTTAACACTTTGACCCGTTTACACTTAAAGGAATTGAAATGTCGCAAAGTCAGTACTAAATTTGCTAGAAAATTTGGCCTAGATCACAAATACCGTATGTAAACAAAATCGTTGTACGGAAAAGTACATGCAGAGAGCGAAAAGTCTTTCGCATTACACGTACATTAAGGTAATATTTTTAAGCAAATTCCGATATTTCCGTAACACATATTCTAAAAATGCCTGACGGAATGATGAAAGTAAAAGTGCCAATGATTTCAGGTCGCTACAACTCAGCTCGGTGTTCACAACTCCGGAACTCAACCGGTGCGTTTGATGAAGTGTCGCTGAGTGAACCAGGAACTGGCAAGCCGAAGAGGATCCAGCCGTAAGGCGGCCTGCCTGCACAGCTCCGTGTCTTCCGCTTCGCCTTGCCTTTTCACTGGACCCCGGAACAAAGTGCAGATGGAAGGAAAGCGCCTTGCAGAAAGATTATTAGTCTGGAATATGGCGCCGTGTTTACTGGTAATTTGTTGCCTGTCGTCACGGCGTCACATCCCAGAAGACTTTAATCACAAACGCTGCTAAAAAGTCATAATATTGCGCCACATCTTCCATTTTTGTTAACTTTATAAAACTTTGAGAACCTAAATGAGTAAATGAACATTTGAATGACTGAAATAAAACGTCATGAATTTGATGCCGTTCCTACTGTGCATTGTCGATAATCAAATAGCACAATATTCAGTCCAACAAAATTCAGTGTATTGTTTTCAGATATTCTATATTACAACATATTGTTAATTAATACAACATGTTTCGATCCCTCATGGGATCATCATCAGGGATTCAAATCAAAATAACATTTCACAAAATGCATTTTATTGGACTGAATATTTTGTGATGTAATAACACTCAATATTGTGTTTCGCACATTAACTTACACGACTGTTACTGCCCACGGCCTTCGCTTATGTATGTCTTCTCCCTTGTGTGATGTTACGCAGCGTAGGTTGGTAGTTGGTTACCGACGTTTCGGAACAACACATCGATCCTATCTTCAAGTGTGAAGCAGTCCATGAACACGTCTGTAACCAGCTACCACCCCTGGCTGCGTAACGTCCCGGAGGAGCGAAGACCGCAAGTGGGCTTGCACCGCGACGTAAGCCTGAAATTTTGTGTCAATTAATCTACATTAGGACCAGTTTCACTTACCTGCCTTGTTGTAACCGTTGCATGATGCTGTTTGAACCCTTCGACAGATGTAAGGATGATACATTAGTCAAACGAATTGCATTAATTCAAATGAAGCGCGCATTTCGACAATTGGCCTCTGAAAATGCAGGTAGAAAACCTTTCAGAAGCGACGGTAATGATTTACCCATAACCACCGCGCCATATTTCGGAAGACTTGCATCTTCAATCTTATAGAACATTGTAAAGTATTTCGTCCTTACAAAACGTTTCTAAAGCAGTGTAAAAGCAGCCTGTCTCGTACAAACAGAAATTTTAATGTGAAGTTGCATTTCGCTTTTCTTACCCTTAAATTTACGGCCGTGTTGCTTCAAAAGTTGCCGACTTTTAAAGGAAAATTTTCAACATGGGGTTCTGTTATACAAGATATTGACATGTGGTTATCATTCACTGTTTATACTCCAAAGTCCTTGTTTAAAATAAAATTATGTTTGCTGAAACAGTGAGTGAAGCAGCTACTTCGTGCGGCCCAATAATGAAAGCTATTCCAAATGTAGCAAGGAAATGTAACAACATGAATGTGCCGTGACATTCACAGTGAGTGAACATTAATATGTAGACATCATTGTACTTGGGCGCAAAAGCGGTGGATAAAATCGCCTGTTTCAGCTTTCGTACCTGCACGGACAGCTCACGCGTTAAAACCGCCCGTAACGTTTACGGTATCACAGAGAGTGCGCTGACTGCTCACTGGCGCTGGCGACAGACAAGCGAATTGCTGCAAGGTAGAGGAGTGGAAGCAACAAGGGTGTTCTGCTGGTTTCGTCGATCAGGCGCTCAGCAGACGCTAGAGGTGTGGGCGTCAACAGTTCACATCTGCATCAGTAACATGCGATGTGTCGATTGGTACAGGACCTGGGGGCTCGTGCTGAGGAGCGGGGGGGCTTTGGTTGGGCTGCGTCCCCGCCCCTTTCTGATGACGCAACTAAAAGGTTAATAACAGCGTTACCTTTGTCAACAAATAACCTCAATCAAATCATAAAAATATGAAATAAACACAGTGAACCCTCGGTCAACCAACTAGCCAATTGATCAACCAACATCCGCATTACCTGATCCGCACTTCAGCAAGTTCTGAATAGCGATTCCGAATTATTTGTATTTAAAAACTTGGAACTCAGCACCTGGGTAACATATTCTGCTTTTTGTGAAGGCCAGTAATGTAGCCCATAGAACATCTGCAAAGTGGCCACACGTAGGCTATCCTAGGCCTAGTTAGGCCTATACGAGAAGGGTCAAACTTCGTTGCAGTGGCGAAGGCTCCGTAACTTGGCTACTAACACGGGGGAGGGGGGGAACGGGCGCAAGCTCGACCGCGGGTATTGTGAAGTTTTGATTTAAGAAGGAGTCGAGTTAGAAAGACTCAGGATAGCGACAGGTGGCGGGCTGTTGTGAATACGGTAATGAACCTCCGGTTTCCATAAAACGCGGGGAATTTCTTGACTAGCTGAGAAACTGTCAGCTTCTCGAGAACGCCTCTGCTCCATGG
This sequence comes from Coptotermes formosanus, assembly GCA_013340265.1. Lineage (NCBI taxonomy): Eukaryota > Metazoa > Arthropoda > Insecta > Blattodea > Rhinotermitidae > Coptotermes > Coptotermes formosanus. Next base: position 843,287 of record BLKM01009550.1, on the reverse strand, counting down.
AGTTAGTTAGTTAGTTAGTTAGTCAGTCAGTCAGTCAGTCAGTCAGTCAGTCAGTCAGTCAGTCGAGTTAGAAAGAAGGGGAAGACTGGTTCGAACCAGTCCTTAACACACACACACCTCTTTCCCACCTGTCATCCATTTTTTTATTTGCCCCTCGTGTATTCAATAGCCAATAAAAGTATTTTTAGGTAGAAAAAATACTGGACAGGCATTTGCCCCCCGAAGTTACGTCCATGGCTCCAGGCACATATTTAGGTCACAAAACGTGTTTAGCGCATCTGTTCTTATTCCGTTTCAACGTTACGCCTCACGCATGTTGTTTTGCGCTAAAATGTGCGTAGTTTCGATCATATGGGTTCCTAAGCTCCTATCTATGGGCTAAGCTTTAGGCCAGGATGCGGTCTGCAAACAACCGGCGGTGCAAGTCTGACGGACCGCAGTTCGATTACCCGAAGGTTCAGCATGCTTGTCCCTTCTCCAAAGTGTCTGGACCAGCTCTAGAACCCACACAACTTAACCTTTTAAAGCCTACCGGTAACTTTACGTACCACCAGGCTTAACATTAAAAAATTCTACGTGGTGCCCACATTGCGTTTATGTGTTTTGTACGGATCTCAGAACAAACAGCAACTTTTGCCTTATAAAACATTAAGAGATTGGTTTTTATAACCGAAGTGGAGAGTGTTTACAGCGCGGTACGCACTGAGTTCTTATATAAAACAGATACGCTTCGTCTTTAAAGGGTTAATATTTAATGCGTACCAGGGACTCTGTTTTCAGGGTGTACAGTGGCTGGGGTCGTGAAACTGAAGTCTCACGCTATCTAATGCCAAGCTCAGGAATGAGTGGAGCTATACTTCCACTTCCACACCGAGCAGAAAACTTTTACACGATCTGACGACTGTGCAGCACTTTAAAAAGGTTTTATAATGTGCATAATAAGAATATTTGCAATGAAAATTGAAAAATCCCAGCTGTGCGGCGACAATTCTTTGTGCGCGAGAGAATTTCAGACTGCGCCGCTGCGCACCCGCGCAGCTTAGAGAGAACACTGGCCATGCTTGAAATAGCTCCTTGAAATTAACGTAAACACGAAATGTTCTTTTACACTGCTGTGGGCTTAGCCCTGACGAAAAGGAAGAGATTTACGAGGAAGAGGTCGTGGCTTATTCGAAAGTAGGCCTACCGTGATGGCATTTCCTGGACAGGACTAAGGAAAAACACTCAAAAGCCGTAACCCTTTTCTCATTACAGTACAGTGCAGTACAGTTGAGTACAGCAGAGGGCAGCGCAGTGACCCTTGTGTCTCCACCGTTTACGATATTTTGTGCAACCCTTTGCGTAAGCATTCAACAGCCCCGCAATTTGAAGAATGTGCAGTGCCTGCTCACGGAAATGTCAACAAAGTCACCCGATGTCAAGAAATGATGGCCCCCGGTGCCTCACAGTCACAAAGACATTCCTATCTCCCTAGATTTAGACGCAACGGCGAGCAGTACACACACGATAACGTTATATCAGCCTATGCTGCAGGCAATGACACACTGTGAATTCGCAAAACTTCTCTTAATTTTACGATTTTATATTGGTAGTTAACAACACTCATGTTACAGGATTTCATTACTGGCAGTAATGCAATTAGTGGTAGTTTCTTGTTAGTATACTTGATGTTATGTCCATTTTATTCCGTGGGCCTGCCTGATGGGCGTAGGCCTACTTATAACGAATTCCGTTTCATTCCCCCCCCCCACATGGCGCAACAGCCCCCAGTAGGTCAGGGCCCCCTCATTATCGAGGCTTCACCGAGGCTTCACGATAACACTCAGACACATCGCACTTGGTAGGACTCCTCTGGATGAGTGATCAGCCCGACGCAGAGACCTCTACCTGACAACACACAACACTAACAAGGGACAGACATCCATGTTCCCGGCGGGATTCGAACCCAAAATACCAGCAAGCGAACGGCCACTGGGACCGGCATTCTGTTGCATTACGTGATCAATAAATAGGCGGAAATAATTATCATAGCGCAGCTTGCAATGTGAGAGATGAGGGTCACTTTACGTTCGCGTGAAGCAAGCAGGGAATCTAACGTTCTTTTGGAAACACGCGTGACCTGAGGCTGCCAGACAAGTGACCTTAATCTCCTTGTGAAACAATATGCCTTATTTTATGTGGAACGGACAAGTGACCAGTTTTTTTTTTTTTGTGAAACAGAAAAGTAACTTAATATTTGTTCTTGTAAAACAGAGCAGCGACCTTATTTTTTCTTCCGTACAAAAAAAAAACAACTGACGTAGCTATCTTATTGACTCAGACGAGTGACCCCACTATGTTGTGAAACAGACACGCCTCGGTCCTCAACCTCGTTGTCCCTATGGGAAACCACTTCAGCCACCATAAACTGTTCCCCGTGTGATGGTGTACGCATTGCTATAAGTAGGTGCCTTGGCGCGCGCGAACCTCCTGTAATGTGCTGAGTTCCTATGCATGGTGTGTTGCGGATGTGCAACGTTCTTTCTTCGCGGAAGAGGAATGGAACAAAAATGTTGTTAGAAACACGTGACAGAAAACCTTTATTTTCGTAATTAAGTTTCGTGTTAAGATTTGAGGCTCTGACAGCAGATGTGCACAAATTTTGGGCGACTAAATTTTGTACATTGATGCCTAATATTTGCGGGGTCCACGGTGGGGGAATTGGTTCGTGTCACCGTTCTGGCGCGTCGAATTTTGAGGCGGCTTCCAGATTTTTGGAGAATTTGTGCAGTCCTGTCTTAGGGTACAGATTACGAAGATCACTCTGTTTTTGTCGATTTTATCTTGATGATGGAAGCAGCAAGATCTTCTGAAATGCAGCTACAATTCTACCAGACTACACGGCGTCACATTCCACAATACATCACTTTTCAAGCATTTGTGTGGCTCTATAATGATTGTTAGAATGCTGAATGAGCCAACTTCCTTTTTATTTCATAATTTACATGTCAATAGATGAGACCTGACGGCAATCCGCAACTTTACTGTGCGCTGTCTTTTCTTCGCCTTATACTGAAAACATTTACAGGAGTGGCGTTTAAATTAAAATTTATTTTTCTGATTAGAAGAATTATTTGCATCAGGCCTAAGTTAAACCTTTGTGGGTTTTACGATTGGACGCAAGAAGCACAAGTGTAACACAACGAAACAACATGTTTTAACAGTTTTTAATAAAACTGCGAGTGGTGTACTCCAAGACGTATTACATGGACCTTAAATTACGCAGCTTCGCTTTCAAAATTCCTTACGACCTCTCCGTACACGCGTAAATGTAATTTCGCTTACCCCCATAAGAAAGTACTGCCTTACCTGGTCCTGCGAGACTCGTAAATGCTCAACAGCATTAACGCGGAAATACTTCATATTTATTTGCATCCGAATCACACATTATATATGGAAATCATGGACAGGAATTTATATGTATGCTCGTAAGTAAAGTATGATTTTCACTGCACCGAATTTCACGAAACTCTCAATCACTCAATACAGTCTTGATGACATATTCTGTACTGAATGTTAACCAAATCCGAAGACAATTAGAAAATACGGGCAAATTTTCATTTACGCAATTAAGTAAAATACGGCTTACACTGCACCGATTTTCACGAAATACATCAGCTCAACGGCATAACGTGGAGACTTCATGTGTCGAATTTTACCCACATCGGTCATAGTCCTTCCCTCTTCTACCTACTTGTTCACAGCAGGTGTAGAGGGTTTTTATTTTCATTTGATCACACTTAAACACACACCACAGTCCGTAGGACTTCTCTGGACGAGGGATCGGCCCGTCGCAGAGACCTCTACCTGACAACACAAACACTGTAAAAGAGACAAACATCCATGCCCCCGGTGGGATTCGAACCCACGATCCCAGCAAGCGCTCGGCCGCAGACTTACGCCTTAGACTGCGCGGCCACTGGGATCGGCAATACGGACAGTAGGGGTATAAATTAATTTACACCATGGGGTAAAGTATAACTGTCAGTGAGCCAATTTTCACGAAACTGGCGCTTGCTCGAGAACTCCTGCACCACATTTCATGAAAGTCGGACAGATGGTCTGGCAGCTGATACCAGATCACAGGACAGGCGGAAGCAGTCTGCTCATAAGGCGTTCTTTTTACATTACTTCCTAACGAAAGACTAAGATTTCGAGAAGCGTATACTGCGAATCCTACGAACCTCGTAGCTGACTGGCAGTGGGCACGCGGTGACGCACCTGGTTGAGCTACAATCCGGAAGGTCGCGGGTTCGATTCTCGATTGGTGTCATTGGAATTTTTCATTGATATAAATCCTTCCAGCCGCACTATGGCCCTGGGGTCGACTCAGCCTCTAACCGAAATGAATTCCAGGGATATTTCCTGGGGGTAAAGGCGGCCGGTCCTTAGGGCTGACAAACCTACCACCGTCATGTGCCGATTGTCTTGAAATCTGCGAGCCTCAAGCTCCTGGAAACGTCAGGGCGAGTCCAAGCCTCTACAGGGATTTCTTTACGATGTCACCAGAAAATTATACACGCAGCAAGCAGAAGTCATACGAAATCATGAATTAAAAAGTTCGCAGCATTGGACGAGGCGAAGCCCACCCACCACAGTAAATATAAAGCTGCTTAAGCGTACGGTAGTCGAAGTGACTGCGTTGACATTATAGCAAAAGCTGAGTGAGATAAGAAGTGACTGCTGTAAACGGTCTGGACTGACAGTGGGCTGTGTGTGTGTGTGTGTTTATACTTTATATTGTTTTAAACTGGGCGATAGGTAGCCCGTCTAGATTACCACATAATCTGTTAACACATAAACACGTACAGCCGACAAAAACAGTAATTTGCAACAGTGGACATACCTGAAGATTCGTCAGACAGTGGTACTGAGTACGCGCGCTAAAATTGGTCGAGTCGTAGGTAGGATTAAACGCTACAACGGACAGACTCAGTCAACACGTGTCTTTGACTTTGGCTTCGTAGGAGAGAGCCGGAAAAATGTCTTCTTGGATGTGACGCCGTGTGGTCTGGTAGAAATTTAACGAATTTTGGTGGAACATAGGCTACCGCCTTAGTTTTCTTACTATTTTACGCTGAAGGTAAGGACGGTACGTTTCTTCGAAACGTTGGTAAATTTTAACGCACTATACGGCGTCACATCTCTCTAGGCAAATAGGCGTGTATATAATTAATATATTAACCGACTAACACACTTAATAAAATACCCTCGGCGTCGAAACATGAAAGAGTTCCGTATTTACTTTTTAATGCATTTTATTAAGCGCATAAGCTGGTTAATATACTAATTATAAGAATATGCGCGGTATGGGTAAGATAAAAATGGCTTGGACATGACTAAGTATGACTTAGGAAGGATGCAGGAAAAAGTGAAGGCAGTGTACTTGTATGCGTGGTCAGAAGAGACCCTTGCGACTGAGATTCGAAGCTGATACCGCACCACACAACAGCTAAATCGTAGGGTCAATATTAGTGCAAAATATCTGTTGTAGTGTTGTGTTGAACGCAGTGCTACTGCAATTGAAATACATACCGCAAGCGCTCCATTGCATATGACGGCGGCGTGGTTTGTCGACCTCTTGTGCTGTCTTGTACTCCTGGTGTGAAGTGATTTTCGTCGGTTTAGTCAGCTTTAGCGGATATCTTCCCTCTTTCTGCCCTTTTTGTTGCTGTACAACGAACACCCCGCGGCAGATGATCCATGCGATTATCCGTGCCGTACCTGCCTTGTACCATGTGATAGTATCCTTACACACGCTTGCTATCCTGTTATTTGTGGTGGGCCTTAAAATTCTGGATGGTCCATGACATCGCCGCAGCTTTACCCCAGCTTCTTTGTCCACCTACTGGGGTTTCATATTTTCCGCTTACGTAAGGAAAGGTGATGAAGGATATCCGCAAATCCAAAGTTGTGGAGAGGTGGAGAAGGACTCTCGCAGAATTGTTGTTGTTGCTGTTGTCGTCAGGAGTTTACATTGGTTAGGCTGATTTGGAATTCAGGCGCTTAATCTGACTTGCACTTCGCTGGTTAATCCTCGTTTGCGATTGGGTTGCTGATCTTATGGAAATAACTACAAATTTATAATAATTCACCAACAAATGCACAATGTTCTATTTACACAGTTATATTATAACTTATTATATTGTAACATTAAAAACTCCTACACGTTTCGATCCCTGTGGGGTCATCATCAGGGAATCCGCACATCAAATGGTCTTGCATAAAACATGAATACCACTCGACGCCGCGTTATAACCCAGAAGTGCGCAGATCTAATTAGCATCGCTGCGGAAGCGTGAAATCACGCATTAAATAACTAATTTATAAGCTGTTAATGTTTTATACAATTTCATTTGAAGAACATAATACCTGATGATCCCACACGGCCTGAAGCATGTACGGGTTTTTAATGTTTTAATGTAATATAACTATGTAAATACAGGATTGTTCATTTGTTCGTGAATTATTATAAATTAGTCATTATCAATCCGCGGAATGAATAACCTAAAATAATTACAAATGTTGGGAACACTTGTTATTTATTCTACATGACCGAGAAATATTGCGGACGTTGTGGGAACTCTTCTGCGCAACAACAACAATTTTTAACTAAATATGAATAATAATAACCGTGAACAGCCAACATTATGGTTACGTTCTTTATTAAAAGATCAGAGCGACTAGTTTCGGTCACACTTGACCACCTTCAGGCTCCATTCAAAAACTTATCATACAAAATCTCCACATATGTAAGAAGAAGGCCTACTCTTTAACAAAATCGGTCAATACATAGTTGTGGTCTATAAGAATTGGATTATATATAAAATTGTAATACAATTGTATTACAATTTTATATATAATTGTAATGCAATTGTATTACAATTTTATATATAATTGTAATGCAATTGTATTACAATTTTATATATAATTCAATTCTTTATATATAATCCAATTCTTATAGACCACAACTATGTATTAACCGATTTTGTTAAAGAGAAGGCCCTCTTCTTACGTATGTGGAGATTTTGTATGATAAGTTTTTGAATGGAGCCTGAAGGTGGTCAAGGGCGACCGCAACTAGTCGCGCTTATCTTTTAATATACAACGTAACTATAACGTTGGCTGTTGACGGTTATTATTATTATTCATATTTAGTTGACACACGCCAGCTGGGACAATGAATATCAAAACAACAATTTTTGTTTATTAACTTGCTGGCTCAACAGCACAAATGTCAACAAGACAAGAAATGTGCGTACGTGTACAGTGTAACACTGTGGCCCGTTAATATCTTGGCGCTTGTTGACGCGGAGCTATGTTCTCTTGTGCATCGCTGAGCTGTATGTGTCGCTGTCAATATAAAACACTAAACGTGTTGCCATGGGGAAACAAAAGTGAGTTCTCGTGTGTGTTGCAAAGCTACATAGATCGCTGTCAGCGACGCAAAACACACGTAGGTCTTCACGCATAGTGCCTCGTACTTTTTATCCGATTTTTAGGCGAACTTTAATTTTGTCGAAAGATTTTAATACACGTCGCCAGTACAAAATTTCTCTAAAATCCGTCCAGTGAGAGCCGAATTCTTCCATGCGGATGGAAGAGAAGATGTCATTATTATTATTATTATTATTATTATTATTATTATTATATCAACATCATCGTAATTCCTCGGGTGTTACATAAGGCGTTGTCGTTTATAATTATCAGTTTTACCACAGTAACTGCAAACGTGTTCAGCAGTTATTCTTGAACCCAAATTCTCACCAACGTGTTTAATCCATAAACCTACACTGTCATATTCAGCAGACCCATAAAAATATGTACAGTTAGTACGAAGACTTTTTTTTTCTGTGACACCGCGCAGTCCGGTAGAAACGTTACGAGGTTTGAGATCTTATTGCCTTCATAATTAGGGCCGATCTACCCCTAAGAGGATTATTCGGATAATCAAATCGAGAAGAATGAGATGGGCGGGGTATGTAGCTCGTCTGGGGGAAAAGAGAGGTGCATATAGGATTTTGGTGGAGTGACCTGAGGGAAGGCGACCACTTGGGAGACCCAGGCGTAGATGGGAGGACAATATTTAAATGGATCTTCAAGAAGTGGGATGGGGGCATGGACTGGATTCAGCTGGCTCAGGATAGGGACAGGTGGCAGGCTCTGGTGAATGCGGTAATGAACCTCGGGGTTCCATAAAATGCGGGGAATTTCTTGACTAGCTGAGAAACTGTTAGCTTCTCAAGAAGGCCTCTGCTCCATGGAGTTAGTTAGTTAGCTACCCCTGAGAGGAAGACAAAAGACTTAATGGATTTTCAGTCCGGATATGACAATGGCTATTCCACCTTATGAAATTCTTTACGCGCTGTAGTGAGATACACTTCAAAATGTGTTCTGTGCTTGAAGCGCCCCCGCCACGCTCTGAAGAAGCATGCTTAATTTCGGCAGCGGGCAAAGTGATTATGATGCACGTTTAATGTTACACACACACACACACAGTTGCATATACCTTGGTGATGGGGGGAGCTGGATCCTCCGAAACGACGGTGCACCTCTACCAAACCTAACGGCGTCACTAATCTACTTAATCATTGCCGTGAGAATGTCGAGTCTCATTGCAGTTACGATTTAGCTGCACAGAATTAACTGCGTTAAGAAGCACTGATGCGGCCGCGGAAGACAAACGCGTCTCGTCAGCAAGTGAACTTTCCTTCTATCTCATGTGTCCCTGGTTTCATGCGGAGCGTTAGGGCCAAATTGGCGTGCCATTGATAATATTTTGATGTGTAATGGAAGGAAGCTCTCGTTTACCGGAACTATTCCGACTCTATTATAATGTGATCAATATCTCACCGCACCTGCTAGGCCAAAGACGAGAGAGACAAGTTGTTTACATCACAGTCTGGCAGCCATAGTCGTAACCAGAATGCGACTTTGGTTGTAAGGCGCACAGGACTATCCAGTAGGTAGCTCGTGGAAGCGTTCGAAACACACTACAGCGAACCTCCTACGTCTTGTTGCGTTCTTAATGCAGGCGGCGCTGGATGGTTGTCGGGTGATTTGGTGGACTGGTTTGGGGGGATTTGCTCTAATGGGAAGAAGCCATATATTTCTGTTTTATTTATAGCCCACCCCCGGCACAGAGACACTGTGTTGCTCGCACGGCGTCCCTCTGTGCGTCTGAATACAGACGCTGGTGCGTCCGAGACCCAGGGAATCGGCATATTAATTGCGTTATTGAGCTGAAATTTTTGGGTAATTATTTTTCGTTCTGTGTTTCAATTGCACGCATTCCATTCATCGACCCTGGAGTGTTGCCTGCTGTATAAGAATCAAGCTACGGCAAAAAGATATTCAGCATTTAGCGAACACAAAGTTATGTCACAAAATATAATAATGTTTCTTTAAGTTATCTTTGCGGATATTTCATAAATTTGTCGCTACTGAAGGATGTAACTGATGGTCAGTTAATGGAGACAGTACGTTTAGCACCGTATTAGGTCCCCGTTTACATTTAAATAGAAATTCTTCGTGTGGTTTTCATTCAAATTCCGTATACCGACAGTCTGTGAATTAATCGCAAAATGCACGGTGCTTATTTACCTTGTCCCAATGGTGTGGAGTATTTATTATTGCTGGTCAGTTCGTTGGTTGCCAGTTATCTGTCGGTCTCCGCCATTTTGTGTGTAGGCAAGTATGCAGAATCCCATCTACTTCGCATTGCCTCCCCGCGGTTGCCAGGCGCTCAGTATGTAGATAGAGGTCTCTGCTTGTGCCACGCAAACGGTACTAGACAACCGTTCTTTCTCGCGTCTCGTGCTGCTTGGCTGCTCGTCATTTTGTTCGCTCGATGTTAAACGCTGAAACTCATCTGTACAGCGTACAGCAAGTTAATATTCAGGCTTCAATTAATGTATATTTTTATTTTTGTAAATTATAGAGTCGTATCAACGAATTTTACTGCAGAACCACACGTAGCTGGGAGAATGGCTTGGAGACGATTCTTAAGCAGTTGTCACGAAGATGCTGAAATAACATTTAACCCTTCAAAGACTACTGGTTACTTTCTGTGTTTTGTATGGATCTCAGAACAAACAGCGATTATTTCACTATGCAAGTCCGGATTAAGGAGCAGTCCAGCCATGCAGCTGCCCGTGGTGCCAAGCTATAAGGAACATTAAGGAGTCACTGGAAAAACTGGAAATGTGCCAGTAAACTCACGCTTCCACACGCGACGTCTGACGCAGGTGGGCTGTACGAGTCTTTAGCACAAATTCGATTACATTCGTAACTATTAAAGTTTAATATTTGTTAAAATTATTGATGGACTGAACATCAGGTCTATGGCGTATAGAAAGGGAAGTAGTGGGTCGGGGAACACTATTCCTGGCCCTAGGGAGAAATTCTATCGAAAATAGACATAAATGTATCAGTATTACTTATTTAAGAATCTACACAAGTCATCGGTCACTATTACTAATATGAATAAGAGAAATAGGGCTCGTATTCAATCTTTCTTTCTTTCTTTCTTTCTTTCTTTCTTTCTTTCTTTCTTTCTTAGTCTTCACCTATTTTACCTACTCAGAGCAACTGTAGAGGATAGTGTTGCACGTGATCACACTCAATAACACACACACACGCGCGCGCAAGCCCTTGCTAAGACCTCGACTTCTCAATGCATTAATGTACTCAGTGTGTTAAAATCCCTTTGTAGCAAGCACTTCGCCCAATCACTCGTGTCTGTGCGGCCCGCGGTTAAAGAATCTGACGCACCATTGAGATAGACGTTTAGAACGAAACAGCAAGTGCGGACTGAGACAAGTGAAGATAGACGTTTAGAAGGAAATAGCAAGTGCGGACTGAAACAAGTGAAGATAGACGGTTTAGAAGGAAATAGCAAGTGCGGACTGAAACAAGTGAAGATAGACGGTTTAGAAGGAAATAGCAAGTGCGGACTGAAACAAGTGAAGATAGACATTTAGAAGGAAATAGCAAGTGCGGACTGAGACAAGTGAAAATTTCAGGAGGACACATGTTTACATGATTATTAATGGGACTATCGTATTTCCTGTATTCTAATAAGCAGCGTTTTCGTATTTTAAAATTTCTTTAAATGTTGGTGGGGGTAACAAAAGTAGCTAATAGGCCTATGATTCCTGTGCGTGCTTCGAGGGACAAACAAATTCAGAACGTTCTGAGTGAGGTGAATTAAGTGCAACGCAGATTGCTTTTGTTAACGAATGCAAAATAATGTTCGCTGGCTCAGCCGAGATTCTGTTTTGCATCGATATGTTCATTGTCTGAATGACATCCGTTTATTTTTAATGAATGAAAGATTTTCATATTAAAAATTACGTGACGTATGGATTTGTAGGTTGATGTTGTTTTACAGATTTTCGTTGCATGTAAATAACTTTAACACCAAATTGTAGGGCTTCCCGACGCAAATGATGCTGTGTTCCATAACATAAAGGCCGTGAAAAGAAACTGAAAAAAACTTGAAAAGCGATTTTGATATTGGCACCCTTAAATATTTCCCAAACCCACAAATCACGTGACTGATGTTGAAATTGATGATAAACCATTCAGACGTCAAGTGAAGTTTCAAGTGCCCCTGGTTCCAAATACGGGTACCGGATCTCTTTCCCGGGGGTAAAGCCGCCGGGGCGTGGTGTTGACAACCCACCCCCATCAAGCGCTGAGGTTAAAGAAAGAGTAGAGCTATACCTCTACTCCCCCTCTGGGCCTTCATGGTCTGTTAAGGGTGAACTTTACCGTTTCAACTTTTTCTCCGTTAAGGCTGTTCGAAGAAAGAGCAAAATTAATACAATGTGCAATGTAACGTTAGAGAAACTGAATTGGACAACGTTGCAGTAAGTTGGAGTGAATAATTCTGAGATGAATTTGATTTAGAGAGCAGCTGAATGTAGAGGCAAAGTTTGTCGATTTAAGGGCTGAACTGAAAATTATCGGGGGTGGGAGGGGTGGGGGGGATGGTTAAAAGATAAACACTGAAAATTGCAGAAATGGAGGAATTCTTTTCCTGAAATTTTGACTGTATGAAAAGCCTAGCAATGCCAGCATTATCAGCATTTTCGTCTACTAGTAATTAACTTCATAAAATTAACTGTACCAGTAGTCTTAATTAAGAATGTAATGCTGCATGCATTTAGCACCTAGCTGTCAAAACAACTACATACGAGCCGGGTGTAAAATATCTGTCATCACTGGCACAGAAGCAAAAGTCTCACTTCTAGTAAAATATGTTTACTTGTTTCTCCTTGCTTTTGTGTGTTATGACATGAATTAAGTGTTGTCGTTGTTATTTTGTTACTGTCCCAGTGACATTTGTTTCGTTGTTTATATTATATTGTTACTTCTCTTTTTTAATTACACAATTTAAAGTAATAACTTGTTACTAATTATCTGAAAAGGCTTTCTAAAGCGCTTGCCTTGTTTGCAATCTTTCTGTGTTATGGTATCGTCTTAGTAAAACAAATGTAAATGCAAGTAAATAAAAGTATAAAATGGAACATAAATAACGAGAAGTAACAAATTCTTTCATTTGTTTAAAACTTATTATTGGTCCCACATTATTGTCATAAAGTCATTAATTTTGTCTCTTGTAAAGTACCAGTTATAAATAACATTTAATTTCTAAACGTGTTTCGTTTAAAACAATTCAGAAGCGTCATTGTCTGCTTAAACAGGCGTCATAGGACCGTTCCCAAGCATTTTGTTTTCCCGCTTTCTCTGTAACAGTTTTTACAATAACAGTGATAATGTGCATATATGATTATAATATTTAACGTAATATACTTACTGCTTCAGTCTTTTGAAATATTTAGTAGCATCCTTAGCACTTTCCTTGTTTTCTTCCACGTCGCATTCCTCGAGTAGCCTCTTGTTATAATGCACAATATAATAATTATAACAGGTTACGTAATAATCAATGACAATGTCACACTCCTCAACCTTATCTGCTACTCAAAAACCCCATGCGCACGCGAAAGTATTTCTCCAAAAATTATCCGCAGTTTCGACACGCATTCTCAAAAGGCCCGTCATCCCTGTCCAAGACCGAAAAAATTTAGAGGATATCGGTTTTCATAGGCGCCAAATTATTAGCCTGCCTATTGCGCCAAAATGTCTCGGGTTGGCCCTGGATGTAAGGAACAGCTACGTCCGTGGGGCTGATAAGCCTTGTTAAGAAGTTCTCTATCTTTAATGGGTTGGAAGGGCCGGGGTTCGAATCCCGGTAGAACCAAGAGATTTTCTCTTCTCCAGACCGGCGCAGATCGGTTCTGGTTCCCACACAGACTCCTATCCAACGGATACCGCAGTTTTTCCCGCGGGGCGTAAAACGGTTGAGGCGTGATGTTGACTACACACCTCCATCTAGAGCCGTGGTTAAGAATGAGTGGAGCTGTAACTCTACTCCCTCTGTATAACTTAACCTTTTAAAGCCTAGCGGTAAGTTTACGCACCAGTAGGTTCTACATTCAAGAATTCTACGTGGTGCCCACATTGCGTTTATGTGTTTTGTACGGATCTCAGATCAAACAGCAACCTTTACCTTATACATCATTAACTGATTGGTTTTTATAACCGAGGTGGGGAGTGTTTACAGCGCGGTACGAGCTGAGTCTTTATGTAAAACAGATTAGCTTTCGTCTTTAAAGAGTTAATGTCGTGGCCAGGGGCAACTTTACATTTATACTGGGGACTCTTAACAAAATATGTTTTAAAAAATTCAAGTTTGATTGGGCATCTTACATAAAGACATAAGTACGTTGTATATTGTTGATAGCTCAACAGTACAAAAGATAACTCATTGTTGCCTTCCACTGTAACACTGTTAATATTTTACATTTTTGACAGCGACGTGTGTAGCTCAACAATACGAAAGGACTCGCTAAGTTTTCGTGGCAACCCTTTTAATATTTAATGTTATACATCCTTCCGTGCAATTGTTTTTCATATGTTTTTATTTTTCACCAACTAAACAAAGTGCAGTAGTTGGTGAAAATTAAAAGCGTATGAACACTTTTAATATTCGTCTCTCGTTCCACCGCAAAATTTATTCAATCAAAATGGCTTTAATGGTACATGCGTTGAGCAGAGCGGACATCCAAACGCGCCATAATGTCGCGTTGTACGTATATTTCATACCTAGTTAGTAATTATACAGCAAGCTATGTGCTGCCATATTGCACCGCCTGCCTCTCTCTCAACAGTCGGTAGGCAACTGCTTGCGAGTCAATACAATGGGTTGCCAGACCGCAAACCCGAACAGCTACTTCACCTCCTCATCTATTTTATTTTCCTGTTGCATTCGCGTAATCTTGCCACACCGCACTCCCATGAGACAACATGGCGGAAGTGTGAGTGACGTATGCGTGACGTAGTGTGCAGCATGGCGACATTATCGGTGTAATGCGGAGACTTCCCCGAATCCCCCGCGCGTAAAATAAATGTTCTCCGCGTAAATCAGTCCTGCTACATGGAAGACAAGCCATGGAAAGAAAAAAGAGAGAATCAGTTTTCTCGTCTTTCAAGCACGAAATCCTTGTGGTACCTAACCACAAAATTATTTTCAAAAGCGAATTCAAGCGCTCAACTTGAATGCATCACATTGCGTGGCCGTGGGATACCATTCTAAAATAAAAACAGAGTTCGGCGAAGTGACTAGTACAGAGTTTCGGCTATGTGAAGATGACGTCAACATAGTATACAGAAAAACACGGAGGCCTTATTAGTCGCTAGTAAGGACAGTGGTCTAGAAGTAAATAATGAGAAAACTAAGTACGTCGTCATGTCTCGAGATCAGCATGCAGGAAAAAATCACAACATAAAGATAGATAATAAATCCTTTGAAAAGGTGGAAGAGTTCAAATATTTGGGAACAACCCTAACGAATCGAAATTCCATTCATGAAGAAATTAAGAGCAGATTGAAGTCGGGAAATGCTTGCTATCATTCGGTGCTGAATATTTTGTCTTCCAGGTTGCTATCCAAACATACAAACAGTACTATAATTTTACCTGTTGTTTTGTATGGGTGTGAAACTTGGTCTCTCTCACACTGAGGGAGGAACAAAGGCTGATGGTGTTCGAGAATAGGGTGCTGAGGAGAATATTTGGGCCTAAGAAGGATGAGGCGACAGGGGAGTGGAGAAGACTACATAACGAGGAACTTAATGACCTGTACTCATCACCAAATATTATTCGGGTAATCAAATCGAGAAGAATGAGATGGGCGGGGTATGTACCACGTATGGGGAAAAAGGGGGGTGCGTACACGATTTTGGTGTGGAGACCTGAGGGAAGGCGACCACCTGGGAGACCCAGGTATGGATGGGAGGATAATATTAAAACAGATCTTCAAGACGTGGGATGGGGGAATAGACTGGATTGAGCTGGCTCAAGATAGGGACAGGTGACAGGCTCTTGTAAATGCGGTAATGAACGTTGGGGTTCCACAAAATGCCGGGAATTTCTTGGCTAGCTCAGGAGTTGTTAGCTTGTCAAGAAAGACTGTGCTCCATGGAGTTTGTTTGTTAGAAGATGACACCAGAGCGCAGAGCCCCAAGATAGTCGGTTGCACGTCTCCCTGTCAGGCAGTGCTTGTGACTGGAGGAGCAGCTCTACGCAGCCATGACATCCACAGTAAAGGCAGCTGGACTCGATGTACCTAATTAGAACACTTCACTGTGCAGCTTGTGTTAGGCGCATTCGGAAAGTTGCGAAAAGCGACTCTTAGCGTCAGCATGTCTGCCTTGCCCATCCGCAGGGGAGAAACCAGGCTCCCGCTGGACGGACGGATGTTTGTAAAATTTTTATGTTGGGAGATTTTATTAAAAATCGCTCAAGTAAATTCAAATTTAATTTAAATAGGACAAGAACATCGC
This sequence comes from Coptotermes formosanus, assembly GCA_013340265.1. Taxonomy (NCBI): domain Eukaryota; kingdom Metazoa; phylum Arthropoda; class Insecta; order Blattodea; family Rhinotermitidae; genus Coptotermes; species Coptotermes formosanus. The sequence continues at coordinate 827,338 of BLKM01009550.1, read as the reverse complement.
AGACATTTTGCATGAAGACCTGCGCACGTATTACGTTGTTGCCAGCGGCATACGTAGCTCAGCGTTAAAAAACAGAGCTTATTTTTGGGATGTGAAGTTTTCAATGCAGCGTTTAGTGAAACTTCGCATCCTGAGCCAGTTCAGTCAATTTAGCTACACACTCTACTTTTCCGTAAAGTCCATTATGACATTTTTCCGTGTACAGCTATATATATTTACTTCGTGGCGTCTTCCGATCATAATTTTGCGTCTAGCTTATCTTTTGTGTGTGTGTGTGTGTGTGTGTGTGTGGTCTCGCTTCTTTCTTCTTGTCTGTCATCTACTTTGATTGATCACCCTTCAGGTTTAAGAGTCACACAGCTTTGACTCTCCCGTCGGAATCTACCGAGACACCTGCCGCCATAATAGGACATGAAAATATGAGCGGAGATTGACAATGCATTGCAAGCAAATACCAGAACGGAATCCAGCACGACCTACTACCTAATTCTGCTATCCGTATACGAAGACGTTCTGTTTTGCTGACGAACTGGGCCCGTCGAGCTGAATGTAATTTGGTTGATAATGTCCTTTTGCCGCCCCTCTTTCTCCTCCCTGCTTTCTATTCTCAACGTCCCAATAATATATAATTTCAATTTTTGTAAAGTTCATGCGGGATGTTTTAGTTCCTACTCGAGATTCCTTTCGTCCCGTACCGACAGTTGCCACATGATCGCCACTTGGAGCAGCACCATCAACTAAATGTCATTGCAGTGTAGCCGCGTCAGAGTCTTTTAACCAGGAAATCAGCATGCACTCCGCGGTCGGTGTGCAACACACACCGCATTCCTCAGGCCAGTCCTTTGTCTTCCTATTCTCCTACTGCCCACATGGTTCAGAAGCTGTGACTCGCCCATTGCCTTCTCCTCACTGTTGCCGCAACAGATGTTGCTGGTCCATTCCGCGGATGCTGCGTGACACGTGCCCGCAACATCTTGCCATGTGAGCACAGAGCACGGGGGGACAAGAACACGCCCGCTCCCATGCGGCATTGGCTCGCCTGTTGCCCTCCCAACATCTCAGTCGTAGGACTGCAGGAAATATGAAGAGGTTAGAGGACTACAGCGGGAAGAGCGGACATACCCAGCCGCGCAGGGATCCTGTAAAATGTCTTCCGTCTGAGATGTGCGTTCGGAAATTCGATTTTTTTTTTCCATGTAGTGCGGGTGCAGTTACCGGTAACTAAATATTTTGTTTGGCTGATGAAGGACAATGGTCTCCAGTAACCTGTACAGGCATACAGCTGCGGATAACATTGCAGTCGTGATAAAAGATGTTTCAAAATTTAGTTTGTTCAGTGCCAAATAACATGTTTAGTTGAACAAGATACGCAATAAGGTTTCGAAATTTAACCCATGCGTGTGGCAAATGTGATCAATTTTCAATCGGTACATTTATATTACAATATAAACACTTGCTACACGTTTCGACCGTTCCCAGTCGTCCTCATGTAAGTCGAATTATATGGCCGTGCCATGGTTCAGGCGGTTAGCCGCCGGCCTCTCACCGCGGAGGCCCGGGTTCGATCCCGGGTCAGTCCATGTGGGATTTGTGGTGGACAAAGTGGCACTGGGACAGGGTTTTCCTCAAGTACTTAGGGTTTCCCCTGTCTATTTTATTCCACCGGTGCTCCATTACTAGGAAAAGGACAAAAAATAATAATTATCTTCATCTTCATCACAGGGTTGCAAAATAAGCCTCAAGGCTGTGGTGCGTCCGTAGCGTCTGCCGCGGGGCCATTCACCGCTAAAAATAAAGTCGAATTATGAAATTGACAAATACGCAGTGCCATTTCCTTGGAAGGCAAGGTTATAAATGTCGTGTATTTAGGTATTGTGAAGTTAGATATTTAAAAATTAAATAAAATTTAAAATGTGTCTGCATTTCGTAAATATTGATGAAATCATGCGGCTTTTTTAAAATTGTCCATACCGCTTTGTTAATTCCAAATAATTTGTTGTTCGTATATTGGGTAGGTGTACAGTACTGTGTATTTTATCGTTTTGTACGTTCTCGGTACGTGTAACATGTCCTAAAAAACAGTGGGGTTTGAAAGGAGAGCTAGAAGACAGACAAATGGAAATTATCAGAAAACTGTGGCAGAGAAACGCGGAAAATGACGAAGTGAAACTAAACCAGATACAGGTACCGTAAATAGGCAGTCTTGCCATATGAGAAGATCAATTAGAAGAAAAGGAAAGAGATGGTCAGAGCAAAGCGTATGACCGGAACAGGTTTAAAGTTATTCGTAATAAGGAAGAGTTAGAGTCACTGTCTAAAGCGTTTATGAAGCTTTGTCGGTTACTGCTTCAGTCTGTTAAGTTGCTTAGCAGACACAAGCAGAAAGAGCCAATGCACATGGAGTTAAACAGGCGTTGGCGTGCTTTATGCACTACCTTGAGTTGTAGTGGCGCGTGACGCCGTGTAGTCTGTAGCGTTGCCGAATAATCTGATGTCTGCCTGTATAGACACACCTCTACTTCGTTGTTGCCTGTGTATCCATCTGTCCGTCCGTTATTCTCGTAGAACATCTCTGCTTCCGCGGAGCGGAGTTCTGTGAAATTTTGTAATGTCGGGGGGGGGGGGGGGAATTCAAATGGCCGGGAAATTCAAGTTAATATCGACAAAAATGACAAGCACCTGGCAAGTAGATATACCAACGTACGTTAATGACTACTTTAGTTCGTGGTGTTGCTATGTTGCCTCTGTTACCAAAGTTACCAGTATTTATGTGGCGGCTGTGGTTACCATGATTACCTTTTTGCCCAAGTTACTGATATTCCTGTGGTTACCTTTGCTATCACTGTTACCAAGTTACCAGTGTCTGTCGGTTATTGTGGTTACCCGAACGCTCCCAGAGTGTCTCGCTCTGCGGACATTTCGTATAACTTTGCGGTAATTCATCTTGTGTTACAGTAACAATGCAACCAATATGTGTCCGTCAAACACAACTGTGTTTTGGGAAATCAGGAAATAAGCTACGTGTTTCGGCTTAAAATCAAGCCCTCGCCAGGCTGTGTATAGAGACTGAAAAGATAAAATTTTATAACTGTGATTATTAAATGTTCACGAATAACATGCGTATTAGCTTTCCGGCTGTATAACTTTGTCTTTCAGTTCTTAAATTTAAGAATATAAGATTGACTACCAGCAAAATATTTACTACAGTTGTAAACTTTTGTCTTTCTAATCTCTATACACAGCCTGATGGCGGCTTAATTTTAAGCCGAAACATGTGGCTCATTTTCTGATTTCAAAATGCATATTTGTGTTTGACGGACAAATCTTGGTTTTATTGGGACATTTCCTATCTTTCTGAAGCTAATTTAGGCGGTTTTGGCAGCTCTGTTTTTGGATTCTGTGATGGAAATGTATGCGTCTGGACGTATACAAGTATACCACGTTGTGTGTCTGGGTACCCACCAAGCCGGAGACCCGTTTGTAGCCTAATGCATGCTGTCCTCTTCTCAGATCATATTCCCCTAATACGAAATGGGAAGGCGGGAGGGCAAGCAAGCGCAGCGGCAATCCGCCGCCCTCTGTTGGCCGAGTTGGCGTGCAGATGATTGGTTGACGGCTGTGCTAACGAAATTGAGGTTCTATCGCTGCATTTGGGACCGCACCGGTCGATAGACGTGCTTTGCCCTGTGTGCAGAGACGGCATTAATTCGTCAGTGAATTTCTGACATCTACACAGACAACGAGACCGCATGGGAAATAAACAAACATATAAGCAACGCACGTTTGAGAGAAACGTGATAAAACGTGCAGTACTACATGGGTGCCACATTACGAATTTCGTTTGTCATTAACACCTTCACAGTATCCTTTCACAACAAAGTGAAATTTCGTCTTGAAAATATTTGATCCTGTCTCCCTGCGTGCGTGGGAGGAAGGAACAATCATGTTCCCACAGAAGGTAAAAAGGCAAAGCAGTCCCACTACAGGCCTGGACAGGCCCTGCGGGTTCCAGGAGGTTGAGGCTCCCAGATTTCTAGACAATCGGCACTTGAAAGTGGTAAGGTTGTCAGCCATACGCACCGGCCGCCTTTACGCCCCAGGAAATATTCCTGGTACTCATTTCCGTTAAAGGCTGAGGCGACCCAAAGGATTATGCCAATGAAAAATCCCAATGACACCATTGGGAATCGAACCCCCGACCTTCCGGTTTGTAGCCTCAACCAACTGCGCCACCGCGGCTCCGTGCCACAGAATAGTCGAGTCAAATATGAGCTGAAACTATTGTTCCTGGGATTAGGTATTGACTGTATAGTCTCGTAGGCACATCCATCGATTCGAACAATGTATCGCCCTCATGCTTTTCTTGTGCTCGGTAGGTGCAACGTTTCCCGTAATTTCATTGCCTTCCTGTTACTTTCTTTGTTTCGTTCGTTTTGCCGATAGAGAAGACTTCTGCTGCCCTGCGCACTCATGCGCCCATTGCGCGACATATTTCGCACAACGCAATAAACGTTGTTAGCGCTGCGCATACTCGCTGCATGCAAGGGCATTACGTGTCATAGGTTTTACTCCATGGATTATATATATAAATTCTCTTCCTTTTTGTCGCTCCTCCAAGCCTTGCCCCAGGAAGACGCCATATTGCTCGTGGGCGATCAGGCAAACATATAGTAGAGGAGATCAGCCGCACAAACACCAGACGAATTGGAACGCTCGTACATTGGAACAGGAAGGTCAGTAGTTACAGAAAGCGTCGCGAGAGTGCGCCCGCTGTCCGATATGTGGTGGCACCTGGTGGTGTGCTCTGTATTAACATTAGTTTGTAGATCCACTGTCGCCTGTGATGCGACGCCGTGTAGTCTGGTAGTACTGTACGAATGTTTCGGAGGAATCTACTGCCTCTGTCATCAGGGTATAAGACACGTCTATCAGACTACACGCGCTCACATCTCAGAATAGTGTATTCGTTATTCACTGCTGCCTAATTATTTCTGCAACGTGACAACGTACTTCCAGACATTGGGTAACTCTTAGACTGCCCACTGTCGCTGCCCCATGCCCCCCCCCCCCCCGTAGATGTGGATCTAATTTTTTTGACAGACTTCTACAGCGGTAAATTTTGCTGTTTATTTCGCTCTATTTCCTCCTGAAGTATATTTCTTCTCTGGGTAAACTTCAACTGCAATATATTTAGTGACACTTGTGCTGCCGCTTTTATCTATGCACAACGTGTGTCTGGTGTAAGCTGTCATATTGTAGACCCAATAATCTTGCAATGGCCAGTGTAACACACCGAGCTCTATCACAATTTGTCAGATTTCCGACGTAAGATACAAAGTTTGAGTTCGTTCTAAGGTACAGTCGTGTTCAAAGTGAAAACTGTTAATATAGTTAATTCTTGTACTCACTCATATACCCGTAGGCCGATATACACAAGTGTCGAAAGGAGCAAGCTGGCTTAAGCAGTGAAGCTTGTGAGTCTTAATGTGACTGAAGTTATGGCTGCTCCAACGAGGCAAATTCTGGCATGTTATCTTAAATTAGATCACGAGTACTTCCTTTCAAGTTTTCCCCAATTTTTTCATTATTCAGTCATGTGACGTTTGCCTACAAACAGCATCCTTAAGTAAGTTTCAAGTAAATAAGACGCAAATGTATTTATTTCAGAATCATCAACATTTGCCAAGTATTCAGATTACAGTTCTACACGAAAAAATTGCAGCCTACTTTTTAAGTCAAGCTGTCCAAACGAAATACAGCATTAAATGAAATTTATTGAAAGTAGAATTGTGTAAGGAAATTCTTATACGTATCTTAAAACACTGGAAAGATACTGGCAAATATAAGCGTTAAGTTACAGAAGTATACTTCCGCTTTTCATGAAATAATCTGAACCGAAAACAAAATGGCGTACAGATTTGAGTAAATACACCTTACCAAGTTTAAAAGAAACCAGTTCTATCAGAGAGCCTGTTATGGAGAATGGGTGGGTAAGGCGAATTTGGAAGTTGGCGGTTAAAAAGGGAAAATATACTACAAATTTAAACTGGCATTGGGAAAGTTGCAAAACGGTTTTCCAACATTAAGTATAGAAGCAAATAGAATACAGAAGAAATTGCTTCAAGATTTGAGCACTTCGGGATTTCTGATGAAAGACAAAAATTTGAAAATGTGCTAAAGGTAACTTTCGGAAAATTTCAGACATACATAAGGAATTTTGTAATTAACGGGACTCGGATACCATCCAGCTAAATAATAAAGAAGAAGTGTATCATCATGAAAGCAGAGTGAGAAATTACTGAGCAAGATCGGTTAAATGCAACAACCCCAAACACTGCATTAAACGCGAAGTACTGATATTTTGTAATGCCATTCTGAAACTTCTGATTGTCTTCAAAATGTAGCAGTGTTTATTGTGTCGCTTCTTTTGCGTGCTTATATTTTTTAATTTTGTTTTCAACTACGTACTTCTAAAATCGTACATGACAAGTGTTATGACACCTGCGGCTTATGTAGCGCTAAAAGCAACCAACTGCAACACATATACAGGAACGTATCTACCATAGTGTAGCAAAATCTCACTGACAGTAAACGTGTAGTGTCTTTGTTATTTTGTCAGTTTTTATGTTTATTAATAAACGTTTTGTACCAATGTTGCGGCTTGTAATTTCTGTTTCTAGTTAACTACCTACGCGAAATGTGTTATTTCTTATTAACTACTTTACAACAACCACGTTTAGAAACAGTAGTATTTACGACTTCAAATGCTACCTAATAATGCCTCCAGCTCCGTCTGTTCCTTTTTCGCTAGCAGAAATCATACAGATGCCTTACAGGCTTTACTTAAAATTTGTAACTTTTAAAACACAGTCTTAAAAAGTTTTGTTATCCCTGTTTTAGACAAAGTCGGTTGTATTTACTGGTTTTCGGAAGGCAGATTTTCTTATTGTGCTTTTTCTTTTTCCTTTTTCTTGTTGTTTTTGCTGTTATTGATATTTTTCCTTAAATTTAAATTGTTGCACAATGCACCTTTTAAAGCCTAGCAGTAACTTTACATACGACCAGGTTTAACGTTAAAAAATTCTACGTGGTGCCCACATTGCTTTTATGTGTTTTGTACGGATCTCAGAACAAACAGCAACTTTTGCCTTATAAAGCATTAAGAGATTGGTTTTTATAACCGAAGTGGAGAGTGTTTACAGCGTGGTACGCACTGAGTCCTTATATAAGACAGATACGCTTCGTCTTTAAAGGGTTAATAACAAGTCTGTACACTAAGGTATTTAGCTGAATGACTCCCACATGGAATCCCTTGTTATGAACACTTTTCTTTGTTGAATATGACATTAATTATTTGGGAAGACGTGAGCCTTAAACTACAACCAGAAGGAAAATAGAAGTTTCATTACTCGTGTTAGAAGTAATTGTTAGTCGAGGCCATGTCAGTTAGAGATGTCACAGTGACTTGTGACTCACGAGTGTCAGCTGGTACGTGTGTCGCGATGGCATCTGCACGCGTCTCTTTCGTGTACGTAGGCCCCACAGTTCCATTTCCACGTATTAGCAGTCTGTTTATACACATTGTAATTGCACAGGTGGTAATTTGTTGCATCTGAGCATAAGTGGCATATGCATTCACAACACAGAAAGACGTCAAAATAATCGGCAGCCGACCATGGCGTTTAGTCAGTCGTTGACCGGAGTGAGAAATTGTGAAATTTGTGTTCATTTTCGAAATTGTAAACTGTAAAGCAGGTCTTATTTTATTGCACTCTTTCTCTTTTATTCGCATTTTGTAGTGTTAAAGTAGTCATGTTTGGTTTCGTTTAGGTGGGATGTGGACGGATACAGAGTCTGAGATGAAACAGAGAAAAAATTGTACGATGTGTGGCAAGGAAGATCCGGGACAAATGTGCTCAATTTTAAGATATTTTGAAACCAAACTATGGATTAAAATTTATACCGGCAAAAAACTGAGATATTGGCGATGACGAAAATTTAAAAAAATAGTGGTGCGATGAAGAAATTTTTGTTTAAAATGCTGTAGGATAAAGGACCCGTGAGCCCACGTAGCACTTAACCTGTGGGCAGATAAGAAATGTAACTTCGAGATTAAAGCGGACAGGGCCTGACGTTGAACACTCAACCGCATCGCCAGAAATTCTGTGGCTAAAAATGTGTGGATCCATACCTCCATCACCACATCCGTCTTCATTTTTTGGAGATTAATTAACACAACTACAACTCGTACTGTCGGACAAATGATCGATCAGTAAATAAAACGTACGTTCGTATTCGGGAAGGGTGTATTGAAGCTATTTTCCCAGGGTTTTATTTATTGAAAATGTGACTTTGTTCGATTAAAATTGTTCATTTGCTAGCAGAACAACTTCTGTTGTACCGACGGGCAAGAATGGGCACCTGCCGAGTCACCTGGCGGTCTGATCTCGCAGTCCTTATTCACCAGACAGGTGTATGTATCTTTGTTCAGCCCCCTTCCTCCTAATCTCCTACCAACCACCATACCTAAAGGCTATAGTCGTGCGTAGCGCAATAAATAATGTGTGTTGCATGTTTTGAGAGGGAAACATATGTCAGGGGTGGCCATATTCCAATAAGGAAATATACTTCAAGGGCGAATTTTAAGGACTAATCATTTGTGTTAATTAATTCATAGGCATATGTAATATAACAGCGGGTAGAAATAAGCCGCGATGTTGACTTGTATAAATTTTAATATCGTACCGGCATAGTGTCAAGTGACATAGATTTTTAAGAGATGCTTTAGAAAGCGAATTAGTGCCGCTTGTCACCGGTCATTACATGCATGACACAACTGGCCGAACTGAGGTTCTGCACCTCATGCTGAATGTCGTGCTGCAATTCGTGAAAGCATAGAAATGCATGGAGCTTTTATATTTACACTTTAAGTCGATCTGGATTGCTTGTGACAAACCCTTTCAACAAAATCGAAGACAAATTTAGTATCGCACTGAAAAACTTTGACTGAAACATTTGTGTCATCCGTATGACTGTCAGTATAAAATAATTTAAAAGCACACAGGTTATGTAAGTAAGATTTGGTTCTGAATATTTAGGGCTGAATGTATCCGAATGTTGCTACTTTGTGCATCCATAGGAAAGTGCTTACTCCATGAGAACTTACGCCGCCTTTAGAGGGGATTTTTTTAATGCATGTATGGAAACAACAATCCGCCTCGTGGCATCATGTGTTAATTATGTGGGGTGGGGACGCAACCGAATTTAGGGACCCATTATTTTCATTATATTCTTGCGTAGGCAGGGCAAAACGAAATATTTAGCATTCTGTGTATCCACCTCTTTCTTCGGAATACGATTTTATAAATAGATCACTTTAGTGACTTTCTTTTTAACTGGGTTAATATTTCTTTTAATTGTTGTGTATGTGGTAAGAATTATGTAGCAACACATGTCAGCCTGAGGCTTCACTGAAAAATATCGACAATATGTTGTGCAAGAGCTCTCTGCTGTTGTTGTAACTAACTCCATGGAGCTCTATGCAGTTGTTGTAACTAACTCCATGGAGCTCTCTGCAGTTGTTGTAACTAACTCCATGGAGCTCTCTGCAGTTGTTGTAACTAACTCCATGGAGCTCTATGCAGTCGTTGTAATTAACTCCATGGAGCTCTCTGCAGTTGTTGTAACTAACTCCATGGAGCTCTCTGCAGTTTTTGTAACTAACTCCATGGAGCAGAGTCCTTCTTAGGGAGGTCAGTACTACTCTAACAATTAAAGATATTCACCATATTTTATGGACGCGGGAAGTTTATTATTCTGTTCACAACAGTCGGCTACTTCACCCTATCCTAAGCCAGACTAATCCTGCCCATGTTCTCCAATATTATTTCTATAAGATCCACGATAATATTACCCTACCACCTACGCCTATGTCTTCCGAATAGACTCAATTCTTCAAGTCTCCCCAACAAAATTCTATGTTCCTTCACATTCCCCTCATAAGGCCTCATGCCCTGCCCCCGATGTTTTCATAGGAATGATATTTGGTGAACAGTACCAGTCAAAAGTTTCCTTACTATGCACTATTTCCAGCCTAATCTTTCTTTTACGTAAGCCAAATTATCTTCCTCATCATCCTGCTTTCGAAATTTAGGGGAGGACATGTTCTGGTATGTCCTTCCCAAAATTTAAGAGACCAAGTTACAACATGCATACAGAACAACTGAAAAATTACAGTTCTGTATAGAGCACCAAGCGACCACAGTTGGTTCCAAACTTTCTTATCGTGAGCAAAAACTCGTAAACGTGACTCTGATTTGACACTGAAATATACATAAATATCAAACATTAGATTCGTTTCCTCGTAACCGGACAAAAACTTCATTTTCTGCACTTTGCTGGTGCATCTTAATTATTTTGCACTGTAACTTGCCAAATATGTTATGTTACAATAAATAGTATGTACTGAAATATCGTTTTGTGTCAGATGTTTTTTTATTATGGAGCAGTTTTTGCAGAAAGTGGAGAATGAAATTTGGATCATCCCTAGAGTAGGCGTTATAAGTAAATAAGGTACGATTTAATACTTCAGGAACGACTTAAAAACGGTGAAGGTCCAAAACTGGAAGAAACTCACACAAGATAGGAATAAATGGAAAGGGATAATTGAACAGGCCAAAACTCACGCAGCGTTGTAGAAGAAGAAGAAGAAGAAGAAGAAGAAGAAGAAGAAGAAGAAGAAGAAGAAGAAGAAGAAGAAGAAGGTACGAATTAATAATATTTCTTATTTACGAAATGTACGAAATGTATGTAGGCCTATTACTTTTATTAATTAATCTTCTCCGAGAGATTGACTCTTTTTTTGTCACAAATCATGAAGTAGACGTCGTTTCGGTGGTGAAGGCGATGGTAGCTGCAGCCCTCAATTCCTGATCGTGTGTGAAGCTGCGGCGACGCCTTTGCTCGACGATGCGTCAGGTTCCATATAGGCCAACCTTAAACAATCTGATGTAGAAGTTTGAGGCTTGAAAGATCCTGTGCAAAAAAATTGTCAGTGTGATTTATTTGGCAAATACTTTTTCTATTTCACTTTAACAGGCGAGGTAAATATTTAGGTCATGCTTGAAAACAAAACTTCTTTCTCTTTTTGGATCATTTCTGTCCAAAGGGACTATTGCAACTTTGCACTGTCTGAACATTTGGGCAATGCTTTTAGTATCTAATATCCTTACAACAGCTCTCCGTGTCTTCGTCGTCAGATTCAACATCTTCATCCTTGTGAAGCTGCGTGAGTTCTTCTTCCGATGTTTCCTTCGTATGAGAATTTGATGTTTCTTGTAGTATTCTGTTTGTCAGCTCCTTCGAAGATAGCTTCAACGTTCAGGGTCGCAATTTTTTTTAATGCATTATCTAAGTACAGGGAAGGACATCTTTACCTTTGCCATATGTGTCTGAGTGTCAGTTCTTTTTGTTGTCTCATCCTGAAAGAATGTGTTAATTAATGTGACTACACACACTGTTTTATTTCCAGCTACTACACAGTGTTTAGTTTTTGCTCTTCTGTTTCGGCTATGTATTGTAGCCATCATCAGGGAGCTTACAGCATTGCAGCACGATCACTCTTAATCTCCGCTCCACTATAAACAGGAGATATCCAATACTAAAGAAGTCTGGAGACAGCTTTTTACATTTTAGTACTCAACTTATATTTTAATCTCAGTAATTTTAATAATACGAATTTTTTAAGAGATTTAATAGAGATCACTAAGTTAGACAGGGAAAGAGATCAATCTGTCAGGGAGAAAACTGGAGTGCAGGACAATGTTTTAGAAATAAAAGGATACCAACGAGAGTGGCTACAGCATGTAGACAGAACGGACAGAGACAGGATAACCAAACAGGCAAAAGATATAGACCACAGGGGAAGAGAAGCATAGGACGCCCGAGGAAAAGATGGAAGGACGAGCTTCACCTTGAGGGATAAAGAACAGGCACTAGGCCTGACACTTCACAGCTCGTGATGACGATGATTATGATGATGATACTTTAATAATATCGTATTTCAATTAACTGTTGCATGACGCTTATGCTTGTGTGTTCACCACGTACTGAAAAGTTAGACGACACGCTCCTTATGTTTTTGTAACATTTTGGCACCCTGATGATAGAGGCAACAGATAGCGGATACATGTAGGAGCGCTATTTAAACATTTTATAGCAGTTTGAAATAAAACACAGTGTATAAGACACATACACGGAGTATGTATGACAACAAATAATGTGACCAACTGGCCGTAGTCGTTATGGCATCTATGCGACCGGTTGGAATCCGGGTTTCGAATACCGGTAGGAGCAAGACGCTTTTATCCTCGCCAAAACTTCCGCTGACCTCTTATACAAAGGGCGTCGGCGTTCTGCCCCCGGGAGTGAAGGGATCTGGACGTGAAGTTGACCACTCCTCTCCATCTAGCGTCGAGATTAAGAATATGTGGAACCATATTTCTACTCTTGTTATAAGCCTTCATGGCGTAGAAGGCGCAATAAATAAAAATAGTAAGGGCTAGGAAATTTGTATATCCATTGAAATATGGACTTTATTTAATAAAAATAAAGTCCTTGTACATGCCATGAAGGCATATAGAGAAAGATATGAACAACATGCCGCGGCCACTTAACCTGGGGAAGAACAATGGTACCCACTGAACAGAAAGTTGGGTGGGCCCTAAAATCAGTTTGGACGATTTTGAGGACAGAAAGATCACTTGCTTCTGCCGTGATATTAATGTTAATAATGATTTCTTTTTTAAATTGTTATAATTTTTGTGTTGTCTGGAGGAAGCTAAAATATGAACAGTTTTGTAAGTTAGCATTTTCTGGATTAGGGTAAAAGGTAAAAGGATGCCTACACAGGCCTAAGGCCCAAGGGGAGTAGAGGTATAGCTCTACCCATTCTTTAGCCTCGGCGTGAGAAGCGGGTGGGGTGGTTAGCTCCACGCCCCGGCCGCTTTACGTCCGGGAAAGAGACCCGGTACCCATTGTACAGGAGGCTGGGTGGGCCCCAGGGCCGGTCTGGACGGCTGCGGAAAATCTCGCCTTCACCGGGATTCGACCCCGGGCCCTCCGGCCCGTAGCGAGTCGCTATACCGATTATGCTATGCCGGCACACATTTTCTGGGTTAAGTAATAAAAAATCTCATTGGGGAAGCTTAAAATGACAATTCGAGACGGCATTACAGTGTAAACTGTGTAAGGGCTTAACATTTCGATATTTTCAGAATGTAACAAGTTAAGTGTCTGGAAACGTAACTAGAGAGGTAAATCCGACAGCCCGGATGCTGCGTTCCTTCCCAAATCCGCTGACACTGTCGACACAGGACGTGACATATGTAGTGATGTCACGTGTTCCTCCGCGGCAAACATGGTATTCGAAAATACTTAACCGCATAGTTGAACGGGACACATATACAGGGCGTAGATTTATTAAGAATCCTACTAACGTATCCGCATTTTATGGGGGACCTTTTGTATTAATTTCTTTAATATTTTTTCTGGTGACTTATTGCTTATCTTTCTTTTCTGTAATCATTAAGGGAAGGTAAATTTACCAAAATATTATTATTTTCTACAAAAAATATGCACGAAAAATCTGACGTCTGTCGCCATTACCTCAAGTCCAATGCACAGATTGCACATCAACAAACAATAGCCGCCTCCACCAATATGCTTTAATTTTTCTCCCATTGTCAAAGTGTGGCCATTTGTTTCGCTGAAATCTACACCACGACCTAGATCCTGTGGTTGAAATAGGACCTGATTTTTTTCAAGTTTCTATCACGTCTCACGCGTGAACTGACTAACTCCATGGAGCAAACTTCTTCTTGAGAAACTCTGCATTATGACGGACCCTGCACTTCACTGGTCTGCATCGTGTTTGAGATAAATCCAGTAGATCTCTTAACACATTTCGTTTATTTATCTACTTTAATATTATCCTCCAAACTAAGCCTACGGATCGTAATCGTTCTCTACCCTGTAACGCTGCGGCGTGACAAAACCGTATTTGGCACGTTCGCCATAATGGATATGAAAGTAAGAAGTAATAATTGCTTTTTATATTTTTTTGTTGACATTCGGATTTAAGGGTAACCAACAAGAAGTCGAAACCGTATACTAATTCAGACTACAAGACTTGTATTTGCTCAAGTGGTGATTTCCCTTTCGAAGGTACCCATTTCGAGTCTTAGCTGGAACACTAAATATACCTACTTAAATTCTTCTTGGTTTTCGGCTGTTCCTGTAGGAAAACTATAGGATATTGCTTTACATTAAGTGATGATAACTCTCTGCCACATCATTATTAACTGTCATTCTATTATTCGACGCTAGATAATAACTTACTGACAGCATCATTAGACTTCAAATAAATAAAAATAAGATATTGGTGAGAGGCGTGTGTTTATGCACTTTTCTCTCACAACACACAGCACATGGAATATTGTCACCCGCGTTTTGTCGAGTGTAACACCACGCTGCTGGCGGTAAAGTCGGGACCTGTCAGCCAGCAGCTACGGCATTGATTGTAACGGCCTTACGGCCAGCGCGCTATTTACACAGTGTTGGAACTATAGCTGGCCTTTATCCGACAGGATGTCTCTTGCCCATATGACATATATCAGCTGCCACCAATACGCGGCAAACGAGTCATAAGTGGCCACCCGTCTGTAGCAAGTCAACACCTTACAGAAGGCCTAGCGAAGAGGGCAGCCTAAGTGAATCCTCTTCCATGTCATTCGGCATCTTTTTTCCGTTTTTTATTCTTTATTTTTTGTTTCCTTTATACTTCATTTCGTTCTGTCTTTCTTATGCTTTATTTTTTATTTTCCTTCTTGTTCTCCTCCTCTGTATTTTTTCCGTCTTCTTCACAGAAGTCTGTCAAAATGGCACCCTTCGAAGAATTTTGTAACTTAAATATTAATTTTGTTTAAATTATTACCGTCGGCTGAGATATGAGTCCATCTAATTGGGTACACAAATGTCAAAAACCTCTGTAGCCAAAGTTGTGATAACTTCGAAACTCTCGTGTTCTTTATTGCTGCTGCTCTATTTTCTAACGTTTCCAGTAGACTGTTTTTAACGGTAATGTCCCCGTGTCACATGGACGTTATTCGTGCTATGTACTCTTAAGCAATTAAGTTCTATTTTGCGTCTATTTTACCAGATTGCCTCCAAACCTGAAAAAGTCCATGAATGAATTGTAAGGCAAGTTTTGCATATGTAAGTAATATGCCTATAGGCTATAAGACGTTATTCGTGGCGTAAAGTAATGCGTCAAATAATAGTAATAATAATGATAATAATGCTGTATTAAAATTTAAACTTTTTATATGTTACTATGAACTTTCAGATCTCCCATCCCTTTGTGCACGTACGATATTCTTTTCGATCTTGTCTTTCAGTCAGGCACAACCAAAATAAAAATAACTTTACCCTTTGACAGTCTTAAGTGGGGTCATCCCTCTAGTCTTTATTGCAACATGTTTCGGCCGCTAGCGACCGAAACATGTTGCATGAAAGCCAATTTATTCCTATAAGGATTGCTTAGAAGTGGAAAGCGAATCTGTGGGGGTGACAGGCCAAGCCTACTACCTGAAATTGCTTAAGCGACTTAGAATCACCCTTATCTCTGACAAGTTAACAAGTGACTGTATGGCGTAACACAGCGCGTTTGCCCTGCTACTTGCGGGCCCCCCCCCAGGAAACGTCTCCGCTGTATCGCAAAAACAGCACTGAAGTAAAAAAAACTTTAAAAATGTGATCGATTGTAATTCTCTTGTTCGTAGAAGGCGAAAGGTTTTCATAAATGTGTGCAGGCCTTCTTGTAATGTCTCTGCTATTTTTATCTGATTTTAAGCAAAATTTTAATAAGGTGAGACAAATGTTACTGAAATCTGCAGTACACAATTTTAAGAAAATCTTTTCCTGTTGGAACGAGTCAGTACATGCTGAAAGAAGGGCGGATGGACGGACATGACGCAGCTAGTGGTTGCTTTTCCTAACTGCGTTTCAAGAGCGCCTGCAAGTAGAATGAAGAGCAGTGTAAGTGTTCACATATTTAACAAAGAAGAGTGTTGTAAATTAACAGAGTAGTATGTAGTATTCAAAACAAACTTGCTATAAAGTTTCAAACAGTGCTGACAAAAATCCCTTCTTTCTTTTCCCTACCCCTCCCTTCTTTGGCTCCGCCCTACCATTAACAGCAACCATTAGAGTTGGCGTCTTTCTTAAACTCCTTAAGTATCAAATTAGACAGCAGCAACAAAAGCAGATCACCAGCAGTTAAATGAGTGGGCTAACATCAATTCATTACTTTAACAGCATAACGGTTTTTGTGATTGTAACTACACACCACAAAGCTATATGTCCGTACACCAGCTGATCTCCTACAATAGAGAAAGAAAGGATTGGGAGAGATGATGAAAAGGTGTTTTAGTCCCCTCTGTTGAAAGACAAGCAAGTTATAAAAGGAAGTTGCAGAATCGCGTTATGGAACTGATATACTCTGAAATGACCTTGTTAAAAGTTTGAAAATCTTATTAAATCGTACCGAAAAGATAGTAAGGTTTATGAATGAGACCCGTGATAATACATGGCCGGTCAGAGCTCAACTGTGGACCACTTTACTTTTACACTACAAGTTTCTTTTTTTGAAGGTTGGTGTGGGAGGTTTTACATTTCTCATTGGACTGCTTATTTATTTATTGCTGATGTTTATCTTAGAGTCACATAACAAAAATTAAACTCTGCTTTAAGTAATTCAATATTAATATTACTGGCCTTATATTTTACAAAATACCTCTCTCAGAATAAACGCCTTTCCACTAATAATCTACGTATTTGTTCTGTGTTGCTATATCTTGTAGGTACATTGTACTTGTGTAGGTATATTATAATTGTATGGGTATATTGTATTTAAGTGGGTGTATAGTACCTGTATAGGTATATTTTATTTGTGTGGGTATATTGTTGTTATGTAGGTATATTTGTATTAGTGTAGGCACATTGTATTTTGTGGGTGAACTGCCAATACGTTTACTGTAATTTGTGCTGTTCCGTTTATGCATGTGTTATTGTATTGTGGTGTCTGTACTGGTGTAAGGCTGCTGCGACCGGGTGAAAACCCAATTGCAGTAAGAAATAATAATAATAATAATAATAATAATAATAATAATAATAATCTTACCCCATTTCACGCAATTTAAAAATATTTCAAACTTTCATAAGGGTTTCATATAAGACGATATAGTGTGTGTGAAGTAATCACACAAATTTTCTTTCCTTTCCAATGAAATTCACTTCGTAAATAATATCTGTTATATAAATACATAAGACCTGCGTAATTTCTTCACGACAAGCAAACAAATAAACCCCACAAAAACACTAATCACCAACAAATGCAGCGGGCCGCGGAAAGTTCACGCCTCCAAAAAAACAACGCAGTAAACAGTCAACAACACATTCTCACTCAACTGTAAAGTGCAACCCTAGTGTAACGGTAATGGAAAGTTCTCCCTGAAGATGACACAGCAGGGTCGAAACATGTAGGAGTGTGTTACGATTGATGATAAAACTCTCTTTGTGCATTTGTGGGTGATTAGTGTTTTTGTATGATATAGTGCACGGACATGGAACACATTAAATAAACCCCAGTTCACAGTGACTTCACGTGACAGTACCTTAGTGTCTATGGTACAGAAAAGTTTTTTCTTGTTCCTAAATACTCACCATTTCAAAAAAAGGTTTTAGTAAATGTTGACATTCTGTATTTTAACTTCACATAGATAAGGATTTTTCTGTCTGTGTTACGTGAACCAAAATTAAATGCCCAAAATTTTTAGTGTACACTTCTAATAACAAATTTAATCGAAATCTCTTTAGTAGATTCAAAAACGACACATGCATATGGACAAACAGAATACAAGACCTTCCAATTATGCACACATTTACGACATATTTTTTTTAAATAAATATGACATATCGGTATATCTACACTACAGGAATGTACAGCAAGCTTGCTGAGTGTATTCCATCTTTGATATCATGTCACAGTATTTCCAGTATTTCGTACTGTTGCTAAATTCTAGGTATAAAATATACGGTTTACATAAAGACAAGTACAGTTATACAATAATACTGCACATAACATTCTCTTGAGCATATCCAACTTTGATCTTAGTGCGAAGCGTAGGATAAGCCTATCAGTGTGTCCCTTTCTTTACACAGTAAACCCACACACATTTGTTAAATAAAACTCGCTATGAACACAGCTGAAGTCGAGAAAGTAGTAGTAATAAAATGTGTACACACTGTGAGTGTGATTCATAGGTAGGAGGGGCTCGAAATAGCGTGCTGTCCTACGCAAGTCTCCCGTCACCCTGCATATGAATTCTCGCGGAACACCTACAAGTCATTTGCTACAATTAATGCGAGATGTTTCAGCTCTGCCCGTGGTTCAGGTTTGTCGGCAGATATTATTGAGTAGATAAACGCCTTCACGTTGGCACTGAATTTGAAACTTGAACCCAGAGCCAAGAGGCGTAGCTTTTCGTATTTTTCTTTATATGTTCTTGTGTGTGATGTGTCTTTATTTGTGATATCTGCCATATGCCTCAGCACTACGCCTTAATCGACACGGGTTTCCATCCTGCGGTCGATGCCAGATGCAGGTGATGGAGGAGAATCCCGCTCCACCATGTTTTATTCCGGGATCATTACTTCCAACTGAGTCATTGCCATGTCTTTTGCAGCCAATTCACTGGGCCAGGGCTCATTACTTCATTTCGTGTAACTACACACGCTGTCGGTGAGGTGTATTTATTACAGGTACTCCCCGAATTCGAACAGGATACGTTCTGAACTCCTTGTCGTATGTCGAATTGGTCATAAGTCGGAAATACTAAATGAGATGGAATATACACCCTCCAGCAGGTCGAGGGGGATTAACCCTTTAAAGACGAAGCATATCTGTTTTATATAAGGCCCCAGTGCGTACCGCGCTGTAAACACTCTCCACTTCGGTTATAAAAGCCAGTCTCTTAATGGTTTATAAGGCAAAAGTTGCTGTTTGTTCTGAGATCCGTACAAAACACATAAACGCAATGTGGGCACCATGTAGAATTTTTTAATGTTAAACCGGGTCGTATGTAAAGTTACCGCTAGGCTTTAAAAGGTTAAAATAAGTGGTATTTCTATTGTAAAATAAAAAGAACGGAGTTTAGACAAGTGAACATAGAAATTTAGTTCGAAATAAATGTTAATGATATTTCTACAGCAGCTTAAATTGAAAATTTTTAAAGGAAATTTGGTCGAAATCCGGCTGGCCGTGAGTGGGATGGTCTGTGTCCGGTTGTCGCCGTACTTGTATCCCGCACGTGTATCCCGTACTTGTATCCCGTACAAGGAAAGCAGTCGTACATGAAGAGATGATTTTTTTTACATAAAAGTAAATGTTAGCAGATTTTTTAAAAGTATAGAAGGTACAGTGTCTATTATTCCCTATATGGGAATAATATTGTGTATTGTTTGCTGTCTTTAATTTATTTCCTTGGGCCGAAATTACATACATAGGGTTTTAGGCTAACAGTGTAAAAGAGACAGCAGTAAGGTTAGTTGATGGAAGAAATGGGTTCCAAGCTGTGGCTAACAGGCAGCAATGCTGGTAGTCTGCTGTTAATGCAAGACTGCACACACACACACACACACACACACACACACACACAGGTGTCAGAATGAGTGCGGGGGATGCGTTCGATACGACATTTTCACGTTTCATATACACCAGTGTGGCCCGGTGGCACCTGATTATTGTACGTACAAATTCAGTTGGTTTCTTACAGAAAACACTTTGCTTCTCCACTAAAGCGATGATGGTTAGAGAAATGATTGCTATTTATGTTAAGAACCATATGAAAATTGTAAATATGTTGTGCGAGTAAAATGAAAGATTATTTAAATTTGAAGACAGTGGGATCGCTGGTAAGCACTGTGCCTTATGGTGCCAAAGTGAATTTGAAATTCGCTTTAATTTGATAAGATTCCTTCAAGCATTGGCATTTACTATTAAGAAAACGGATATGTCAACGCTGAACTCGTTAGTTTCTTTTTAAATTTTTCTTTGTTGTTTTGTGTGATTGTGTGCATCTGTCTTTCAGAAATATTGGTTGGAAAATGTTTAAAGTACACATTCTTATAAAATAGTTATTAAAATTAATTTTCAGTAACTGAGAACCCATAACATAGATATCGTGTGGGCGCAACCAACAGGAGGTAGATGCGTTGGAAGGGAGGTGGGTTGCATCCAGTCCTTCCCCTCCAGTCCGCGCTTGCCTGAAATAAAAGAATTTGCTGTGATATGATACGCACGAAAAGTGTTTGGTTAGCAGAAGGACAGGAAGAATCATCCGTGGTTTGTCATTTGCAGAGTAGTTAAAAAAATCTAATTTTGTTAATATTGTCCAAATGTTCATCTCTTTGGAACGTTCTAATTGCCTTGAATTGGATGAAAAAATTCTCTGGCACTTATAGCAATTGTCATTCAAGATGACAGCAAAAGTAGGAACAAAAAAACAGCCGTAAGATCAGTTTGTAATGATGCAGTAAAATGAGTTTGTGAACTGAATGACAATTGAGGTCGGTTTAATTAAAAGGTATTAGTTTCTAATCTGATATAAAGAGTTAAACTTGGTTCTTTTTTTTTGCGTTCCGGTAGCTGAACATTTGGCAAAACTGCCATCACATCCGTCCAATTAGCCTTTTACCTCCTGTAAAGCTGGCTGAGGTACGCCGAGAACGGCACAACGCAGCGTTGCATTGCGAGAGCACTGCTGCAAGAGACGTTCTGTATTGGATTCTGGAATTAAGCTCGCTCATTTTCGTGGCTTTTTGATCAGGAGCGCACCCAAGGGGGCGGAACTGCCGGGGTACAAACCCTCCTTGCAAACTCCCAAAACCGAAAATTAAAAAACACAGATTTTGTGGACACGATGATGTCAGACGCTTTACGTAATTCACCTTTCAGCCGAAATCAGCCACTGAAATCGGCTAATGACTAGTGCATTATAATTTTAAAAAATAAAGTAATAAAATTAAAAAACAAGAATCTGGGAGAGTGTGATTGTGTCATGGTACATGTAGCTGTATTTGTATGTGTATAAATGCAGTTGCAAACAGTGTTACTTTACAGTTATGTGTACGATATGATTTTAGAACATAATTTTTAAAATCAAGCATACATTTTATATAATTTCAAGGCCAGGCCCCCCCCCCCCCACCCTCCAAGTGAAAATTTCTGGGTGAGCGCCTGCCTTTGATAAGATTTGATGCTTCCTGGTAAGGTACCGTGGAATATTTTTGAGCCCAAAAGAGGAAGCAGCAGGTGGCTGCAGAACATTGCTTAATGCTGAATTACTCATCAAATATTGTTAGGGTAATTAAATCAATACGGCTGAGAAGAGAGGGAAAGTTGCACGTACGGGTTAGAAGAGAAATACGTAATAGGTCTTGGTGGGGAAACCTGAAGAAATGAAGACAGGTGGAAGACTCAGGTCTAAATCGGAGGATAATATTGAAATGAAATTTAAAGAAATGATCTGGGAGTGCGTTGGGTTCATTTATCTGGCTCAGACTAAGCACAAGTGGTGGACTACTGCGAACACGATCATATCCCTTTGTTTTCCACCACTCCCCAAAAAAAAGTTGGGGGGAGGGGGAATTTAATGACTATCTGAGGAAATGTTAGTTTCTCAAGGATGACTGTGCCGCATGTAATTCGGCAGTGCGACACCCCACACACCTAATAAAACCGTATCTGTTCTCATACGTGGAGCAAGTGAACTGACGTGGGAAAGTCTTTTTACTAATCATTAACGCGTAAAAACAATCTCCTTCACTTTCGATAAACGGGCTGTTATAAGGATTGGGAGAAAACACAAACTCTCTGGAACATCACATTGCTTTTCCTGGCACCCTGGCTGTTCTAGTTATTCTAATTCCAATCATAGAGAAGTGAAATCACCGTGATACTTTGGCTACGCGTACAATTCCTTATTTACCAATGCCGAGAAAATATTTCAGTCTATATATCACCATCTGTTCGTTTAAGGTGAATGGAAGAACGCAAGGTCACGACAGGCTTAAATAAGCTTTAGGCTCACCTGCGTATTCACACATTCAGGAGAACTGCCCAGTAACATCCAAATGCTTGTTGTTGTAGCTGAATATTCTCCTCTGATGAATTGCACATATATTTTCCCTTTCACAGTTACATATCAAATCCCACTTTTTAGGCGCGTTCGCAAAATTGAGAAAAGCTACTATTAGCTTCGTCATGTCTGTCTGTTTGTCTGTCTGTCAGCATGGAACAAATCGGCTCCCAGTGGGCGGATTTTAGTGAATTTTGATATTCGAGGATTTTTAAAAAATCTGTCGAGGAAATTCAAGTTTCATTAAAATGTGAGTAGAATAATGGGTACTTTACGTGAAGACCTACGTAAATATACGGTAATATTTGCCTGAATTCTCCTTAGAATAAGAAACATTTCAGACAAAGCTGCAGACAAAATCAAAACACATATTTTATGTACGAAAACTTTTTTCCAAAAATCCTGTCGTTACGAGATAATGTGGAAAAATATGGTAGGACAGGTCACAGATGACAATATAACGCGGCGCAGAAAAGATGCAAGAATAAATAGCCACTCTCACGCTATGTAATACTTATTTTTTTTTCCACCGTAACAATGGTTACGCGAAAACCACTCAGACTTGCGTTTAGCAAATATTGCCTGATATGTTGGAAATAACTTCATATTAATATTGTGTATTAAATGTTCGGGCAGTTGGATCATTGTTGATATGATGTAGGAAAATTTGTATGAAGAACTACGTGTTTGTTTCGTAGAATTCTGACCACTTCATTTTATATGGCTATTGTTGTGCTTTTAGTGTAAATTTGATTTAGAGTACATGCATGGTTGGCCAGCTCCTTGACTGACGCTATTTGTTCTGCTGTAGGACAAACATTAAAGAAGACGTATTGGTAATTGCCGGAATTGCACGTTGTACTGAATCCGAGACACAGTGCGGCTCAGCAGAAGTGTCTGTCAACGTGAACAAAAGTGTCTTGTTGATATGTACATTCTATTAACAATCAGTTCCACGAAGAAGTGTACGAACTAACTCCACTCACAACTTCAGCTTGAATGTAATTTTACAAACTATGCGTAACTTAGGTTTCTGATTACAGCCTTCGATATGTATGACAACTTTTAGAAGAGAGAATGTCTAAATAATAAGTATAAATGCACATAGGTCCGTAATTTTAATTTTCGCTATTTATATTTTAATACAGAAAACTTAAAAGATATTAAACAATATTAGTAATGAATTTCTCAGAAATAGCATATTTTGTGACAAACACAACACACATTACAATTTCCCACTATCTGTAGGAAACAATTTAATTTATAAGCACTTCTTTCTGATGCTATCAAATTAATACTGATGGTATTTCTTTCTCTGGTTTCTCTGGGATCGAATGCTTTCATGACACCTCTGGAGTTTTTAGTGTGTTCAAACCATTTATGCTGCTGATACGCATCGATGTATAGACGTGTAATTGGTGTGCACATAAATGGCATGAATTGGTATGGAACATCGCACCGGTTTCGATCCAGTATTTGGGCCTAAACACGTCAACTTTATTATCTTAATTTTCAATCAGTAATTTAACATCAAAGAAGGTTTTGTATAGAGTGTTCCAGAAGCCACCGTAGCTCTGCTTACCTTGTAAATGTGTGTGTGCACGCCTTTTGCCGTGATATGCTGTGAAACTCGATGGTGGTACGTGTCAAATCTGTCAGCATTTGTCTGCACACGCCAACGCTGCCAACAGCGCAAGGCGTGCGCGTACCAATCCACACAATAAGATATGTAAATGTATGGTGACTTCTTAAACACTCTGTAGAAGGAAATCCCTGTTGCTGTATTTGAGATATATATCTAGACGACATAAGCATGGTCAGGAATGAATTTTAAGTCTTTAGATAAATAACCAGTTTGAGTCAAGTACTCGTAACTTGAATGAAGATCTAATGTAGTGTTGTAAAGATCCACGATTATTAATAAAATTCCTTGCCAATAGCTTCATATCAACTCACTTGTATTTAAGTTACAAAATAAGAATTAGATCGGACTGTAAAACACGGAACAGCTAAAGGGCATGCGCAGTGTATTAATCTTACCGGCACTTGACATAGAGAGGCTTCAGAATGTTTACCATAGTATATTATTTCAAAAGTTGGCAGTAAAAGGCAATACGGCCACTAACTGCATCTGAAAGTTAGTGGTGCATTCCTTTAGAACGCCTACATTTCAAACGAAATTCTTGACACGTGAGGATTAATTACTTTGTCAGATTAGTCCTACATATTGGTATAAACTTGAAAATGGCGCTCAGCAAAATAGCTCGAACAAACAGAATCCCTTGGGGGAAGCTCAGGGCCACTCGGATACTCAGGAATTTTTCCTCCTTACGCAGAAATTCAACCTCTTCGCAAGAGGCTGCGACTGGACCAACTCAAAATGCAGATGAATTTAGTAAACACGTTCACAATTTTTACACTAAGATTAATTTCAGTATTATCCTTCTGTCTAGGCATGAATCTCCAAAATGGTCGCTTCCCTTAAGCCGTTTCGGTGAATACTTTTGTTTGCTTTTGTCACCCATATTCTGCCGAGCCCATTCTTTTTCTTATTTACTCACTCTAATTCTCAACCAAAATAAGCAATGAATATTTGTTCCATCTTCTGGGTTTTACAAACTCTTTCCTAGATACCTTTAGTTATACTTTGAATTGGGCAAAATAATTAAGCTAATGCAGTACCGAAGACCAGTTCTTGCTGGCCTGGCCTTGAGGCACACATACATATGAAGCCAGGAGTCCTAACTTCTTAGCAGGCCGATCCCAGTGGCCGCGCGCTCTAAGGCGTAGGTCTGCGGCCGAGCGCTTGCTGGGATCGTGGGTTCGGGAACCACCGGGGGCATGGATATTTGTCTCTTGTGATTGTTTGTGTTGTCAGGTAGAGGTCTCTGCGACGGGCCGATCCCTCGTCCAGAGGAGTCCTACCGACTGTGGTGTGTGTCTGAGTGTTGTCAAGTGAAAATAAGCAACCTCGACACCTGCTGTGAGTAGGTAGAAGAGGGAAGGACTGCGGGGCTTCTTAGCAGAACTTTCACTGGAAATACATGCGTCTATGGAGACCTACGTAAATTAGACGAAAGTCTTCAGAGTTGTAAGTAATTTACGACGTATTTACTACAAGTATTTTTGAATAATAAAATTAATTTTTCCTGATAAACAATTATTGACCTCGTGTTATTAACATACAATTAGACGTTGCAATTCTGTACACAGCATTCATGAATAGGTCATCCGTCACACCCCCTAGCCTTGATAAAATCCCACACACGACTCGTTGCTGAATGAAACTATCCCACGCGATTTATTCCTGTCAGACTTGCCCTTCGATGGGATTTACTAATTCCAGTCCATTTCACATAATCTTCCATAAAGTTTCCAGCATAGTAGATTTTTGGCACTTTTGTGAAGGAAAGTTGCAGTATTGTACCTATTATTTTCTTCATTTCTCTCCGCATGTAACAAATCGAGAAGAGTTGAAGGGATTTTCATTAAATTTTTTAGTACAACTTTCTGTTAAAATCTATTCATCAGTTCGTATTGTGTTTGTATTTCAAACAAGAAGAAAAAACGTACTTCGTGAAGACCAACGTATTTTCTAAAATCATCTCAAATATAACTAAGCACCGCAAAATTTTAGATGAAAATGAAACGTGCCTTTTTTCGCTCAATGCCTTTCCTGCTCATGCGGTAATTTTTATAAGTTTCAAGATAGAAGAAGTGAACCATCTTTTCAGAATTGTTAAGTTGTGAAGACGTAATGCATTTTAAATCTCCTTTCACAGCAGTTAGGAGGTCTACTGTACAGTACACTGGAATTTTCCATTGGCATAATCCTGTCGGTCGCACTATGGCCCTGGGGTCGACTCAGCCTCTAACAGAAATGAGTACCAGGAATATTTCCTGGGGGGTAAATGCGGCCGGTGCGTAGGGCTGACAACCTTACCACCTTCATGTGCCGATTGTCTAGAAATCTGGTAGCCTCAACCTCCTGGAACCCCAAGGTCCTGTCCAGGCCTGTAATGGGACTGCTTTACCTTTTACTGTACATTAAAACAGAATCTAATTTGAACAGAAACAAAAATCAGAAATTACTCATATTTATGTGTTCTTTACTCACGTCGCCTGTGAAGACGTCTTTTCTTGTCTTTTGAGCCACAGCAGCGATATTCTCAAAATTCATTAATTAGTCGCCCTTTAATTGCGATTTATTTTTCCTGTTGCTTTTCTCTCTTCTCTTTTCCTTACGCTTTGCTTCTTTACTATGTTCCTTTCCGCCTTTTTAAAATTATTTTTTTCTTCTTTATTTTCTTGTTTCTTCTACCTTTCTCAAATTTCTCTCTTTCTTTTCAAATACTGATATCATCAACGTAAACCTCAATTCAAGGGTCACCAGCTGACTCTTGGTAACTTCTGCTTAATATCCGTCTACATTTTGGGCCCATGGCCAGTGTTTTAATCCCGGTATTGAATGGAACATTTAAGATTTTTAAATCACTCTTTTAGATGCGTATGTCAGTTATAATGATGGTACTCGGGCTAGACGTCCAAACAAATGAAACTCTGGAAGCTTTAGCACTGAATTCGTGTTGGAAACAATCAACAGGCTACACCATAACCAAGAGATTAACGCTAACCAGCAGAGATTTAAAAATAGGAGTGAGCCTTTGTTCAGTCCTAGAGGGGTCTGGATGTTTTTATTTTATTGTGCGTAGTGGCGCCCGTCTGTGTGTGTATGTCTCAACACGTGATAGAACTCATTCAAATACAAGCATCGTAACCAATTACAAGAGAACTCTCGTGACAGGTTCACCCTCACAATGCCGGGTTGTCCTACCAACAGGTTGTTACAAGAGAAGGTGCTAAGAGGTCAACAGCTTTTTAGAGCCACAAAGGGATAGCTGCTTAGATTTAAAATGCCATACTTGACTGCCGGCATTTGTGAAGTTTTAATAGTGGGGTTATTTTCGCGCTAAATTGCATGGAACTCTTAGTCCATCCGCCCACAAGCCTTCCCACCTGTCGCGCTATCATTTAAACACTCAGTGGGGACGGTCTGCGATTAGCTGTTGCAGTTCTTACAAAAACATCTGGTTTGGTTTGTTTAGCAAAAATTCCAACAGATACTGGGGACCGAGGGCGAACTGCAGACTGACGGAAACCGTGGGAAGGAACTGTCTTCGTGGTACGCCGAATCTTAAGCAAATCTGTGTGTACTTATTTAACTTGTCAAAATATTCCCTGATTATTTTCACGTAAGCTGAGTTTTCTTTATTGTGTTCACAAAAGACCGCCATAGAACGTGCCCTGAGTTAGCTCAAATCAAACGTTAATAGTATTTTGGGTGTGACTCCGTGTAGCCTCTTAGATATTGAATATTTCAGCGGCACCTGCCGTATATATATACACACACACACACACACACGTAGTATGTGTATATATATACACACACACACACACACACACACACACACACACACACACACACACACACACGTAGTATGTGTATATATATACAAACATATATACATATGTATACGTATACCGACGTTGCACATAAGCTTGTTGACTCCATCGCGTAAGATCTGCAATTATATAGCTTATTTGTAAGATTTTAGAGGGTTGCCATTTACAAATTGCAGAGTGGTCTCTAGCGTGAATCGATTGAAATTTAATTTAGTAGTCTGCTTTTATTTTCTCTGTCCATTTTCTTTCTTTCTTTCTTTCTTTCTTTCTTTCTTTCTTTCTTTCTTTNTCTCTGTCCATTTTCTTTCTTTCTTTCTTTCTTTCTTTCTTTCTTTCTTTCTTTCTTTCTTTCTTTCTTTCTTTCTTTCTTTCTTTCTTTCTTTCTTTCTTTCTTTCCATGGCGCAACAGCTCCTGGTGGGCCAGGATCATTACCGAATTTTCACGATCACGGACACAACAAATGCGGTAGGACTCCTCTGGACAAGTGATCAGCCCGTTGCAAAGACCTCCACCTGACAACACAGAATACTCACTCACAAGAAACAGGCATCCATACCCCAGCGGAATTCGAACCCTTAATCCCAGCAAGCGAGAGGCAGGGTTGCAGAATCACTCCTAAGACCGCGCGGCCACTGGGATCTGTTTTTTTTTGTCGGCTAGTATTCCAAAAAGCACACGTGTATATCTAGAAGGAATGAGTAAAATAAGACAATGAATACGAAACGGTCGGCCAGGCACCTCAGCGCCAGGCATTTATTACACTAAAGGACGGAGTGCCTTACACAATTTGTCGCACAAATTTTTAATTCCGCGAATTTCATTAGTCATATTATACAAAGTAAAATCACGTAAGTTTATGGCTGCCGGGACTGGTTGTTGTTACGAATGGACGTCTGAGGACGGAAGTATTCATTTTAAAAAATTGTTAAAATACATGCTATTTGTCCTTTAGATATTAGACACGTTTTTCTCTTTTGCTCATCAATGTGGAAGACTTCTTTTTGTGGCAGGCGCGGGAGTGTCACGCGTAGCTTCGTAATTAGTGCAAATGATTTCATGCAGTTATGATACCGAACTATAGAAGTGTGCAATGTAGCTAAAACTGGGGAGTCAAAGATGCATGCAGGCTTGTGATGGTAAAATCTTACGGTAATCAGGCACTTGGAAAACTGAGGAAGGCGGTGGAAAGACAACATTAAACCGGGTATTAAGAAAATAGGTTAAGATGATGAACTGTATGGATTATTTATGACCGCGCTGAGCTGGGGCGAGTGGGTGGGGGTTCTTAGTTAAAGAGGACCCAAAAACGTACAGAATAGTATTTTTGGCTGAGGAGTGGTGGCTCTTTCGGACTAGATTCCATTTTTCTGACGGAAAACATTATTCTTGATTATTGTCACGCGATGTTTACCTTGACTGATATAATAAGGGACTCCCCAACCGGTTATGTACGTCACTCAAGACGATGGTAAATGAATGAGTATGAGTATGGATAATTGGTGGTGGATGGAAGTGGTTCAGGATTGTGCATAGTAACTGACTTTTTTTAGTTAGCGGGGAAAGCCTCTCTTTCATCTTGAGAAAGAACGAACACCGTTCCGAATTCTCACGGATTACAGTCAGTGTCGATATGCTCAGTGCATAAAAATATTTCGACATTTGGGAAACGTTGTTGGGTGATAACACGTGTTTCAGACAGGCACGAGCAGACGTGCATCATGACTTGTCCATCCGTGACAGACTGCGCCAGTCGCCACGTCGGATAATCTGGATGCTAGACATTCCTATACGAATTGTACGTGCGCACGCAGTCACGAGATGATAAACAAGACTTCAAGGATTGATTGTATTCAAATGGAAGGCAGTGTCCGTGTACTAAATCAACATGTTTTATTCGCCGATCTGTCTGCGTTCTCTTTTGGAATGGACGTGATGAGGAAACAGTAAATTAGTATTGCAGATCTCACTTTTCAACAGACGATTAAAAAAGAGAAGGAAGAGAATAAGGGGAGAAGAAATCTTCTACGGACTTAACCTAAATTTAAGGAGAGAAAAAAAAAGAGAGATAGGATCACGCAAAGATTAGATGCCGCCAATATTTTGTTGAGAATGTGTGGTTGCTGGTTAAAAAGCGCGTCGGTTGAGTCGCGCCGACGGACTGCTGGCGCCACCACCCAGCGTCTGCTGAGATCTGTAAACGATCCACACTGAAGCAGCAGTAACGTACCGTAAACTTTCGTCTAGACTTCTGTAACTCTGAAGACTAATTATGTAATTTCGTGAAAACTTTTCTACACATGGAAGCCGGGGTAGCGCAGTCGGTATGTAAATAGGCTAAGGACTGCACAACAGAGGGATACTTATTCGATTCCCGGCGGGGGCAAATGATTTACTTCTACCGCTAAACGTCCAGGTCTGCCGTGGGGCTTACTCAGCTTCCCATTCAATAGGTAGAGCGGACTCTCCCAGGGGGTAAAATGGCGAGGGAGTAAACTCTAGCACTGACCTCCCTCTAGTGCCCAGTCTAAGAATGGGTGGAGCTACGCCTAGACTCCCTCATATGCCTTCATGACATGTCTAGAGAAAACTTTCTTGTATTTACACATTTCACAGTTTTTTGGACACTGTTAATAAAGACAACATAGGCCTACTCTCGTTAGTATTTAATGTTAAAAGTTACTGTAATAAAAATTTTCTCCATTACACTGGATGGGGAAGAGTAGCAGTCAGTGGTGAACCCAAGAATAAACATTCAGGTTTCATAACAAGCAGGGAATTTTTTTGAGGAGCTGAGCGACTATTAGCTTTTAAAAAGCACTCTGATGCATGTTGTTGGTTAGGCGTGTCTTTTAACACCTATAAAGTTTCTCAAGTTATAAGAGCCTTAGGGTCGCAGAACACATTTATAATTTTTTACGGACCTTCTTTTATAGCGTAATGCTTGTGTGGCTACATTACATTACATTTAGTGGTTATATGGCAACCTAGTGTGTTGGCTTGCTGACATTGCCACTGTGTAGAATGGAAGAGATTCCATTTCGCTAGTGTGCCACTCACTGTGTAGGGAGGCGCAGCCCGCCACCAGCAGATTCGCGACGAACATAAATATATCACGCGACACAACACCAGCGCCTTCGGTAACAGTTTCTTAATATGATTTATGAGTTTTGTAACAACACAATTCCTTCTGCTACTAGTACTGCTACTGTTACTAGTACTGCTACTGCTACTGCTACTACTACTACTACTACTACTACTACTACTACTACATTGCCATACTAATTCAGTTCTGTTCACGTTTACTTACGTGCTGACTTAACAGAATTACGGCCAGTTACAAAATCAGCTTTGGGAGGCCTACAAAAAAAGAGGAGCAAAACGCGAGACAAAGCAATAAAATGCGATTCCATTAAATAATCGCAGTGAGAATATTGTAATAATAATAATAATAATAATAATAATAATAATAATACAATCATTTCATGGGCCGGTGCAGCACAGGCAATATAGCGACTCATTACGGGCTGGAAAGTGCGGGGATCGAATCCCGGTCGGAGCGATTCTCCGCATCGTCCAGACTGGTTCTGGGACCCACTCAGCCTCCTTGTAAAATGCTTACCGGGTCCTTCCCGGGGGTTAAGTGGCCGAGGCGTGGCGTTACCGATCCATCCCATCTAGCGCCGAAGTTAAAGAAAGAGTACAGCTATACTTCTACTGCCCCTCTGGGCCTTCATGTTATGTTATAAGGTGAATTTTACCTTTACAATAATAATAATAATAATCTGGTTATATATAATAGCTAAATTTCAGTCATGCCGGGGGAGGGGGTTCTAAAGTGTTGTTAGAATATTGTAGAAACCTGAAGTTCCTTCTGCCTTTGCTAGGGTGTATGAGGCATTTCCGATAAGACGGCAAAAGAGGGGGCAAGGAACACGGGAGGCAAAGGATAAAGGAACATAAAAATAAGGGACATGAAGACG
The DNA here is from genome assembly GCA_013340265.1 of Coptotermes formosanus. Taxonomy (NCBI): domain Eukaryota; kingdom Metazoa; phylum Arthropoda; class Insecta; order Blattodea; family Rhinotermitidae; genus Coptotermes; species Coptotermes formosanus. The sequence continues at coordinate 795,638 of BLKM01009550.1, read as the reverse complement.
AGGAAGAAAGGAACGGAAAGGAAAGATGAAAGTGGTAAGAGAACAACACAGTAGGTTAGGGATAGAAAGTAATAAAACGCTAAAAAAAAGAGGAAAAATATTTTTCCCACTTCATCCTATACAGGGTCATGCGCTTGCAATAGTAACTAACTCTCTGCAGCAGAGTTCTTTTACGAAAGCCGAGGGTTCATTTTCGTGTCCACAAGTGACTGTCACTGATCCCTGTCCCTGTCCCTATTCTGAGGGAAATTAATCCTGTCCACATCTTTACACTCTTATTTCTTAATGATGCACGTACGCCTCGGTCTTCCACGTGATTCTTTCTTTCAGGTATTTCGACCAAACTTTTTACGTATTCTCTTCTGAAGTTCGTTACATGCACCGTCCACATGATATCCCTGGAGTTCATAATAATGATGATGCTGATAATTCAATTCAATTCAATTCTAGTTTATTAATGTGCCGAGTCAACAGCCAGATGGCCAATTACAGAAACAGCACCACACAAATAACAATGGACAATGAAGAGGACACAAATGAAATACACACAAAAAACAAACAAATAAACACAAAACCGGTGAAAGAATACATAGCTAATAATAATAATAATAATAATAATAATAATAATAATAATAATAATAANAATACATAGCTAATAATAATAATAATAATAATAATAATAATAATAATAATAATAATAAATAGCAGTAGTGTTCTGGCGATATTAGTTGTAGGCCTAATAATAATAATAATAATAATAATAATAGGCCAAGTTGCCTTTTTTATGTGTGTTTTTGCTGACATGTTATTAGTCACAACGCTGTTAAGTGAACACTTTAGTAAACAATTATTATTATTATTATTATTAAATATAACCTTCATGTACGCTTCATGTCCGACGGAACATAGCCTTGTACTGTTTAGCATAACTGGCTCATTAAGGTACTCGTTACTACAGTTCTCGCACTCAGCATTCCTGTTCAGTGCTCACTCTTATTCAACACAACACAGTACCTGAAGCAGAAAGAGTATCATGTATCATTAAACAACAAAAACAACAACAACAATAATAAGTACAGTAACAATAAAAAGCATATGGAAGCACACAGTGGGTTAAGAATCGTATCGTGAAATAAGCTGCTACCATTTCCTTCCACGCACTTGCTTCTCATTATTCCACGTCTTTCTCTTTGCCAAAGTTTCGTTTCGTTTCGTTTCGTAGTCCTTCCCTCTTCGACCTACTTGTTCACAGTAGGTGTCGGGGTTGTTTATTTTCACTTAATTACATTCAGACACACACCACAGTCGGTAGGACTCCTCTGGACGAGGGATCGGCCCGTCGCAGAGACCTCTACCTCACAACGCACAAACACTCACAAGAGACAAACATCCATGCCGCCGGTGGGATTCGAACCCACGATCCCAGCAAGCGCTCGGCCGCAGACCTAGGCCTTAGACCGCGCAGCCACTGGGACCGGCTTTGCCAGAGTTCTGTTGCTGTAATTAATGCATTGATACAGCGCACTAACTTAACCAAGTCGCAGATATCTTTGTATGGATTTGAAACAAACTTACTGATGTGCATAGAGTGTAATAGTTGTGAAAGTGTGTGTGTACGTGTATGTACGTGTTTCTGCCATTATGCATGTGTGTGGTGTTCGATATAAAACGAGGAAGTTGAAAAATGTAGTGGCATTTCTTTGAATGAAGAACAAGACGTGGACGAAGAAATTGCAAACAGACATACACACAACCCTTGTAAAGGAAAGTAAGTACGTGTCGAACAAGAGGTCTTATTTATTAAAATGAATGGTTGGCTTTTTTTAAATACAAGCTCATTGAAATTAGAAACTACTTCATGAGTCTTCCTCGTCTGTCTGTCTGTCTGTCTCTCTCGCACATACACACACACACACACACACACACACACACACACACACAAAATGAGGAAATTGATCTCAACTGCGTGCCAAGGCACGTGCTAATTCAGAACATCCCATTGGCCACCCAGTTCTTGGCGTATCTTACTGGAATTTGGAAAGTACCTACCATGTGACCCAGATGTTTATGTATGTGCAGAATATCTGCGAAGACTCGGATATTGGAACTGGTCAAGGGTTTCTTACCAAGTCTATAGAGTACAGGCTCCCCCAGCTAGCGTAACCCCTGTCTGGGACACGTTGAATTTTCAGCGTTCAATATTAACGTCATAGAAAGGGGGAACGCCATTATTATCATAGATATCACCTTATATTATGCAAAATTCTGTAGAAGATGCGGTGGCAGTATCGGCAATATGACTGTTAAAGATGTGCAGTGCAAAAGGTGCTTTCCCCAGCACCGTCCAACGCGTCTGGTACTTCTCTTCGTATGGCACTGCACCGGCTCATGGTTGTCAGTCTCCCCCGCCGGATTTCTCCTAAGAACTACAGTGTTGTATATCGATGTGCAGCAAGCTAACCATACTAATTATATTTCTGGTACCTTACATGTAAAATCGAATGAAAGAACTAGATTTTTGAGAATATAATGAAATAAAATATTCGGGCATTTACAAAGTTTTCTGTTTGTTTTATTTGAAGATACCCTGCTATTTAAATAATTTACAAAACGTTCAGTGGTAGAAAAATGAAACGAGGGACGATGTGGAAGGAAGCAGTGTTGGTCTATTTAAGGCGCTATCTCATGAAGACTCTGGAATTGTGGACGTTATACAGTGTAGTTTGGTTAGAAGGCCAAGAAGAGTGGACTGAAATCGGCCACAAAATCTGTCGTTTCTTCAACTCTACTGCATATAAAAATCATCTCCTTTGTTTAATAATCATAGGCTAAAATGTGTACAAATTTTTAAACTAAGCTACAAGAATAAAGAAATTGTCAATGTTCCCCAAGTCTTATTGTAAGACCAGAATTCTTACGGTAGGCATAGTCAACCAGAAGTAGACTACGGGCGCGATCACTTCTAAAGAATCACGTTGTGTTGTTACAGAGATACACACATGACCTACCGCCTAGCTTTAGGTTGCCTTCGTTCCTGACTGTGTTTTACTGTCAGTCTAGTCTCTCTGTGCATGTCATTTAGCTTTGTTTATGCATTCTACATACTCATCGTTTTGTTCACTTGTCTATTTTTTGTATGTTTATCTTTCAATCTGTTTGCCTGTTCGTATCACTAACTTTCTATTTACTTGTCTGCCTTTTGTCGGTGCTTTCTGTTTTAGTGTCTGCGTCTGTCCATCGGCAAAGCATGCAAATTGAGGGAGAGGGTGATCAGATGACCACCCGTCGCTTTTTATAGCTGGAAATCCACTTCGACTCTGCCTCCTGTATTTAAGAACAGGACAGGATGTTATCATCTACTTTATCATAAGCACGTAAGAAGTAGATAAATGGTTCACATTTAAGCTGATACATTTCAGCGATACGAACTGCTACTGTCTGTTTCAGCGAAGAGGATGGTGATAATATTTGATCCTAAAAGAGCGAAAACCATGAGACTTGAGATTCAAGAAGGATGTGGCGCTGATATGTGAAATATACAAAAATAAATTTACACCGAACGGCTTAATGGAAGACACCACCTGAGATACGAAGACGGACATAATAGGACAATATTAAAATGGATGTTGGATACATAAAATTTGAAGGCGTGAAATGATTTCATGTGAATCAGGATAAGGATTAGCGGTGAGGATGTGGCGCTGATATGTGGAGAAAAATATACAAAAATAAATTTACACCGAACGGCTTAATGGAAGACACCACTTGGGACACGAAGACGGACATAATAGGACAATATTACAATGGATGTTGGATGCATAAAATTTGAAGGCGTGAAATGATTTCATGTGAATCAGGATAAGGATTAGCCGTGAGGAGCTCATATGGGTATGGTCATAAACCTTAGGTTTTATAGGCTGGAAATTTCGGGATAAAGAACCTGCATAGGGAGATAAGAAACAAAATTTTAGTCGAAGAACATTAAGTGAAAGTTGGCTTGAAATTGCAGTTCGCCGTTAGAAAACAGTGATGGATAATTGCCGACAAAATCTATACACTGCTCTTGGGGTCCAGCACACATGATAGCTAAATTTTTCCTGTATGAGTAATAGTAGCCACAAAGGCTCGCCTGACAGCCGGCGGGGACATCCATTCCACCCACCAGCCCGGCACTTGCGCCTGGTTCCCACGGTTGGGTAAAATAATTTTGATGCCTGATGCTTGCCCGTGATGTGTAATGTGTAATGCCGAGCCGAAAGTATGTTGCTCGAAGGGGGGGGGGGGGGGTGATCGCTCCACCCCAAACTTTACAACTATTCCCTAAATCCGTTGAAAATTCTGGGATAAAAAAAAATTGGAATAGATTTTATGCCCAAAGGCAGTTCGTGTAAGATAATTCAATTTTGATTCGATTTGTTTAACGACGCACTCTTTTGCTGTGAGGCTAATGTGGATGCTGGTATGTAGCGTGATCACCATATGAATATAGATAGCTGAGTGTGCGGTGAAGGTTGTGGGTCGTTGAGAGTTACATTCTAGTAATCAGACCAAAATGTCCTTTCAAGGATATGTAAAATTCAGTGCCGCTTAGGAAACCTGACTGTTTTCTCAGCCCTGACTGTCCAGTAATTATTGTTGGATGGGTTGAGGGGCGTTTGTAGGCCTAAACCAATATGATTTGCTATTTAAGGATTATCTCTGGGAAAAACAGAACATATGTGGGATAAGAACAACGAAATATTCGTTAACTAATTATTTTTGATTATGGAGATCGCACTTAACTGACCCAAGACATAGATTTAAGTTGCCTCCATTATGGCCCAATGCTTTCGACATTTTTAGTAGTTCAAGAAACTGATTACATATTTTATTTTTAAACTTTTTGCGAATATAGTAAAGTGTAGTAAAAGTAAATTAAACAGTGTAGATAATTTAATACCGATTTAGACAAAAATTACATAAGTTAGGTTATCGCAGTGGTGATTAAGAAGCTACACACACGCACACACGCGCACATGCACACACACACACACGCACACGCACGTATACACATGCATAGCTATATTCAGACGGCTGCAGTCTCCTGATTACGAAGTACCACATGCCACACGAAGCCACGAGGTATGTAAGGTCTTGTGAGACAAAAATAATTATTTTACCGTTTTTACTCTTTGCATCCCCCAACAGTGGAAGGCATACAGCCCGAGACACATCAGCCGGACAAGTGACAGGCTGCAGAACTGCCAGTGAAGAGACCACGTGGGAAGTGTGGATGAAAGTAAGGATACGCTGGCATATAACACGCTGGTTGTGGCCGAGCTACTGTTCCAGCAGTATTGTATTTGCTTTCCTGCATCAGTAAGGATTCTTTGTTACGCGCGATAATGGCCTATCTAACCTCGTTCTCGCTGCTATTTCAAACATGCATCTCCCCCCAGCGATCATGACATCTCTGTAGCTGTTCTTTGCAGCTAGTACGTACTTGACGGCATACTAGAGGTCCAAAATGCCTCAAGATACACTTTCCTTTCTTTTTTCTTTTAATTTACCTGATTCCCCTACAGCGCACGCGATCAGCAGCATATAATTCCAGCCGTTAGTGTGGGAAAAACAAGTGGTAACGAATGTCTGTTTTGTAACACAATTAGGTGCATGCCATAGCTTTTCTGAGGTTTTTGTATTCATAGGGACGCAAGAATAACGGAGGATTCAGTATAAGTCACAGTTAATAAACTGAGGCTCTACGGGTTAAGAGAGGGGATTTCATTCCCAGCTGGGGTAAAGTTTTTGCTGTTCGCGACAGTGTTAAGAAAACTTCTAAAATCCACTCATATTCTTATGTAATTGTTAACGTATGTCTTTCTGTGGGGTAAAGCAGCCGGCGCACGAGTTTACCACTTCTTTCAATCTAGTACCAAGGTTACAAATAAGACTGCGGGACGCTATGTTACAGTTCCTCTATAGCCTCTGTGTTTTCGTGGTGTGGTACTTATTAAACACGGGAATAATTTCAGCTTTCCTTCTAAGTAGAGGTAAAAGTCAATGTCTCCCCGTAACATGCTCTTGGAGGTACTCAAAAAAGAGTAGAATTACACTCATGCTTAACCTTAGTACCGTATGGGGGTGGGTGGTCAACCCTACACCCCGGCCGCTTTATTCACTGGAAAATTCCTTCTAGGTATCTACAGCAATTCCTCGGTGATCCGGGATATACAGTATAGTGACCAGGCCACCGGCTGAACGACCTAAGTGTCACTGTTCCATTCCCGACAGGGAAAAGAAATTTTCTCTTCTCCCAGCCCCCGCCATATTGTTGCAGCAGTATGGTGTTGGCAGGCGGTCTGCAGCTAGTAGCAGCCTAGTAACATCGCGAGGGCCATTGTGTCTTTGAGCCCAGCTTGAAGCACGTGTGGCTTTGTTGTATTCGTGAGGAAATTACACCATCGCTTAGCCTATATAGAACACGAGTATGCAGTCAAAACGACTGTGACGCCAGTAAGAAACTGAATTTCAACCTAATACGTGGGGGAACATAAAAAAACACATGGACTGTCTGTAATGTTTGTAAGGAGACTACAGATAGACGGTAACTGACTTCATGCAGCAGAACCTGTTTGCAAATACGATTAATGTCGCCTCGTAACAAATCCGAAAATTCATTACGCTTTTCGTCACTGTACGTCACTAAACCTAACCCAGACGAGTTTATATTAGCCCACACTATCAGACTTTACTTATTAATCTTCATTTTAATATTATCTTACCTTTTACAACCGGGTCTCGCAAGTTGTATCTTACCTTCTGGTTTTCCGACTAAAATAGTTGCTGTCATCACCAACGACGTTATAGGAAGGCTGATCCTTATCCTAGACACTTGGTAGCTTTCTCAACATGCAATGTTCTTTGTTGAAGAGTTGTTAGCCTCCAACCCACAAGGCAGCATCACGCCTAGTCAGCTTTCTGCAACTGGCTGTTCAATAGGTTATTCGCACATGGAAGCTGTCTTCCCCGCTCCCAACCCAAGAATACAGCGTAGTGTGGTGACAAGGGACACACTTGCACGTACATCACTGGGAATAAAAATACTGTCTTATTTCTTAGAAACACTGATGAAATACATAGTTCCACAAAGATTTTTCGGGTTATCAGAATCGTGAGAACACCTGAGGCCCGCGAATAGGGCGGTTAATTTCATTATAAATGTACCCCAAAATGTGAAACTTAAAATATAATGTACGAAAAAAAGAATTTTCAGGCGATTTGTTATTCAGGTTACGTTGCAACGCTGCGGAAGTTAGTTTTGTGTCCATAAGTAAGTGGCTTGTAGGTAATTAACCTTTTAAAGCCTAGCGGTAACTTTACGTACCGCCAGGTTTAACATTAAAAAATTCTACGTGGTGCCCACATTGCGTTTATGTGTTTTGTACGGATCTCAGAACAAACAGCAACTTTGCCTTATAAAACATTAAGAGACTGGTTTTTATAACCGAAGTGGAGAGTGTTTACAGCGCGGTACGCACTGAGTCCTTATATAAAACAGATACGCTTCGTCTTTAAAGGGTTAATGTTATTGTAGGGGAATAGCTTTAACTGGTTTCTGACTATGGCTTCCAGGCAGGGTGACAGTGCTAACAGGAAAGTTAGGTACGGTATTATCTGCGTGCATTAGTGTTTTATATGTATCTATATGCAGTACTGTATCACTGTTTTGCCGACATTTGAGGCTATATGGATCTATAATTCGGAAGTACCGGATGATAGGCCTTATCGGACCACACATTCCCACTGTTAGACCGTTCATTCGAGGTTTTACAGTATTTCAGCCGTACTTACTGGAGTTCAGGCTAGCCGCATAGCTGAGTGTAGCGATTAAGCTGTGGGCTGGACTGACAGAGAATTGGGGATGAATTCCCCGTGGGAATGAGCACTTTCTCTTCACCAGCGCCTCCAGATCGAATGTGGGGTTCACTCATTCTTCTGCCCAACTGGCATTGGAGTGTCTTTCCCGGAGGTAAATTAGCCTTCTCTTGAAAACTGATAACGCCCAACGTCGAAGGCCAAGCAAGGCTGATAGGTACCTCCAAAATAATGTTAAGAATCATGTTGGATTGTAGCGTTAATTGTTGACCCTTTCACGAGAATTAAGAGCTCGTTTTCATGACCTTTCATCCCTTGAGTTATTCTTATCTGCGTTAGAAAAGAGACGCTTTTCTGCAATTACGAAAGAGAATGTAGGATTCTCTTATCTTAAGGAAAGTGCTCTGGGTGTGCACAATTCCTTTCTGAAGACTACTTCACGAAAGGGACAAAATTGCAGCCTTTTACCCAGATAACCAAAAACCAGAGTTTACGATTCTCACACTGTATTTCATATACTTTACTTCACCTAAGTATCCTTCAAATTGCCGGTGCTGTAGAAGGAGAAAAGCTGATTTCTGTTTAGTTTCCCTTTTTTTCTGCTGCTCTTTCACGTCGTAGCCTGTAGTGTTGACGTACCTTGTTTTTATATGTTCCAGTCTATGTAATATTTAAGACACTGTGTTTGCTTTTGTATTGTTTCTTTTAGAATTCATACAGAGCGTTTCTTTGGCTATTTTCAGCCAATAGGCCCAATTCTTTGTGCAACAGTTACATACCCCGGCTCTCTGTAAATAATGCATGCATTCATATTAAATTTGTCACCTTAGGTGTGAGAGTGAAGAGGGTTAATTTTGGAAAAGCTGTGTAAGGAATAAAGTGTGTCTCTTAAAATCTCTTCTTGTGATGGCGCATCTTGTCCCCCCCCCCCCAAAAAGGCGAGCTCTTATCATAAATCGAAGATTTTTTATTTCTCAGTAGTCGAGAGAAATTTGTTAAACTAACCAGCAGGTAAGAAATAAACCCGAAGTTTCACTGCGGTGTTCAGAGGAGTTCTTCCCTGAAATATAACCTCACACTCTGAAAATGCAGGCTGTAGGTTTCTACAAAAGTTGATCCGAATCTACCAGACTTCATGGTATCACATTCTATAGTAGAGTCGAATGCGTTTATAACGTCACGAAAGGGACTGAGTATTTTATGTCGTTATAAACGAGTGTCGTTATAACCGAGCAGTATAACGTTATGGTTAACAGTGACGAATTAATTGGTACCATCAAAATCCGACTCTATGGGCGCGGTCATATACGGCGATGTTGTTATAACTTGGTTCGACTGTACTTCAGTCTCGATATTTACAGTTTTGATAATCTTACACTTTAAATCTTTTGCATCCAGTCTCACACCATATCTCTGTGTCGCATATGTGATAATATTTTCCCACCAAGATATCTATTTTCTTTAAATTTTCTGAATACAATTTCCATGTATTTCTGATCCTTCCTACAAGTGCTATTCTATATGCCCCCTTACATCATTCGCTTTTACAGTTTCACACTAGAACTTGTTTGTCATGCGTGTAAATTATAAATGCCTTTTTATTTTATATTGCCTGTTCTTCTGTTATGTGTTATTAATTTAAAACAACCCCGTAAGTTCAAAATACGTTTATACCTCATATCTTCCACTTGATGTTGAAACTGGCATTTGTCCCATTCTGTTAGCCCATAACGATAGTATCCGTCCAAACGTAGTACTGAAGAGATGTCTATATTTTAAAGGAGAAGGAATTAAAAATTTTTTTTTATAATTATTTCTGTAGGAAACAAAACAAAAGCGAGCGGTGACATGACGTGAGAAATAGAAGCAGATAATGGTCGTAAATATGCAATGATTATGGTGATGATGATGATGATGATGATGATGATAACAATAACAACAAAGGTTGATTGCTACTAAACCTATTTATCAGCCAGCTGTATCTATGTGAGCAGATGTGCAACCTATAAACGCAAGACGAAAGAAAAAGTTGAGGAAAGAACATCCTTTGGCATATAACATGAGAGGGTTGTAATGTCTTGAAGTGTGTGTGTGGGGGGGGGGGGGGGGCGGTGGCGAGGAGGCAACCATTTGGAGCACATGGCTCGCATCATCTAGTAGCGGCATGTGTTCTCGCCGGAACCGGAAACATTCAACCATTTGTTTGGTTCAGATCGATACCCAAAGCTTCCGGTTTTTCTTTCACTACGGTTTATACGAAGCAGAGGAGGGGTTTAAAACGCCGTGTGCTTCTTTTCGGACAAAACGGGTTAAATTATATTCCGGAAAGTTGCTACACTAAGGGACTTAGAAGTCTCTAAAAGTTTCCGCCACAGTTGTGCTTCCTTATAAGGAAAACCCCTTCCAAGAAATATGAATTATCCGAGAACTGCGTATTCACTTCTTCTGTCACTTGTACTATGTCTGTAAGTCTTTGTATAAAGGTTTCTTCACAGTCTTGCTGTATTTATTACAACGCAGGGAAATTCATTTAGTAGTTCAAGCAAATATGAAAATTCCCCCCCCCCTGGAATTGTTTTTAAGTTATCTGTATCAACCTCTGATTTTATGATAAGCTAGATGAGAAATGCTTGGTGGTAAAAATAGTGATACAGTCGTGCAGTGTTCCCTCTAAACTGCGCGGGTGCTCGGCCGCGCAGTAACTGAAATGCTCCCGCTCGCACTGAGTGGTTGCCGCGCAGCTGGAATTTTCTTATTATGCATATTACGAAAAAGAAGTGTAAAGTGTCGCGCGGTCGTCAGGTTGTGTAAAAATTCTCTGGTCAGAACAGTAGGAGGTCCGCGCAGCTGTAAAAAGAAATTAGAGGGAACTTTGCAGCCATGCACCAGGAACATTGTTCTTCGCTCCAGGCAAGTGAAAACGCAGTCCCAGCTCATACGCCTGGGCTGACTAACGGACACCACAAAATCAGCAACCAAAGTAGCCCGTACAAAACTAAGACTCGAACCAGTTACCAACCAAATGTTCCTGAAGGCTCTCCTACACCAGATGAATCCACGCAACACCCGCATATACCTTTCGGACACATTTTATGTCCTTGCAAAAGAAGAAAAATGGTAACCGGTCAAAATGAGGTTAAGTCCTACTATATTTGATTTATGTCACTCTTCTGATATTCACACAGAAAGGCCAAAAGTTTAAGTAAGTTTTGATGCTGGATCCGGATTATATCTGTAAGTAAATGAGGTGTTTTTAATGCAGAGGTAAGGGGTGAGTCCTCTGTGGACGAATTGCAGCGAGAGTAGACAAAATTTTTAAGTTCAGTCAGCCAGTCAGTCAGTCAGTCGGTTGTTTCGGAAGGTGATAAAGAAATGTGCATAAAATAAATTTAAAAAACTGTCCCAAAAGTGTTGCTTCTCTTCAGATAAAAAATAAGTAAATTAATGTGTATTTTAAAGCAAGGTGGGCGGTAGGGATCTAATCGTAACGAAGGAGCAAGATGGCCAGTGTCTGCATCACCTGTGAGTTAATGGATTGTTGTAATGTGCCGCACATCTGCAGGTCTGCCCCATTACCTTTACACCTGTGTTATAAAACCGGACCGCCACGTGCCGATAAAATACAAGTGAGAGGTCTCATTTTTTTCTTCCCTCTCCTTTCCATCGCCCCCCCCCCCCCCACTTTTCTTTGTTCGTAAACTGAGAGCAGAATTGGGCAACTGTCAGAAGATAATATTAAAATGAATTTAAAGACACAGAATATGACAGGCGATGTTGAATATTATACATAACGAACAGTGGCTCTTTCTTATGAAAGCAGTAATGAACGTTCAATTTTCCATAAAAATTTGGGAATATCTTGATTTTTTGATCTATTATAATTCTTGAAATTGGAGTCCGCTTCGCGGAGTCGGTCATCTCAAGGTCGTGTCATAGTTTAGGCGGTTAGTCACACGCTTTTCACGATGGAACGACGTAATGAATGGCAGAGTAACGCCTGTAGGTGCTGTGGCGAACAAAATGGTACTAGATCAAGACTGCTGTTTTATCTCTCAAATTGTTACTCCACCAACTCTCCGTACTGATCTATAAATAAATATGGCACAATAGAACAAATTGAGGTCGTAGCAGCAAGAAAGTCGGTCTCACCAAACTCTTGCAGCCAAAAAAATTATTTACCTAAGCGGCGTCATTATACAGCGTTGAATGACTGGATGAATTTTTAGTATGTGGAAGGTCGTTGTCTTGACCTGTTTTAGAACATTTCTAGCTTTGTGTGGATGGCTTATGAAATACCATGAAAGATATCATATCGAAGTACCTGGCATCCGAGTAAATACTTTTAGATTTGTTTCAAATAGCCTACTACAATTTCTGTGCTAATGCTTCCGATTCACATGCCTTCCCATTCGACGCAGCACGATATCCGCAGTTGAAACGGTGTCTTTAAAACTTTCAAAGCCTGCTGGTTACTTGATGCACCAACTGGTTTAACACTGAAATATTGTACGTTCTGCCCACACTGTATTTATGTGTTTTGTGTTTATCTCAGAACAAACAGCGACTTTTATCTTATATGACGTAAACTGGTTGGATGTTATAACTGATTTGAAAAGTGTTTACTGCGTGGTACAAACTGGATCTTGAAATAAAACCATTTACGCTTCGTCTTTAGAGGTTTAACGTAAGAATTCCTCACCTGAAACCGAGTAAGTTGGTCTTCAAGCCACAATGAACTGAAAAAGAGTTTGTGGAGTTCTTATTAATGTCACTGAGCAGTCATTTGATTTTGAAAGTCGAGAAAGCAACTGTTATAAAAGGTAAGACGCTCTACATAAATCTTAAAACGACAGCGCCATCTTCCCAGCAAATATCAAGTAACCTAGCGAACTACGGAATCACAAGCGATAGATTCGTCGCATTGACATGCACAGAACATTTCCCACTGGGTGTCTGAAAACATAATTTTCATGCGTAAAGTACAGTTAAATGAAAATGCTGGACAGTAAGAGAAAGTAACAGGGGAATGAATACTTTCTTCAGTACAGGAGCATTACTATTTGAAATCAGCACCTGATGTTGCTGGACGAGAAAAGAACATGCAGCCAGAGTGTAGAACAAAAAACGCCTGCTTCACTTTGTTAATAGCCGCTTCATACAACTTTACGTAATAGACAGGAGCAACTTTCTTTTCACCTGCGTTTCAAGGGAAAAGACTGAAAATTTAGGCTTAGGTGGGAGGACAAATATAGAAATTATGAAATGTTCCCAGACCTTAAAACTAATGGCGCTTCATTGTTTTTTTTTTCCTAGATTTTCGATCCGTGAATAATTTCAAGAATAACGCTGAAAATGCTAGTGCCTTTAATGTGCCTCCCCACAATACAAAAAGTAAGATTTTACCGTACCTGAGCAACGTATTAACAATCGATCATAATCGATATTCCGCAAAAGTCGAAATACCGCACACTAGGAAATTTTCAGTCGATCATTTTCGATTTTTATATTTAGGTCGTAATTCTGTCTTCGGCTTCCGGTAGCAACTCACAAAGAATTAATTCAATTATTCAGTTACCGTAATTATGTAAATAGAACAAATACTCACATGTGCTTAACCTAACCCGAAATAATTTTCCTATCTTCTGTTATACAGGATTCTATGTAACTAACTAACTAACTAACTAACTAACTAACTAACTAACTAACTAACTGACTGACTGACTGACTGACTGACTGATTAACTCCATGCAGCAGAGGCCTTCTCGAGAAGCTAACAGTTTCTCAGCTAGTCAAGAAATTCCGCGCATTTTATGGAACCCGGAGGTTCATTAACGCATTCACAAGAGCCCGCTACCTGTCCCTATCCTGAGCCAGCTCAATCCAGTCCATGCCCCCCCCCATCCCCCTACTTATTCAACGTATTCGCATCTACCGTCCATAACCGGAGGCCGTTCCTCCATCCGCAACCTGAGGACGTGCCATGCCGTGGTAAGAGGGACCCACTTAGCACGGACAGGATTCTATGTATCAATAAAAATTGTAAACACCATGAAGATAAGACCAATACGCTGGCTCGAAGCGCTGATTAACAAACTCCCAGTTGTGGAGCATAATAACCCAGAGGAAAAAAGTTCTCAACTGCACCGATTCGAAAGCCTGAAAAGTCGTATGTAACCATCTTAATTGCATGCTGTCCTGCTTGTTACTCCCGTCACTACTGTCCCTGCCTTAGGATTGTACGTTTTTCCACTTAATGTAAAAAAGCGTGAACACAAATGTAATTTGCATACCCAGTAATTAAAAGATGACGCATTTGTATTCTTTTTATTCCGGCACATACACATTAATGTATAATAAGGGTTTATAGAGAGTTTCAGAGTAATGATAGGGTACTGTCGGATGTTGATTATTTCATCGATTAGTTTACTTGTCATATTAATACTCTGGTCGAGCGCTGAAGTGCTTAAAACCTCACGGACGGTAGACTGCATGTGTAAGACAGGGGATTGTGTTGATAAGCGGGGGATGTGCCATGCTTCACCCTTTGCACCTGTGAGGTATGAAAGTAAATTAGGTTAAACAAATTAATCCCCCCCCCCCCGAGCTCGTGCCGCCTAGCGAGCAGATGTTGCCACATGTCGTGATGCTTATCTCTGTTCATATTGCATTGTTCAACTGCGCACTGCTTTGCTAATTATGTTTGCTTTGTCTCTGCCGTATAACTTCGCTTCTTTCTTCTTTCACTCGTTGCTGACATCTGCTTGTCTTTTTCCCCCTTATTTATTTATACCTTCTTCCGCTATTTATTGTGATATTTTTGGAACTTCTCCTTTTCGTGTGACATTTAAGGTTCTCAAAGTAGTGACAATGGTAACTGTTGTCTCCCGGTGTGTAACTCTGTATAGTTTTGTGGGAGGCAGCTACGCGACACCTTGTCGCTTTGTTGATAGACAGCTTTTGTACCAAACGACATAGCGTCACATTCCATTCATATTCTTTCATTTCTTTCGTGGTTCCCCATATCTGTAATGACTAGACTACCGGCTGGACAGTCTTCGGTTCGAATCTGATAAGCGGCAAGGGATTTTTCTGTTTTCCAAAAAAAAAAAAATTAAGTCGGTATTGAGACCCAGACAACCTTCTCTTCAGTCAGTACGGCGGTTCTTTCAAGGGAATAAAGCGACTGGGGCCTGAATTTGACCACTCATCTGCATCTAGTGCTGAGGTTAAGAATGAGTGGAGCAGTACCTCTACATCATGGTGCGCACAGGAAAAACTTTACGTGATTTCAGGCCTCAACCGCGTACAGAATTACGTCGGTACAGAATTACCACTCTATGCTGCGTAATATTCCAAAAGTGCGCAGATTTCGGGTAAAACTTTAATTAGCCTTCTTTGTAATTTGTTTATTCCTCTATCATTTTATTGCCCTTTCTCCTTCGTGTCTTATATTTGCGCAATTATTTTTCCTCAATTCTTTTCAACTTTCCTTTTTGAAACAGCACTCTCAAGTCATTATGGTAGTGGCGCGTAGCAAGCTGCATACATGTGGGGAAGGAAAGCCGTTCCATCTGCCACTAGATGTCCCCTGTCTAAAACTGGAAACGGCTGAAAGTTTCATGCTGCACAACAGGTGAGTGTACATTACAAAGGCGTGGAATCGAAGCCTCAAGAGCTAAGTCTAGTCCGGCAAAAAGAATAATGCGTTTCACATGTCCCTTTCTCGACAGGTTTCTTGGCTGTCTTTCATTTCGCTCTCGACTGCTACACTACGTACCCCGTTATACGTACGTGTGCAATATAAAGCAAAACCACAATCTCAGACAGCAGAATTTTTTCCTGCTGTTCGTATCCATGCACGTGCAGTTACTACACTGATGTTCCTTTTGTATTCCTCAATCCCCTGACCGTCTGTTTAACATGAATTATCTAAATCAATACATAAATTTGTTAAAAACTTCAGATGGCCTCTTATTTTAATGACTAATAGACACACGGTTATAATTTACTTAACGCTGGTAAAGGAATGTCCAAATGACGTGGCAGATTTTCATTCACTGAGAAACGGCAGAACAGAATCTGGATAGGTATGTCTCCAAGGATAGCACACAAAAGTAAATATTTACATTTCATTTATTGTATCCACGACTATTTAACTACTCTGTGCCATATGGCACAATGTCTGCTTCATTAATAGTCTATTAACGACATTTATTACCAACTGACCTTCCCTTTATATCCACATTACTGCTAACCAAACAACGTGCCGCACACCAGGCCAGTGTTGCTTGGGGTTTAGAAGCCTAGCTTGCACATGGCGACATATTCTGAACAAGACAGGTTTTCGCGTAGCCATTGTTAGAATGGAAAATCAAGAAGTATTATTTAAATATTCCGAGTGTGTGTCAGTGGCCTTAGCTACCCAGAATGCAATGCGCATGCGCCATATTATATTGCCGTCTGTCGCCTGTCTGGCTGTACCATATTTTTCCACAGCTTCTCATAAATGGCACGATTTTCGAAAAATGTTTTTGAACATAAAATTTTATTTTGATTTTCTGTGCAAATTTTGATTGAAACATTTCTCGTTCTAAGAAGAATTCCCATAGGTCCTGACGCAAATTACCCGTTATTGTTATGAGATAGCCTTATTTGGTAGGCTAAAATAAAGATGGATTTTAAATAAATTATTTTGAAAGAGGGAAGGGAGCTAAAGTACTCTGCTTCAGACCAGAGGTTGTTGACGGGTTTTGTGAATGTGGTAATGAATATTCGGATCACATAGAGGGCATAAAACCTCTTGCTTACCTAAGCTTATATAATCTGAAAAATTCACTCTCCTCCATGGGGTCCTTAGAGAAGTGCAGGATTACAGGAAGTTACTTAATGAAAAGCCTCAAGTTCTCAGTTCTCCGAATATTTTTTTCACTTTATCAAGAAGTAGTGGGAAAAGTCCGTGAAAATTCAACACAAAACTCTCCGGATCAATGTTTGTACAGGTCGAGGCCGTTTGAAAATTAAAGGTGTGAGCCACTGTATATGTATATAAGTAACTCAATCATAAACCGTTTCCTATGCATATAAATGAGTTGTTCGAGACAGCCAAGAAATAAGAAACTTGCACAAAATTTTGATCAGAAATCTCCTAAGGCATATTTCACTAGACATACATTGATCTGGACAGCTGGTGGATGATTATCGATTGATTTGAACATTCACATCTTTTGAGATGTTAGGCAATGTCGTTTAGATTTACATTTCCGATCTTTTAAACACACCACAAACTTACGAAATGTGGTAGATATAACACAAACCAGACCCTAACCTCCCAGAAGAACCGAATTTTTAGCAACACCCTTGTGACATCCCCACACTCGCCCCAAAGGTTGCCTAATGTGCACAAGAAATAGGCTTTTCTATTATTCAGTATTCTTAAATGTTCTAATTGTTGCTTATGTGACAGATCAGCGTCATGCAAAAATTACTCAACCATCTGACGCTACTAGTTATGCAGCTGAAAATGTTGTTACATGAATCAATGAATTAAACGCAGTCCTCACAACTGTTCAAACTTTGTATTATAAAAATATTGATAGGAAAGGCTACATGTTTCGGTGATTTACTGACCATCATCAAGCCTAGTTACAAGGTTGTAGTGTTTAAAAGTTGCTCCGTTTGAGATCTCAAGGGGAAAAAATTGTTTGAGTAGTATGTTCTAGGTATAACGTTGTAGTTGCAGAAATTCAGCATATATATGTATATATGTAAGATTATAAAATCATATATATATATAATAAAATGTAGGTTAAAATGCCTGTTTTGTGCTTGTATACTCTAGTATACTTTGCTAATGTAGGTTAAATATAAAATCGTTTACTATTTATCGGTGGATGTATGATGAATATTCCGTTGTGTTTATTCCTCCTTTAGAAATCCTGGGTTGGCACTGGAGTTCTTTGTGGCATATTCGTGGTATGTGCTTTGTTAAGATCTGGTGTATCTTGAGACGGTCATTTCTTTTGGTGGTCTCTTATCTATAATGCTGAGTGGGGTGACAATTAGTTATTAAGTTATTAAAGGGTGTGAAACTGTAGTTGTTACAGCATATATACTTACTGATAGAACACTCTTGGAGGAGATTCGACCGATCTAAGTTAGGTTCATGTATCAAGTATTGGTGCGGTTTGTTCGTGTTATCGTTTTGAACAGTTGTGAGGACCGCGTTTAATTCATTGATTCTATTAAATATCTCACAGCGGTATGCCTAATATAAAAAATTCTTACATGAGCTAACAATCAACTGATCATCATGAAACCTCTGTGTCAGCGTTACCATTAGAAATAGTCTGGATGACCGAGTGACCGTCTGACTGTGGGAATATTCTACATCTGTCTGCATCTGCAGTTGGCTTCCCGATTAGCGAGTTGAATTATTGACTGACTGATTTGCTGAACTGCTTCGTTATCCGAATGTCTGCCAGACCTCTCTCTCGCGACCGACAAGGAATGTGACAGGTGTTGATTGTCAGGTTACAAGAAGCGTATGCCTCTCCAGGAAAGACGTATGCAGTGGGGATAAACCGTTAATTATTTTGCATGTGCATTATACATACGGTTTACAGCTACGTGCTAAAGTGACTCAGGTTTTAATCATCTGTCAGATGGGTCCTATAACCTGCTGTAAAGTAGGTCCCCATTATTCCAACGTTTCTCACGTTAGCTGTGACAAAACATGAAGAAGTGTGTTCTTTTAACAGTTCCCAGACCATGTTTATTCTGGAAAATAATGTAGTAATTATGATATTAATATTCTTGAACTTAAAGAATGTCATCACAAAAATATCCCGCGTTGGAAAATTGCATTTCAGTGTGTGCTAAAGTTTTTATTTTTTAATGCGCCTGTTAGGCCCTTGTGATCGTAAAAGAATAAGGAAAGAAAGAACTAAACTGATATTTGAATGAATGGAAAGGAAGAAGGGCAAATAGAAAGATAGGTAGGTGAGTACGTGGATGGATAAAATCTAACTAACTAACTAACTAGTTAGTTAGTTAGTTATGTTGAAAACCTTGTTTGGTTAACATCTTGTTGCTACTCTAGTACGTTCTTTGTAACAATACGTAACTTAAAACCTGAACGTTCTATGCTTGATTTCAGGCTTTCGCCGCCGTGTAAATGAGATATGCGCTCTTCTCTGATGTTACGCAGCGTAGAGCGATAGTTACCGACGTTTCGGAACAACCCATCAGTCACATTTTCGAAGATCGAGAAGTCCAATAAGATTTGGCCTGCTTGACCTTTGAAGGTGGGACCAATAGGTTGTCCCGAAACGTCAGTAACTACCACTCTACGCTGCGTAAGATCCCAGAAGAGCGAAGATTTTATCTGAACGTTCTATTTGTTAAAATCAGACACACTTTGTAAGAGCATTAATTAGGCATGATAACAGTACCAGCCTACGGTATACACCATTTGATAGCGACGTCATTATGATCTTATTGTATCAGGATCTCGCTGATGATTATGCCGTTGTTCCATTTTTGTCGAGGAAAATATTACATTGGTAGTAGAGGCAGATGTAGCCTGTGTGACAACACATGCCACTTGAACGGTAACAATGACCAGGCGTAACAATTTACTAGTGTATTAACACCTGTGCTTCTGTAATGAACCGACTTGATGGTACAGAAGACAAACTGAAAAGAACGAGAAATAGCGCAGTGAAGTTTCGTTCGTAAGGACGGTTTTATTATTGAAATAAAATGGTACCATGCTTTTTACCGGAGCACTGGGACAGGTTATATTTCAGGCAGCAAGCAGAACACTAATAGATAAATTTAATTGTGAAACTATAAATATTGTAATAATGAAAAGAAAAATATAGAACAGAAATATTAGAATATAAAATAAGATAAATTGTGGACACAGAAAGACAAATTTATACAATTTTAAATTAATTATTATTGAATGACTAATTCTAAAGACTTTAAATATGAATTTTTAGTAGCATTAATATTGGTGGAATTTTCGTATAATCTTTGGGCAAGGACACCCTTCTTGATTCATTAAAGCCGAAACGTCTATGTCGTACTAT
This sequence comes from Coptotermes formosanus, assembly GCA_013340265.1. NCBI lineage: Eukaryota > Metazoa > Arthropoda > Insecta > Blattodea > Rhinotermitidae > Coptotermes > Coptotermes formosanus. The sequence goes on along the minus strand of BLKM01009550.1, from coordinate 775,689 downwards.
ATGGCACTTGTGGATAAAAAAGCTTTATTAAGTATGTATATTTACATATCGATATAAGTTGGTGAAGCTTGTATGCTCAAAATAATTGGCGGTGACTGAGAACAGGGTGCAAGGGATATTATTTGGATCCATGAGGAAGACAGGAATAGGAAGATGCGGAAAATTGTAAATCCTGAGTTTATCAATTTGCACTCTTTGTCGAACATTACCACAGAAATAAAATCAAGGAGAATGAGAATATGGAGAACGTACACAGATGTTGAAATGAGGACAACAGCCAAAATTCTAGCAAGCTGAAGGAAAGAGACTACTTGAAAAATCTAGATGTGAATGGGGGAAAAACATTAAAACACATCTTAAATATTTTATGAGAGTCTGGACTGGATTCAACTGGCCCAGGATGGGGACCAGTTGTAGATAAGTTCATCTGGTGACTGAAATTTCGATGTTGACAAAACGTAGAGAATTTTATGACTAGATGAGCGAGAGTTATATTTTCTGAAGGACTCGGCTCCATGGAGTGGGATAAAGTGATGTATGTGTAATCGTTTACGTTAGAAATGCAGAAAAGAATAGAATAAATTCAGTCACTAGACACCCTAAGAACGACGTACCATGTTGCTTACATAAATACTAATAGTTCCACAGAAATCAGATGTTTCTTATAAAAGAATTTGACCATAGACCCACTTTGTCAATTTCACCCATACAGACCTATACGTAGATTTCATATCGTCTGAATTAACGCAGACCTGAATATGTCACTTTGTAGGAAATATTTCGATTTTTCCACTTCGCGTTTGCTCTATTTCGCTTCCCTATGGAATTACAAGAATTCCTTTGACTCCCTCAGACGTTCATCGTCATTCATCGCTGCAATTAACTAGCAGACATGCCGCCAGAGAACACATTAAAAATAAGGCAAGTTATTCTCCGTCCCACATGAGAAGCTTTCAGCAGTCAGGCGGCATCATACTGTACTAAGTTCCAATCATAACCCATTCATTACTATCTTATAAAAACTGGAAGAAAAAGCGCCTCTAGACACCGTCCAATTACAGTAATTATCGACATAAAAAAAATGGTGATTGAAATGGATTATGAATTGGAGACTTCAGCCAAGAGCCTGTCTCGTCTCTTAAACAGACATGTTTATGGGTTGCTACATTAAAATACCAGCGCTGCTACACTAATGGCAACAGCACAAATTTGATTTATGGCAGACAAATAAACTACAGAGCTGTAGATTCAAGCCTGTGATAGCAGTACTTAAATCTGGGGTTACCTCAAGGGATTCTGACTGAACATCGAGGTGGAGCAGTTACTAATTCTGCTTTGTATTCGAAAGGATCTGGTTTCGAGTCTCGGATCTATCAACTACAGAATGTGTTACCAAATAATTAAGTACGAGTGTAATGAGATATGCATATTTCTTTTCCCACGGAGCTACAGATCTTAGTCGACTCGGCCCCCCCCCTCCCGCCCTCATTTTCGAGGCTTCACGATCACACTCAGTCACATCACACTCGGTAGGACTCCCCTGAACGAGTTATCAGCCCGACGCTGAGACCTCTATCTGACAACTTACAACACTCCCAAGAGACATCCATGCTTCCGGCGGGATTAGAACCCGCAATCCCAGGAAGCGAGCTGCCGCAGACCGATGCCTTAAACCTCGCGGCCACTGGGATCGCCAGATATGCGTATACCGTACCGTAATTTAACCGTCTAGAATTGAAGCTAGTGTTTCTCCAAAACCAAAAGTCCTATTCTTAAGCTAAAGTTTTATACCTGTTGGGTCAAATAAAACAGCAGATCATAACACTCGATTATGCAGCTCATAAAAGAACTCCTATATAAGCAACCTGCAGACGTGTGCAGTTCATTTAACATGCACGTATACTCTACGACAAAGGATATTTCAGCTGAGATGATCCCAGTATTTTACAAATACTTTCTTTAGTCCCTGGCTTCGTATGTTTTCAGTTATTGTCTTTTTAAACACGTGAATTAATTGATCTCCTTCTGTTTTAACGAACAATTTCATTTTTCTTCTTCATTACATTTGGAAGTGAGGTTTCCTGTGAACGTACTTTGAGGCATCCTGTGACTTAACATATCTGAATTTTCCTGTATTCAAGTTATTACACTGCGCATGGCTACTTGGCAACCAAGCATAGTGACACCGTGAAAGAAGAGGCCTCAAAGACCACATAAGCATGGGGGCAACGCCATCAGATACTACAAGAGGCTTTTATGCCTGTAAAGATAAAAATGTAGGTGTTTGCAACTTTATGTTGTTTCTAAAACCAAAATACATTGTAACGCCAACATTTTGAAGCTGACTACATTAGATGGAGTAAGCGTATTCAAACTTGACGGTTAACTAGTAATTTAAAATTTCTTACAATATTTACATTTATAAATAGTGCTTGCTGGGTGTATGTGTCAGTAAAGTTACGAATTTCCACCTTTTACACAAGACGAAAAGTTGTTCAAAAATTTTGCTGTTTCTACAGCTCCAGCAATTTTAAAAAATAATTGAAGGAAGGTGCAGAATTAGCGACATGGAAGTTCGGACGTCATCAAGCGCAGTACGACCAGTGCTACTGATGCATGCAGCCTAATACACGCCGTAACCCGGTTCGGATGTGTGGAATGTCATGTGGCCCTGACGTCACACGGTCCAGCACAGATGGAGTTTGTGTGTCATCGGGCGATGTATCCAGCTACTGTAAGGTAATGTCCGCTTCGCTATTCAAACGAAAACAAGATGCACGCAGTTTAACCCTTTAAAGACGAAGCGTGTCTGTTTTATATAAGGACTCAGTCCGTACCGCGCTGTAAACACTCTCCACCACGGTTATAAAAATCAATCTGTTACTGTTGTATAAGGCAAAAGTTGCTGTTTGTTCTTAGAGTCACGCAAAACACATAAACGCAATGGGGGCACCACGTAGAATTTTTTAATATTACACTTAGTGGTACATAAAATTACCGCTAGGCTTTAAAAGGTTAACACAGACTTTGCAATAACTCCTTTTGGTTTAGCAACCCACATTAACGAGAAGTTCACTCGGCTATCTACTATATCATGGGCTTTAGTGTAGGTAAATGTGCTGTCACGCCAAAAGCTACGTGGAGGGTTGTGGCGAGATTAACTTTCGGCAGCAGAAGGCGGCAAGTTGTTGGCTGCAATCTCCAATCGCTTTAACCTATAGAAAGGAGCCATCCGTACCCTTTTGACAAGAAGTTTGGTGGCTTCGAGGAGGGTGAAGAAAAATCCTCCTTCCCTCAGCAGGGATCGAACATCTGTTTTTCGGTCCTGGACTAACCATGGTAGCATTCAGGCCTGGTGGGTCCGAGGAAACCAGCGAAATCTAAAGGATTTTAAGTTATCTTCTGGGATATGATAGCATGTAACCTAGCAAAAATTTACCTAAGTTTTGGGAGAAATTTTTGCCTTTATCTTAATGGTAGGAGGCAGAACGTTCCCCCGACACGTCTATAAATTTCTACTAGGCTTTATGGCGCCAAAGAACAGAAAAGATAACCTTCAATATATCCAGTGTTCTGGCCGAGACTCGAACCCTGTGGCCCCCCACTAACACATGGTGTTACATACCAGTGTCCTAGGTTGAATTGTTTGTGAGAGCAGCATGTTACATAAAATTACATTCCACCGAAACGGACCAAAATTATAGTAGCACAACAGCTCTTTGTGTAAGCTGTCAATGCTAAATTTAATTGATATCTGTTCATTAGTTTTAACGATCAAATATGCAATCGGCTCTGTGATACGCGACTTCCTCACTGGTTTCAATTAATTCAGTTTTCTCTTTTTTTTTTTCATAGTACGTGTCAAACTAACGAGCGGATTAATTGCACTCATCATCTGTTCCTTCCAACAGAGACGGATTATCTGCCACTCATGTGGAATTACTGACAACATGGATGGGCACCAGCAGCTGTCACAGCGAAGGTCTTGTTCAGTTATCTTTGAAAGAACTGTAACATTGTCCGCGCGGTTACGGTGTGGCCTACTGAACACGAAGTGAAGTTGACAGACACCATAGCCGTAGTGTTCGTATTGGTCCGTCCTGTATGTGTATGGACAGTCAACCTCGTGGCGCCAGCCAGGGTGGGGCTCCTGGGCTTGCTTTAACCCCCTCTCCAACCAGACACTTTATTCTCTCTTCTTCCGCCCATCTCTCTCTCTCTCTCTCTCTCTTTATGGTTCAGAACATTCAGTAACGTAGCGGGAAGTAATTGCCTTTCACATTCTTTTAACGTGCCAAATGAGAAAGGATCGCATCTCACCAACTGATAACGTGTATGACGTGTACTCAGCAGGTAGGCTGTTCGAAGCCTGCCGGTGTACTCTCTGTACCCAGTGAGGGTTTTCGCGTGTTTTCTGTCCCTCGGCCAGTTAGCGGAATAGTACCTTCCAGCAGTGACGTACATGACTGCCTTCCTGTAGCGGCTTTCAGGTTTGTGACATCGTGAATTCTGGTACGTGGCTATTAGCATTTCAGAGTAATATATTGCCTCCATCCCTGTCTCTGAGGAGAAGATTTCTGTTCATCTTCTTTGTTGACGACAGCACACCGTCATGAGTAGGCCAAAAACGTGTCCACTGGCTTGAGACATAGGAGGATAGCGGCTACAAGTAAAAATTAATAGGCCCGTATCAAGCAAATTGCCTCACTTAACCTTTTAAAGCCTAGCGGTAACTTTACGTACCACCAGGTTTAACATTAAAAAATTCTACGTGGTGCCCACATTGCGTTTATGTGTTTTGTACGGATCTCAGAACAAACAGCAACTTTTGCCTTATAAAACATTAAGAGACTGGTTTTTATAAACGAAGTGGAGAGTGTTTACAGCGCGGTACGCACTGAGTCCTTATATAAAACAGATACGCTTCGTCTTGAAAGGGTTAATATAAAAAAATTCTACGTGGTGCCCACATTGCGTTTATGTGTTTTGTACGGATCTCAGAACAAACAGCAACTTCTGCCTTATAAAACATTAAGAGACTGATTTTTATAACCGAAGTGGAGAGTGTTTACAGCGCGGTACGCACTGAGTCCTTATATAAAACAGATACGCTTCGTCTTTAAAGGGTTAATAAGGGTTCTGCTTTGTGTTAGCAACAAACGTGGTTTGAATCACCACTGAGACAACTTCTAACGTGACTGAGATTTCTCGTCCTTTTCCTCAGATTCTCAAGGCGAATGCTGGGATACAACTTTAAATTAAGGCACGCCGCTTCCTTCCACGTCGTTTGCAAGTCACTGCTCACTCCTTTGTTCATTCAACACTATTTTTTTTATGGCGCAACAGTCCCTAGTGGGCCAGGGCCACCTGATTATCGAGGCTTAACGATCACACGCAGTTAAACATATTACACTCGGTAGGAATCCTCTCGATGAGTGATCAGCCCGACGAAGAGACCACTACCTGACAATACACAAACCTCCCAAGACAGAGACATCGATGCTTTCGGCGTGATTCGAACCCGCAATCCCAGAAAGCGAGCGGCCGCAGATCCACGCCTTAGACCGCGCGGCCACTGAGATCGGTATTCGACACTATAGTCTGGGTTACTAACATATCCACTAAAAGACTGCAAATAAATCACCAGTACCTGAACATTTTTGTTACAAGAACTGGAAGGTAAATTTTCCGAATGAATTTCCTTTGCCCAGATTTGAACGCATTTGTTTAAATTCCAAGTCAACACATACAGTTCCCGTCAAACAAGAGTAACGAGGATTCAGATTTACTCTCTTCTTTGTTGTACACTGAGTAGTTTGGTAGACAGGTGTTAAAATATCGAAGAAAATTGCTGTCTTCCATCTTCAGGACGGAAAATCGGTTAAAGAGTCTTCCATCATAAAAAGGGATGCAGCATTTTTCTCCGAAACTGCTCTTCAGCGCAGAAGTCAGTAATATTCAGAAACTAAGTTTGTCGCCCTATCTTTTTTTATATAGTACTCATTCCTCTTTTGCTCTTTCTCTCCTCTTGTCCACATACCCTTCTTCTCTTCCTGCCCTTTCTTCTTCCTTTTTTCCACCCTTCCCGGCAGGAAGTTGTCTCTGGAGAATAGTACCCCTCATTCTATCAAGGTGTCTTTAAAGAAATTTTCATGTTTATGACATGCTTAATCAGTGAGTACGGGACGTCGTGGTATCCCTAAAAAAGTAGACATTATTATGAGTCTGTTACAAGAAGGGTTATATGTGCAAATCATAGTGAAGGATGTTAATTGCCAAATTTTACCTTTGAGAATTTCACGAGATTTTTCTGGAAAAAGAAATGCCATATATATAAAAAAATGAAGCACCAACATTTGAAGAAATAGGGTGTCTTCATTCTTACGTACTTCATAAGATGTAACTTGTGTGATTTTCAAGGCTTCCAACCTTTCTGAAACAGAACACATTTGCCTACACTGCTGGTTAAAATGTATGCAGTAGTTCAAAACCTACAAATTTAAGCTTCCACTTCTCTGAATTTTGCGATCTGAAATGATCCAAGCTTCATCCCACATCTTTGACTTCCTTACGTTTGTATATGCTACTGTATCCTGAGTAACACAGTGGATCTTTCTTGAAGAGAGACTTTTCTTTATATACCTCCTCCACTACCAGAGCTACTACCACCAGCTTGTGAGGTTGTGTATGTTGATGTTGTTTGGCACAACGCCCAACTTAGTCATGGGGTCGGTATTTCTGAAGTCACACTACCCGTGAGAACTAGTACTGCCGCCTGCCTACCCGGTTCTTATGGTCACGGACAACAGCTTCTTTAACCATATTCAGGGTGACTCAATACGTGCGTGTAAACTTCATTTTTAAGCGCTGTAGTTTCTTCGAACAGTACCGGCGTGCATTACAGAGCAGAGTTCCTCTTGAAAAAATTTGTAATCATACAGTCATTCAAGAAATGCGCCAGAAGTCTAGGCTTTCTTGACCCTCAAAGACTGGACCGAGACGTTGTCCCGAAAATTCGGTACAGACTTACCATCCTACGCTGCGTAATATCCCAGAACAGCGCCGATCTCATCTACATCGCAGAGGAAGTGTGAAATCACGAACACCTGTACGGGTTAAAGATTTCATTGGACTGTTTCTGTGTAAATAAAATCTCCGTCGTCAAGATGTTTTGTTAATGACATTTCAAAATTACTTTTTATTTGTAAAAAATTGCCTGAGGTATTTGAAAATAAGGCCTAAGGTATGTGTAGAAACTTAAGATTTTCCTTGGACTGGTTAACCTTTGAAGATGGCACCGATACGCTGTCCCGAACTGTCGATAACAAACTGCCAACTTACACCGCGCAACATCCAGAAGGCTGACAACCTTGAAGAAAACAAAGTACGGAACAGGAAATAACTGTTTTATAGCAAGCATTCCTTCCCTCTTCTACCTACTCACAGTAGGTTTCGAGGTTGTTTATTTTTTACTTGATCACACTCAGACACACACCACAGTCGGTAGGACTCCTCTGGACGAGGGATCGGCCCGTCGCAGAGACCTCTACCTGACAACACAAACACTCACAAGAGACAAACATCCATGCCCCGGTGGGATTCGAACCAACGATCCCAGCAAGCGCTCGGCCGCAGACCTACGCCTTAGACCGCGCGGCCACTTGGGTCGGCATTTTATAGCAAGTAACTTCGTAAGTTACTCAAGTTACTGTACACTATCAGTCAACGAAGTAAAGTCCTCTTAGAAATCAGTGATTTAACAAAAAGTGAAAGGAGGATACCCAAGTGTTTATTATAGAAATAATTTATTAGAATGTGAAATTGATTTCCTTGCTTTAGTATTATGGATACTGATTTTTTTTGTTTGTTTTCCTTAGTTCGTAATCATTTTCATGCAGCACACATTGCCATCTTCTGCACTACAGCCATAATTATATTCATCTAGACTGCTATACAACGTGCAATTTGTGCAGCCCTGAAATACAGAGTTATTATCTGCTGCGAGTCCAGCATCCCTGCAGCAACACCTGTTAACGGGACAATCCAATTAGAACTTCTCCAGGCTTTATGTATGCAAAGGCAACTCCCTCTGTCGTACATAGTAATTAACTTAAATCTTTGCAATTATGAAGTTCCGTGATTACGGCGTCAGGGACATGGGGCACGCTTAAGGAACTATTTAGGGCCAGAAAGGTACCGCCTTGCTGTTACCTAATACCGGTCTGCATTTTGTACCCCATTTTGCGTTCGCTGTTTTTGCTGCAGACAGTTTCATCAATTAGGCAGTTACTCATATTCTCACACTGAAGATTTTGATTTATTAATATATTTACTGTTTCATGGACGTACACAGTGAACATAAAGTCTGTTGGTTACTTCGTCAGTTACAATAAGGGATAAGTAGAGTTGTCTGTATCAACCGAAATTTGACGGGGGTGATTTTTGATTAGGGAACAATCAAAGGTTGAATCTTGTTGGAAGTTATTCTAGCCTGAATTTTTTCGCATTTTCTTCATGTTTTCTTATTCTCCTCCTCAACTGCTTCTCTTTCACCTCTTCCTCCTGCTCCTCCTCATCTTTCTTTTTTTTTTCTGGTTTAAGTTCTCTGATACGTTTAGATTCTGAATTAACTCTGGTAGAGTAAACTTACTTACCACTTCTGGAGCTTAATGTTTCTCTCACTTTCACACACATTTTATTGAAAAAATGTGGTACGGAATTGAGCTAAGTTCATTTGAATATAATGTACAATTTTTTTTTAATGCAAAGAGCACGTGCTGTGCTAAGCCTGACATGATGTCTGCTCTATATCGACCGATACAACACAGGTCTGACAATACATTCTGTCCGCAGAGTGACAGATGTGGGTCAAGTTTCCATGTGGCGTGCTTTTGTAGCAGCTGGGCAACTCTCCAATCATATTTATGGCCAAAAGCCTGTACCGCATTTGATTTGCGATCTGGATGAATTCCCTCCGCCCTAGGTCTACAGCTTCCCAATCGGCAATTAACAACAGATGCCAATATGGATGATGGTCCAGGGTGTGGACAGTAAGACAGGGCCCATTGGATGCCGGGATTACTTGGTCGGTATATTAACTAGGCTATGGGTGGAAGACCTGTGTTTCGATTCTTGGCATGAACAAGGATTGTTTGTCTTCTCCAAAAAGTCTGGGCCCCAACTATTCAATGCATATTGGGCTTTCCTTGCGTGTAAAGCAGCTATAGAGTCAAGTTAACCACCCATGTCTATCTAGTGCCGAAGTTAAGAATGCCTTGAGCTATAATCCTGTTCTCCTGGATACATTTTTACTGTCCGTTGAAACTTAAAATTTGCGAATTTTGAAAATGGCTAATTGTAGCCACCATGTCCACAGATAAACCTGCCATTGATTTTGGTCCTTGAGAGGTAACACGAAGTTACAGTTTCACCAAATAAGCACGCTATGAACTTGAAAGGCAGATTGGAAGATTGAGTGATGCTACTACATACAGAAGAATTATGTAGGCAAAACCTGACCGAAGCGTCAGCAGGCCTGTCTCTTGTCAGCTTGGTAACGACAGATCGTTCTCAACGATCACCGTCACCTGGCATTCGTATCCGTAAGTACGAATAATTTGCTACGTGGTTTATACATCGATTATTTAACCCTTTAAAGACGAAGCGTGTCTGTTTTATGTAAGGACTCAGTGCGTACCGCGCTGTAAACACTCTCCACTTCGGTTATAAAAACCAATCTCTTAACGTTTTATAAGGCAAAAGTTGCTGTTTGTTCTGAGATCCGTACAAAACACATAAACGCAATGTGGGCACCACGTAGAATTTTTTAATGTTAAACCTGGTGGTAGTCAAGTTTCCGCTAGGCTTTAAAAGGTTAATATTCGATGGCCGTTCCATGGCTGAGGCGGTTAGCCGCCGACCTCCCACCCCAGAGGCCCGGCTTCGATCCAAGACCATTGTCAGATTTGTTGTGGACAAAGTGGCAATGGGACCGGTTTTGCTACGAGTATTTTGGTTTTTCCCTTCAGTTTCTTCCCACAAATGCTCGGTACTCATCTTCGCCTAAATGCTGCCCTTACCGTAAGAGACGAGCCAGGCACATTTTCCCCCGCAGAAAAATCTTTGGGAAATCGGAGAGGATTTGATACTAAAGTTCTAACACATTTTATTTTCGAGCACTGCTGTCGTATTCACTGGCTGAGAAGCGTGTCAGTAACATCACGTCACTCTTAAAACTTTTGAAACCTGAAGTTCTCTGAATAATTTGATAAGGATTCAATTTCTACCTCACAGAAAACGCAATCCATCTCCTTTAAAAATACCATTTGGGTCAATCTTTAGGGATAAAATCACAGTATAATTTGAGATGGATACGAAAGCAGTAATGAACTGCAAACGTAAAATGTAGTCTTTAGTGTTAAAGCAGGCGGTGCACAGCAACTCCAGTGCTTTTAAAGGTTAAGTGATCGTGTATAGGATATACGTGAACGTCCCGGAATGTAGCATGATAGTATTTAATTTTGCCAATTTTCACAGTGGCTGGTAGCATTCATATGTCTGGGCGACCTATAGCACTATCGCGTTATTTCGTAACACTTGACACAACGCTTCCCACGGCCGTAACCTGCGTAAATAGAAGTGAAGTTGCGTTTGAATATAACCACAGCGCAGCCTTTCATCTGCTTAATGGATGAATGGTTGATTGATGAATAATGAGCCATCATTTATGCAGAGCCGAAAGGTTAACTGATTTGTTTGCATAACAGTTGTGGATTAGCCAGGGATAACTGCCTAAAGCTAAGCCCCCCCCCTCCCCGCTCCACTGACGGCAGCCTTTTGGTGCGTTCAGGAAAAAATTTTACGTTGATTTGCTTCGTCATGTGTGTTCGCATGTAACACATGGAGAAAAGTTGAACGGGTTTTCATCAAATTTCATATTGACGACTGTAATAAATCTTGTCAAAACCTTTCAGTTTAGGTTACTGACAGCGATAACGAACACCATACGTACAGAACGATATAGCTTTCCGCGCGCATTTCGGAATTAACTTGCTTAAGGTCTACTGGACCGACCGTTGTTTCGAAAGCCCATGACGTCTTCCTGTCTTTCCTGATCCAAATGCAGCGGTTTAGTCTTCAATTGCGAAGAGTTCTTCGACTTAACAATCTATTTTTCCTAATATTTCCTCCTCAAGTTACTTAGAAATAACCTAAAAGTTTTATCGGTTAATATGTTTCAAAATTTTGACACACCAAAATCAACGTTTCTGCGAAGTCTGTAATTACATTTATCGTGTGTGACGATAGGAAATCCACATGACTAGCAGTAATGGCTCATTAGTTATTGGTATCAAAGGGAATGCTAAATGCATATGTACTTCGCTGCAATGGGTTGTTGGTTACTGCTATGGAACCGAAATCTAAATACAGATTTCGCGTAGTCGGTATGTTCTTTTTTTATCATTATACAGACAAATTAAAGAGAAATTGATACTTATCACAAGTTTATCATCACAAAAGTTCCACATTTTTAACACGCGCCTCTGCAGAATTTCACACTCTTGTCATATTATTGAATATAAAGCAAAACTACAAAGGTATGGTGTGCCCATGGCATGATGTACATACCCTGTGCAAAATGGGCATAATTATGCACACAATTCGTGTTTTACGCCCTGGTTGCCTTCCTGAAAAAGTGGGCGTAAATACAAACTGAGTAAATTGAAACTTATATTCCCATCACACATGAGGGTTTAGCGCAATTAACCTTTTAAAGCCTAGCGGTAACTTTACGTACCACCAGGTTTAACATCAAAAAATCCTACGTGGTGCCCACATTGCGTTTATGTGTTTTGTACGGATCTCAGAACAAACAGCAACTTTTGCCTTATAAAACATTAAGAGATTGGTTTTTATAACCGAAGTGGAGAGTGTTTACAGCGCGGTACGCACTGAGTCCTTATATAAAACAGGTACGCTTCGTCTTTAAAGGGTTAAAGGTAACCATCTAAAGGGCTTTAAACCGAAAATGAGAGAGCTGAAAATAAGAAGTTGTGTAAATTGGCAAGGGTTGTTAAAGCAATAAGGCGTAAAATAAACGTGCTTAAAACAAGGCCTGAGTGTACAGACATGGGTCTGCATAACACTATACATAAGGGCTAAAGGATAGTAGCCTACTGCAGAGATTTCTCAGTCTAAAAATATATTTGCGACTTTATATTATACAGATTCTCCCGTAGCGCAACAGCCCTACTCAGGTCTAGGCAGCCTCATTGTTGAGTTTTCGAGATCACACCCAATGAGACATACTACACTCGGTAGGACCCCTCTGGACGAGGGATCGGCGGGTGTCAGAAAACTCTACGTGACAACACACGATATTCACAAGAGACAGACATCTGTGCTACCGGCGGGATTCAAACCCACACTCCCAGCAAGCGAACGGCCGCAGACCCACATCTTACATCGCGCGGGCACCAGAATCAGCATGTTAACCTTTTAAAGCCTAGCGGTAACTTCACGTACCACCAGGTTTAACATTAAAAAATTCTACGTGGTGTCCACATTGTTTTTACGTGTTTTGTGCGGATCTCAGAACAAACAGCAACTTTTGCCTCATAAAACATTAAGAGATTGGTTTTTATAACCGAAGTGGAGAGTGTTTACAGCGCGGTACGCACTGAGTCCTTATATAAAACAGATACGCTTCGTCTTTAAAGGGTTAATATAGCTTAAAAAAACAATCTTACTGCTCTAAGAGTAGGCTTACACCTTAGTAACCTATAAATGTAAAACTGGGTCAGAATCCTTAGATTCGTTGTTTATTATCTAATAGAGATTTGCGGATCGACAGAAGTCAGCCGTTGCTTTATTCCTGCCCAGAAACTGCAATAAGAGTTGCGGGCCTGCTGTGTATCTTACAGCAGGTTGGAAATATCGGCTGTGCGTAATTTACTGCAGCTGGCAGCTTACTTTATCTTGCTCCTTTCATCGGCTGAATAGTTTGTTTGATAGCGCACCTTTCTTTTACACAGGTTTAGCGCTTGGTAAGTCAATCGCGACTACATTTCCTGCAGTTTTTATATCGACAGGAAATTTATGACAATTTAAGTAAAGTCTCCAAAGTGTGCGTTAATGTAACAGCACAACATCGCCACAAATTTTTAGACTCACAAACAGCGATAGTCTAGTTTACAAACTGTGTTGTTGCTGCTTGTGGTCCGAGATAGTGTTGGCGATATAGTAACTTGCTACGGGTTTGAATGTTCGGGGATCGAATCCCGTTGAGGGCGACATTTTCCGCACCCGTCCAGACGGGCCCTGGCGCCCACCCAGCTGCCTACACAAGGGGTAACAGTCATTCTTGGGGGAAAGCACACGGAGCGTGGCCTTGACCATCCATCCCCCATCTAGCGCCAAAGTTAAAGGAAGAGTAGAGTTATGTCCCGTATTCCTCTCTATGCTTGCATGATAGGTTTTATGTTTAAATTTATCGTAATGGAGATAAGGACAGCGCTGCTTTGCACAGTATTGACGGAATTGTTCTGAACAGCATAAGATGTACGATGCCAGCAGGTCATCATTCCAAATACGTATATGCAGACCTTGTGACACAAATATTGGAATAAATTCGTAGTTTGTATTTCGTTCTATCCACTTGATTAAAGATTCGCAAAAAAATATAGCAGATCAGTTTCCTGCTTTGCTTATTTTAAACGGAAAAAATCGTCTCGTAACACACTACGTTCATGGCGTGGTTCTGATTTATGTCCATTCCACTGCTCTCTCCACCCCCCCCCCCCCCTTCCTTTTCGCGCAGCCAGGTGCCATGATTCTTGAACAAGCGTCTACGCTGCAAATTGACATGTCATTCAGGGAACATTTGCTCAGTATTAGAAAATATCTAATGTACCAGGCGGGTGGAAATTCAAGCAGCTAAGCCACATAAAACTCATAAAACTGGAGAAATTTGGACGGGATTCTCCACTGCGTGACGACATTAACAGGCGCCCCTCCAGCACCCACAGTAGCGTCACCAAAAGACGACGTCAACGGAGCGGTATGGCGCCAACAAACGCTCGTGAACCCAAATCTATATGCTTACACATCAAGATGGTCGCCAGGGCCACCCGGTCTGAATGTTAGAATACTGCTGCAGTCCTCACGGGTAGGCCAACTGAACTGTCTAATCACAAAGCCCTTGGAATAAATGTTTTGCCTGTTCAGGCTATTGTAGAGATGGGAAATGGAGGTATAATTCCCCTCATTACTAACCTCGGCACTAGAAGGGGTGAGTGGGCAGCTTCACGCCTCGGCCACTCTACCAGTCGCGAAGGAGCTTAATCACGCATTGAATGAGAGGCTTGGCGGGCCTTATAACCGTTCTGAACGCTTCGAAGAAAAGATAAAATATCTTACAAAAAATAAAGTAAAATATGTTGCTACTCTGGAGGTCCGACCCATCACTGCTCGGTTGTCTATTCGTACTCTAATCACTATAGCAACTGAGCTACCTTGCCTCACACCCTTGCAGAATGAACATATTAATTCTCCTCGCGTACTTATTTCTTCTTTTTTCCTTGTTTATGCATTTCTCTTCCACTTTTGCCTTCACATTTTCCTTCTTTTTTCCCCTCTTCCCTTCCTCATTAGTGTTTCCGTGTCTTTGTTTCTGTTCTAGCTTTATCTGATTTTGTACAGTTATTTACAGCCCTTACTGCTTTAAGTATAATTTTCTTTCTTTTATCTTTCTGCGGTAATTTTTCTTTCTTCCTTTACTTCTTGCCATATTTGTTTTACGTTTTGAATGAAAGGAGTGTCTTGTCCCCTACGTGCATAGGCAAACAGCTTTATGCGACTCACGCTTTCACTGGAAGTGCCTTTTACACTACGTAAGCCCCTCCCATATGCCAGTAGGCCTACATGCTACGTTCCCAGTATTGCATACTCTGTTTTTAAAAATAAAGTTGCCTCTGTCTAGGCCACAAAGACTTTCCGCTCATTCTTAATCTCGGCGCCGGTCCCAGTGGCCGCGCAGTCTAAGGCATAGGTCTGCGGCCGAGCGCTTGCTGGGATCGTGGATTCGAGTCCCACCGGCGGCGTGGATATTTGTCTCTTGTGAGTGTTTGTGTTGTCAGGTAGAGGTCTCTGCGACGGGCCGATCCCTCGTCCAGAGGAGTCCTACTGCCTGTGGTGTGTATTTGAGTGTGATCAAGTGAAAATAAACAACCCCGACACCTGCTGTGAACAAGTAGGTAGAAGGGGTAAGGATTACGAACGAACTTAATCTCGACCCTAGACAAAAGTATGTGGTCAAATCCAGTCACCGGCCGCTTTACCTGCAGGGGTGGAGCCCTGTTACGCATTAACTTGGAGGCCGCATGGCCCTCAGAGCAGGGCCGGGAGTTTTGGTGAAGAAAAATTCCCTTGTCTCCCCAGGGAATCAAACCCAGGGTGGTCAAGTTATTTACAGAGTTTATACGAGGCATGACAATATCTTTCTAGCAAATTCATTGTTATGTTTTTTACTGTTACGATTATCACACAATAAATTAATAATTTATTATACAGTTGTTGTTATTAATTTGCATTTTGTTTGCTCTTAGGCGCTTTCGCATGCGGAATGCACCTGCTAGCTTCGTCATGTCTGTCTGTCTGTCTGTCGGTCCGTCCGTCCGTCCGTCCGTCCGCATGGGACAAATCTGTTTCCCCTAGAAGGATTTTGTCACTATTTTATTGCGGAGTATTATTAAAATGTGTATAAAAATTCACATTCGGTTAAAATCGGACACAGAAATCAGGGGCGTTAATGAACATGCCTTTACATTTAGCATCCCTTGCCTTGATTGTTCTTTAGAACCGAAAGAGTTTCTTTCGTCTTTGAGTTTCGCGATGAAAACCACCAGCGGTTTTGTACTTGGGACAATTTCTCTTCTTTGTGAGCTGCGAAATGGGACTGAAAAAATCCGTTGAGTGTCGAGCAACGTTTATAACTGAAAAAGGCTCTTTTCTCTTGGGGCACGACCTTAGGCTGCAGAAAAATTTGGGCAACGAAATCGAGAATGATAAATTGTGAAAGTCAGGTATCGACGTTTAAAGTATATAGATTGTAATTTTCCTCTTGCGGTGTCTTGATGGTGATCAATTACAAATCGTTTGCTGAGATACATGAAAGTTTTATAGACTGTGTTAAAATGATATTTTTGTGGAAGTTATTTACGAATTTGACATCTAGCGAAGGCAACAAATGCAACGCACGGCAAATTTTACGATTTGCGAATGTTTCGTAACTTGCTTTTAGTATTCTTGTGAATCTGTAAAGCTACGGAGTGCCTTAAGTCATGATGAATGGTACTTAGAGCTAAATTTGAAAGCAGGACTCCGCAAATACAAGCCTACAGTGTCACCGATATATCAGCCTAGTCGGTAACAAAGTTTTCTTACAAATTAATAGAAGCTTGGGTGGAAAAAGTTCCCGTTTTCATGCCGGAATATGCATTGACGGAAAGCTTCATTTTGTTTGTCCTTCATAAGTGCAAGATAAAGAACTCATAATATGCTGATAAAGGTAAAGGTAAAGCAGTCTGATTACAGGCCTGGGCAGGCCCAGAGGGTTCCAGGAGGCTGAGGCTCCCAGATTTCTAGACAATCGGCACATGAAGGTGGTAAGGTTGTCAGCCCTACGCACCAGCCACATTTACCCCCCAGGAAATATTCCTTGTACTCATTTCTGTTAGAGGCTGAATCGACCCCAGGGCCATTATGCCAATGAAAAAATCCACTGACACAATTGGGAATCGAACCCGCGACCTGTCGGTTTGTAGCGCAGTGCCTCAACCAACTGTGCCACCGCGGACGGTAAAATGTGGTAGATTTTACCCATTTGTCAATTTTTTGACCAGTGCTTTTAAAAGCGAATATAATGTCCCACGGCCTTAAGCACCACCACTAAAAGATATCAGAACTCTGACGATGTCACGCTAAGCTCCGTAACTATAAATTTACAGCGTAAGGATTCCTGTTTGAAATCTTTATGTACATTTAAGAATCAAAGCTTGCTACGAAGTACTCCTCTTACCCCATAATACAGAATTTAATAGCTATAACTTCTGGACACTTTAGAGATACCAGGTTGCTGATATGTTTTGCTAAAAACCATTTGGATTGACATCGCCAAAAACGTTATCACTTCATACCTGGACACAGCCTATAAGCCACGTTCTTCCCGGTACAAGTACTTCCAAACCGAAAAAAAAAAGCTTTAATGAACTTCAGTCTGTATTTGAAGTCGAGATTAACGGAATATGAAACAAGAGTACTAACCACATGACCGCGCATTTCGTTCGACATTAAATGGAGATGAGCGGCCAGCTTTACGTTCCGCATGCCTTAACTCCGAAGAAGGGAACAACAGTGTCTGTTGTGGGAACACCAAGATTGGTGTGGTCGTAGTAGCGAAGACAATATTGCCACTGCCAGGAGATGAATTCCGATCTTCCAGCCCCCAACCAACCATTCTACGCTGAGAGAATTTCGCCTTCAGCAACAATAGGTGTGTGTCCTCACGTGCTGCACTTTTTACTTATTACTACTACTTGTTTTGTTCTCTCTCGTCCTTATTAATTGGTTTTACTTCGAGTACAGTACTTCGGTTTTCCCCTGACACTACCACTCCATTATTTCTCCATGCACTTATTCTTTAACCTAATACCGGCACTGTGTAATCTTAGCAGATGGCCACCTCTTTGCGTAAAATATTTCTGTCTCGCCAAAATAATTTTGGATTCACTTTTTACAAAAACATGCCTACTTTCAAAAAAGCGAAGGCCTTAATTAAATATGTCTGGCACGTTACAACGTTTTATAGACTCCTTGAAATAATTATGACTTAGAGTTTTTAATGTTTCATTCACACCGCTAATTGGGAAAACAGGTACCATGCCAAACCACAAGGCTGCAACCAATTTCATCTAAGGTTTCAGTCGTTTCTAACAGAACCTCTACCCTTCACGGTGCCCAGGCGCCTCCACGATGGAATTTCAAACGCGTTTCATTAACCCCTGGGTCAAACCAATGAATCTCCAGTGTTAGCTCTCATTGCAACTTATGTGATTCACATTATGTCTATAGCTGAGACTACAGGTGGATTTCTAACCCTGCTACACCTAAATTCATGTAGGAAAAGGTAATTCAGTGACTGGCAACTGCAGAGGTAAAAGCGAATAAGATTCATTTATCGACAGTGTAATGAATTCTTGTGTCATATCATCCGAAGAGGCTGTGGGTCTCAGACAGGCCCTGGAGTTATTCCAGCCTACTTTATTTCGCTTTAAATCTGAGTGTAAGGTCGGTATACGAGTACTGAATGCTCTTTCGGTCTGATTTATTCTGGACTGAAGTAGGTGTAGTCGCGCAGCTTCCCCTGAAGGCTATGCTTAATTTACGACAGATGAGAAACGGGACTCCACTCGCAAGGATTCAGCTCCCAGAATTCAGCGGTCTGAATATCCAATTCAAGATATCACCGTAAGGGAAAATAAATACATAGACGAACAGGTGTGACTTGGTGCAAATTAAAAGGAAGAAGAACATATAATGGTAGGAAGAAGAAGAGAGAAAAGTGAAGAAATAAGCAAAAACGTGACAGTAAGGAAATGGTGGGAAAGGAAGGCGAAGAACAAATAAGAGAAAATAAAGGAGAAGAGGGGAAGAAAGAGAAAGGCGAGAAGAAGAAGAAACGAACATGGAAAGACAGAAGGTAACATACGTTAATGAGAAAAGAAAAATTGGTGGAGATGGAAGGCAGAAAATACGTAATGATATTGAGGTAGGCGTTCAGAGAGCGTTAACTAATTACAGGTGTACGATGAGGGAGAGAATGCTGACAACAATTGCGTCTTGTTGAGATTTACAGCACAACCTGAGTAGCACAGTTGACATAGTGCCTTGGCTACGGGCTGGAAAATCGAGAAGTCGCTCTTTGTTTCCCGACATGAAAAAAAAGATTTTCCTCCAACATCGGGTGTGGGGCGCCCACAGACGCCTGACCAGTGGTTATCGTAGGTAAAGCAGACGTGGCGTGGAGGTGACCACTCGCCTGCATCTAGGGCCAACTTTAAGAATGAATGGAGCTTATACATCCATACCCTGCATCCTGCATGGCATACACATAAAAAAATTTACCTTTTTTGCAGAATCGTCTCTGATAGGAAACTGCCATTAGATATTTGACGGTTACCAGTCGGCTTAAAATCATGTTGGATAAAAATATTAGGCTAATACCGAACAAGAATCAGGCAGCAATATGTATGATCTCAGATTTTAAGTGAACCTCCCCTCACGCTTAAACTTTACGGTGTTACGGGATGAGATATCATATCGCTAGCTAGATACGTACCAATGTTTCGGAAAGACCTCCTGTTTCCTGTCAAGTGTTGCTTTATTTCGTCTCAAGGTGGAGGCAGTTGGTTCGTCCGAAACGTCTTGTTCTTAATATTCACCATCGGGTCTCAAATCTTGTAATCAGTAAGATGAGTTAATTATTTTTCCATTTCTTTGCTACTGTTTCTTCTCTGACGTTCTAACTTTTGTTCTTCTGTCTGAAGGTAACCCATTCCGATCATGCATTCACTGTTCTTTCTTTATTTCATTCTGAACGGCCATGAATATGTCAAATGCAGAAATGATTTGTGTGGAATGACATTTTATTACACTATTATGAACTATATATATAGTTTTGAACTAGTCTGACACTATACAGTATAAGATTTATGCCCTGTGCCAAAAATCGCCAGTTTTGACGGGAAGCAAACAATTTTCTTCTTTCTGATTCAGGCAGTCAGTCGGCCACAACCCGGTTCCGCAGACAGACGGCGTTCAAAAAGGTTGAATCACGCCATACATCCGTCTCTGCATCTTATAATAGTGGCGATAGACGTGTATTGTTTGCCGTCAGGAGTGTGGCAGCGAAGAATGGAAAACACCTGTGATGTCTCCCCCTACATCAAGACGAATTCCGTCCAGTAGGGTGCAAGTGGGAAGTTTATGAGGGATATACATTACTGGGGTAGCAGCTCCATCCCTCTTCTTTTGAATCGTGATGCCTTTTGTAGGTAGGCCCTTAGGCGTCTTTGTTCACTTGTCTGGGACCGGAATTTGTGTCCCAGCGACTTGGGCGCCGGCCTGAGCCACTGTCTTATAGTGCAGGAATCTATGTGCAGAATTAGATTAAAACCATGAGGACTGTCGTATTCTGGGATGTGACACCATGCATTGTGGAAGGACGTCAGATGCATATCAGGGGAATATGCAGCTGCAGTTTACTGAAAATAACCTTTACCTGAACTATAAATATATCCTGAAAACAAAGGCGGAATTTTCCTCGCAAAGATCTGCCAATTTATACCAAAGTACACGGGGTATATCCCGGAAGACAATCACTTTTATCGGCGTTTTATGCGAAGATTTGTTTCCTCAGAACACACTGTTCCCGTACCTTCCCAGACTCTTTTCTTCTACGGTAAAACGGAGGCAAGTTGTGCTAAACAGTTTAGTCTATAATTGTTTGGCTTTTTATGAAGATTGACCTGGGGTGGATGACGCAACAGCTATTCGCAACACCGTGTTGAGGACACACTTCCTCCGCAGATTTCCGTTGTCGCTTGACAGTCGTGCTGTTACTTTCTGTGCCGCTTATTAAGAGCAGTGTTTTCACATTTTCAGTTTAACCAGGAAAAATGAGTGTTTCGTAAAGCGCTAAAAACTTCTCAACACTTGTGATTTCGGCTGTATACCATGTGACCCGGCCGGGATTTTTCGAAAAATCTGTCGATGCCAGTTGGCGCACCGCACCTTGTTGCATATCGTTATACTGAAATGTTTTCACCCAAATTTCGAAAGAAAATAAATGATCTGTTTTGTCCCAAGTTTGTAAAATGCTGGATCTGTACTTTTACGAGGTGACCAAGGTTTATATTCAAATGTAGAATCAATCCTCATTCCTTTGTGATATTTGATATTCTGATATTGATAAGTACGAAAAATGTTTTCTTCAAGTACGTGACGCCGTGTGGTCTGATACAAATTTAGTAATGTGTCGGAGGAAAGTGCTACTTCCACCTGCACCCAAGCTGAAGACAGAGGTGGTGTACACCTGACACACTTCGGTGAACTTATGCAAGGACGTGCCATAGTCCAGTGAGTCAGTCGTCCTCTTCTCACGGCGGTGGACCGGTTTCAATCCCAGGCCAGTCCACGTGGGATTTGTGGTGGAGTAGGTAGTATTGGGACAGGTTTATCTCCAAGGACTTCAGTTCTCCCTGTCACTGTCATTCCATCAATGTTACGTAAGCTGTGTTTCCTTAAGCAACGGACAGCGTCGTCGGGTGATCATAAAGTAATCTGTCTTACGAAAGGTCTATAGCCTCACCCAAAGCAGTTTCTTCGCTGACTGCGATTTAATGCTTCCTTTTCCAATTTCCAGCACGCCCTCGTTTTCCTAATGTCATCCAATAGCTGCTTACGTCTTCTTCCTCGTCTTCCTGTAACTTCTTTCTTTTGTCTTTCCTTCAATCTTCTTTGGATGACAATTAAAAACGTACACGACTACAATCTGTCATATGCCAAAAGAGATTACGCCCGTCTTTCTTTTATTGTTAACTTGTTATTTTTGCTATACGATTGCAGTGGTAAACCTAAACCTTATTACAGTTCTTCGTATGTTTCCAGTTTTACCTTTTGTTTTGTATTCGTATCAAGCGTGGTCTTTCATCCCACATAAGAATACAGTTAGATGGTTCAGCATATTGGGGAAAGATATATTTTATTACAAAGTTATTAAATGTTCCTATGATACCAAATATGGGCATGAAAGAGATTTATCCTTGACGTAAATGAATGGTATGCCTCCTGGTGGGCTCTTCTGCCATCCTGGCAAATTTCCAGTTTCCTGAAATTCAGCATTCCTGCGTACATGCTGAATACACAACACGTATCGCAATTTGGACGCAATATATCGTGTTGACATGCTTTATGACTGCTGTCACCGCCGGATTGAATTTCAAAACTTCGAAGTCCGTTTCATGACTTAAAAAAAATGAGACTTGTAACGAAAGAATTGTCGCTGACAGTAATACACTAAAATACGCTCGTCAAAGTACACGGAAATATGAAAGTGTCTAATTTATCTTCTGGTACTGCTTAGTGAATTATGCCAGTTTAGAAAGTATGTAAATGTGCAGAGTTTATTTCTTTTAACTGCACAAAGGAATAATTTATCTTTGTTATGGAAGACACGGTCAATATGCTGGCCTACCGGGGATCGATTCAAAGCAAGTAAAATGATCTCGTTAGTCTCCAGTCCCTTAAGCATGACATACAATGGGCTTTTCCTGGGAATACGGAGACTGGGTAATGAAGTCGAACATCCACTTGCATCTAATGCGCAGATTAAGAACGTACGGCTCTGTAACATTAGTTCATAATTCTTCAAAATGCGGAGCTAAATTACACAGGAAAATTTTTAATATAATAATATTATTATCATTATTATTATCACTTTTTATTTTAGCCCCAATATTACGTATTATTATTATTGTTTTTGTTTTTTCTGTTTAATATTTTTTGTGTATTTGTACTGTTTTTGTGTTATATTTCTATCTTCGTGCTGGCTTTGTAATAGGCACTTGTGCTGTTAAGCCTGCACATTAACAAATACCCACTGAATTGAAATATTGTTATTGTTTTGTTATTATTATTATTATTATTATTATTATTATTTACGTTGTTCTTGTTATTGTTGTTAACTCCAGAGAACAGAGTCCTTGAAAAGCTGTAGTCGACAACAGTTCGAAAATTATCCGCTTTGTTGAATCAAAGTCTATTTGCAGTCTTCACAAAGACTTGCCGTTCTGAACCACATGATTTCGGTCCATAGTCTTACATTCTGTTGTTTGCTATCTTTCAATATTTACCGAGGCAAGAAAGCTAAAATTTTTCTTACACTTAATTAAGATCTGCGTCATTAAGGTGTATAGGAAATAGGAGTGTGGCTTTACTCATTTTTAACCTCAGTATCAGAGGGCGGTAAATGTCCATATCTATGCCGCGGTCGCTATACCCCTGGGTGAGAACTTCAGGGTACCCTTCGGGTAGGAGGCTAAGGCATTACGATCCATCGAAAAAACGGCAACTATTTACCAATCGACACGGCATCATATCGCAGAAAAAGTAGCTAGGCATGTAGTTTAGTTAATGTGCAGAGAAGGTAAACTGGTAGTAAAGATGGGAAGGTGGCTGGTCCATGGGTATGAGTAGGACTGGATGGATGGATCAGTGCAGCAACTGCGTGGTTGGTTGAACAGAAATATTTTGAAGTATGGATGGACGGATGGTTGAATGGATGGACGGTAGGTAGGTAGAGAGGCAGGTAGGTAGGTATGTATGTACGTATGTACGTATGTATGTATATATGTATGTATGTATGTATGTATGTATGTATGTATGTATGTATGTATGTATGTATGTATGCATGCATGTATGTATGCATGTAGGTAGGTAGGTAGGTAGGTAGGTAGGTATGCATGTATGTATGCATGTAGGTAGGTAGGTAGGTATGTATGTATGCATGTATGTATGTATGTAGGTAGGTAGGTAGGTATGTATGTATGTATGCATGT
Source organism: Coptotermes formosanus (assembly GCA_013340265.1). Classification (NCBI taxonomy): domain Eukaryota; kingdom Metazoa; phylum Arthropoda; class Insecta; order Blattodea; family Rhinotermitidae; genus Coptotermes; species Coptotermes formosanus. The sequence continues at coordinate 752,014 of BLKM01009550.1, read as the reverse complement.
ATGTATGCATGTAGGTAGGTAGGTAGGTAGGTAGGTAGGTAGGTAGGTAGGTAGGTAGGTAGGTAGGTAGGTATGCATGTATGTATGCATGTAGGTAGGTAGGTAGGTAGGTAGGTAGGTAGGTAGGTAGGTAGGTAGGCAGGTAGGTAGGCAGGCAGGTAGGTAGGTAGGTCGGTAGGTAGGTAGGTAGGCAGGCAGGTAGGTAGGTAGGTAGGTAGGTAGGTAGGTAGATATGGATAGTGTGTTGTATGAATACGATGGGCATGTGAGGACTTGGCCGAGGAAAGGTTTTGTTAAAAAGCTGATAGTCGCTAAAGTGGTCAAAAAAGTCCCTACAATTTACGGAACTCTACGGTTCATTACTCTCTTCACTGCAGCCCGCCACACGTCCCTGTTTTCAGCCAGCTGAATCCAACTCACATTCTCACGCTTTTTTTTTTGTAATATCCGTTTCACATTATACTCAAGTCTAGGTTTATCTCTCATAAGTGATGTTTTTCTTCAGGCTTTCCCAAATAAAATTGTGAGTCCATATTTTCAGATCTGGAACCCATCCAACAGGTCCTGTCCATTTCTTGCGCCGTGATTTGTCCACAAATGTAGTGGACTTACAGAACGGATGTATAATTTTTTGGTCGTTCCCCCCCCCCCCCATTGTTTGGGTACATCTAAGATTTCTACATTTAAAATATTAATCATACCATTTTCCACAAAATATGCCGGATGCAACAACTTTTGCAATAAATCGAATCGCCGCCTCCATCATGAGGTCTAAATCTTGCCGTGCTACTAGCAGGTGGTATTCCTGCAGTGTGAGACGGTACAGAACCTGTTTAGCTCAGTGCGGGCCGGGTGTGGGAGGCGGAGTTACCAGTCTGGCGCGGGCAGACCCCCCGCGGTGACCCCTACACTCTTGGCGCCAAGTTCATCTCCTCCCAACCAAAAACGTTACACCTGCCTTTCTGACACCTTCGTACCCACCGAAAATTACTTCAAAACAACTCAAAATACTCGCCTTACAATGTCCTTTGGCGGAAATAATTATACAGAACTAAGTGCAACACGAACATTTAGATGGAAAATGTGATAATACAAAATGGAGGAATTGTCAAGGCCGCGTGTACTCAGTTCTCTTTCAGAATTTTCGTCTGGGTGATCCAGGTATCTTGAAGTCGGAAACTCATTCACTTCCTGTCGATCTCAGGGAAAGACCCACTTTGTTTTGCTGGATAATTTCTCAGAACTTACAGGCAACACGAAGCTGAACCGTCTTTAGATGTAGAATGATTTCCCACAGGCAAAGCGGCTGGGGCGTAAAGCAGTTGCCTTCTGATAATGTTACTTTATAAACTGATATAATAAAACAGTATAACAAGTTTTTGTTTAAACTATGGTGATGTTTAAAACATAATCTAACTGGATCTTTGAATTTCTGCTTTGCCTTTTGGTATGTGACAACCACTGCATGGACACGGGGGTCTCTCGGGGCCCTGCTTGAATCTCTTGGAGGATGTGCGTCTTCCAGTAGTCACAAGTCTTGTCTTGTCGTGTCTTGTAGTGTCTTGTACAACTGCTGTCCACCACAATATGCAAGGTCATCCTTTATAACGTAATGATGGCGGAAGTTAATTCCTACTTCCGCAACTCTGTATAATTTCCTCGCTGCAAACACGCACATTGCAGACGACACAAAAGAACTGTCAAACCCCTCGCATGTCGCCTACAATTTGGGTATTCCGTGTGCGATTTGCGGTGAAGAAAGTTGCCTCAGGCATTCTTTGTACTATTGCCTGAAACAGTATAAAACCTGTTAAAATTAAGACAGGAAAATTGGGTAATAAGCTTATTTATCTATGATTTCAACAGATGAATTTTCCGTAGCGAGATTTGTGGTTCTAACAGCGGCGTTGCTGAAGATTCAAGTCTTGTGAGGCAGTTATCGAAGGAGACATGAATCTGTGTCGAAACACCAGTTCTTTGGTCGTCCGATCCCTAACGTAGTAGCTGTATCGACAGAGATATCCTGGCTGCAACAGAGTACATGTTATTGATTTATTTATTTATTATGGTCTTCATTTTTTGTTGTCATTGTAGACATTTGCGCCACCAGAGACCAAACCTGCCAACAGGCACCTGGATCCGCCTGAACGTGGCAGCTGCTTCCTACAGGCGACACGCGCACCCTCCTGCTCGCGTGAACGTTACATCCGAAACGTTCCTTCTTAATAAACAGTAGTAGCTATTACCTGCAACAAGCCTCTGTCTGTGCACTTTATGCTAGCTTACTTTTCGTTATCTTTCGTTTTTCGTCTTATTGCGTTCGGGTCATGTTTTCGTCGCTCTGACTAGCATCCCCGAAGACGAGCCAGGATCTCTGCCCCCTGTATTGCCAATTAAATCGCCTCGCCATTAGCCCAAGTTCGGTTTCATAACCATCTTGTTATTACAATCAAATCCAGATAAAGTCTGCAGTTGATAAAACAACGCTACATAACCTGTGAAACAAATATGTCCCCCCCCCCCCGACCTTCGTGATTGGAAGGATAAGAAATTCGAGGTCTTCTCTGGATGTTTTTCTCAGTTACTCTGAGAAAATCCTAGGAAAATTCTTTCTGAATCCTTCCCATTCCATTGTTTGCGGTCATGTTTCTATTTGATGTTACATATAGCTTGCGATATTGATAGCTTACAAGGCATGATTAAATCACGACGTCCTTTCTACCTGTTGTGTATCAGACGGTAGATGTATTGCACCACACTGAGAATTCTGTTTCCTTCCTTGAGCGCAAGTGTCAGACGGTTAAAACCATAGTCTGCTGATCCCAGTGGCCCCGCGGTCTAAGACGTGGGTCTGCCGCCGCTCGCTTGCTGGGATTGCGGATTCGATTCCCACGGGGGGCATGGATGTCTGTCTCTTGTGTGAGTGTTGTGTGTTGTTAGGAAGAGGTCTCTGCGTCGCGCTGATCCCTCGTCTAAAGGAGTCGTACCGAGTGTGGTGTGTCTGAGTGTGATTACGAAACCTCGAGAATGAGGAGGCCGTGGCCAACTAGAGGCTATCAAGGCACTAAAGAAAAGACAGAGTCTAAGCACATTACGTTCATGTCTTTGAAATGTCGGTTTGAGCAACTGCAGCACCTGCACTCTGCTTAAAACTAGATGTCACAGTAGAATATAATTAGCCTTTATGTAAAAGATGCCGCCCATTATTGAAGCTGCAGTTGCGTACTTTCCCAAACTGTTGCTCAGTATACAGTCTACGACGGACACTTTTTCAATGAAATTTCACCAAACAGGTTTATGTTTCCACACGAGCTTCGAAGAACTACATTGATGAACACAGTAGGCATATTGCTTCTCGGTCTTACGTGTTTACTGGTGAAGCTACTTCTTGAGAATATGCAAATATACACGCCTGTACATTTACAGTCTGCTTCATGCTTTAACCTTTTAAAGCCTAGCGGTAACTTTACATAGGACCAGGTTTAACATTAAAAAATTCTACGTGGTGCCCACATTGCGTTTATGTGTTTTGTACGGATCTCAGAACAAACAGCAAATTTGCCTTGTAAAACATTAAGAGAGTGGTTTTTATAACCGAAGTGGAGAGTGTTTACAGCGCGGTACGCACTGAGTCCTTATATAAAACAGATACGCTTCGTCTTTAAAGGTTAAACACGTTTTGTCACGTCATAATCTCAGCCACCTCTCTGCTGAAGGAAGTTTGGTAACATTTCCTACTATGTGATCGTAACACAAATTGCTCTTTGCACCTGAACAGGTTTTATAAAAAAAAGACCATTTAAGTCCTCATTACTGAATTATTGCTGAATAATGGTGGCCAAAGGATTAAGGACAGAAAAGTAAAAGACAAACACGTAAAAACAGATATGGAAGCAGTACAATAGCAAAAGAAAGGAAGGAGGGAGGGAAGAAAAGGACAAAATAAATGTATCTGGCAATGTAAAGTGTGCCCCATTGAATGACCCATTAAATTGATTTTCAGTCCTACAGACTCATCCACACTTGTATCGCGATGTGTAGCAAACTGCAAAAATAATCAAGTTGCCAGGTTTCTGTAGGCAAAAGTTCAATATTGTTCAATAAAAAATAAAACTCGAAGAAGTTGAGAAACTGCTTCTAAGTTTTATCCTAAATATTTTTCATTGTTACGCTATAAATCTGCGGCGCTGTCCTGGGGTGCTAAATATTGTTTTGGTTGCAAAGCCGGTGTTATTCAGTATTTTGGGTAGTGGGGGCAAAGTTTGAGGAGCCCTGAGCCGGTAGCTTGAGAGCCCTGTCCAATCAAGTCTGAATTTCATGGCAGTTGTGATATTGCTGAGAGGAGCCAGTGGAACCAGTGGCTCCTCTGTTCCGGGTTAGAGTAGCAGTGGAAGTTATCGGAAAATCTGGCAACGTTTTGGATTTCCTGGACGGGAACCCTTGGCTTCTGGTGTAGATTACAAATCGCCAAGAAATACAGACTCCTTTGCTTTATATACAATGTTTACTTGGGCCTAAATATGTTTTCTTGCAGTTCTATTGCTGAGTTATTGAATTTATTCTGCAAGAGACAGCTTAGAATTACATTTATTCAGATAATACTATGTAGGGAGAGAAAAGGACAGGTCTCTTTTTGGTGTGTATTTTTTTTAAATTTCATTTCTGCATCCAGTAAAGCTGCCCTTTCCTAGGAATTCTACTAAGTGTGTCCAGTACTAATTGGTTCAGCAATCTGAATCGGAACAGGCCAGAGGGACGTTGTGAAAGACGACAATCTGGCCCTTGTCCTGTGGTTAATTTTAAATAATTACATTCCAGAACCAAAAATTACTTTTATTATAATATTTGGGTTTTAATAATCCTACTTAGTAAATTCTCCATCAACTGTGATACTGAGGTATTTGCATCGCATCTGCGAGAAAGCACACCTCGCCTGTATTACAAAAATATGGTACTGCTGGGGAATATAACAAGCTAACCCGCTTTGTACTGCAAACACACTTAAACTTTTAGAGCCTAGCGGTAGCTTTACATACCACCAGGTTTAACATTAAAAAATTCTACGTGGTGCCCACATTGCGTTTATGTGTTTTGTACGGATCTCAGAACAAACAGCAACTTTTGCCTTATAAAACATTAAGAGACTGGTTTTTATAACCGAAGTGGAGAGTGTTTACAGCGCGGTACGAATTGAGTCCTTATATAAAACAGATACGCTTCGGCTTTAAAGGGTTAATCCATATATACGCACACTCTGCAGGAGAAATCCCTAGTTATTAAATGCTGCAGAAAATGGTGTATACGTAGTTACTATTGTTCATCATGTAGTCAGTATTTAGGTACTTCAGATGCGAGCTAGCATTACTGGGCCCAATGTACGAAAGATGCATGAAAGGCGAAAGTCGATGCGTTAGGGCTCAAGGCCAAGAACTGATTACACAGAATTCCACCTGGTGGTGAGTTGCTGAAAGACAGGACGTACGATGAAAGTGATAGGGTGTGCTAGCTGACTGATTGTGTCTGTGACACGGTTGGCATGACTGCACAGTGGTAGTTGAGACCATTGTGCAGTAACTTGTTTTTGTGCCGTAGGGCAGCACGTTGAATACACCTCAGGGCAAGTTTGTTGAATGGAGCAGATTGGGCAATCTCCACTGTCATGAATTTTGGTGAAATTTGTGCTTTTATTGTGTGCTAGTGTTTGTGACTTCGTTCCTTGTATGGTTTTGGAACCCTTGTCCACTCGACGGGATCTGGTGAAGGTAGGAATCCATGTTTATATGGCTGTACATGTTTGGGTTTTGCATGCTTCCTTCGAGCAGACAAGATGGCAGCAAGATGGTGAAGATAGTAACAGCTTGACGTGGAATATGAAGCACAGTGTTCGTTTGCTCTTGCAGCAGCAGGCTGTAATATATAAAAATTACATACATTCGTATGTTGTTTAACGACGGTCTCTAAATTATACTTTATACATCGCCAAAGCGGCAATGAATTTTGGGTTCTATAAAACGCTGGAAAATATTTGGCCACGCGGACTACATTTTACTTTATATAAATCTTAATTTTTTAGGCTTATGCTTCGAGTGATTTGGGCTCTGTGTGTGCTCTGGGAAATGTGTAACAAAATGTACAGTTCTGCGTGTAAAACCGAACTTCAGGCTTTGTTTGAGAATATCTGGACGTTTCCATAATATAACCTCTCCAAATCAATACCTTTAGAGCCTTTTTAATTTTAGAGTTACAAACATAAGTAACTTTATGTTACGGAGATTATAATTACGCAGAGTCTGGAATACCCCATTTGACACATTACTGTGTGATTTTGCAATATGTGTATTTTAGAACAATAAAACATGTCCATTGCCAATTCCAGTAGCTGCGCGGTCTAAGGCGTAGGTCTGGGGCCGAGCCCTTGCTGGGATCGTGGTTTCGAATCCTACCGGGGGCGTGGATGTTTGTGTTACACAGTGTTTGTGTTGTCAGGTAGGGGTCTCTGCGACGGGCCGATCCCTCATCAAGAGGAGTCCTATCGAATGTGGTGTGGACTTGAGTGTGATCAAGTGAAAAATCAAATCCCTCTACACCTGCTGTGGACAAGTAGGTAGAAGAGGGAAGGACTACAAAACATGTCCATTGCTACTTCTGCACATACAGCTCTAACAGCCCCATATGATCACGTACGCACACACACACACACACACACACACACACACACACACACACACACATATTTTCCCGTAAACATCTTCATTTACATATACGGTTTATATAAGCTAGAAATAATTTGAATATTAATTCGTACTAATACTACTTGCTAGTGTTAACTTAAAACACCTAAGGTCCTGTAAGGCCAGCCCTGTTAATTTGGCGTCCCTGATCTGTATTCGTTGGTGAGAACGAAGGACACGGTTACTTAAGACGATATGTATCTTTAGAAATGCTTAACACCTTGCTGTGGTCAGCCAATTTAGACACGTGGGTTGACATCTCAATTGAGCGTGATTGCAGTTGCTAGAGTGATTTGTGTAACATTTGATTAAAAGCAAAGATTAGACGGAATTAATAGCTACAAACATTTATATTGTAGTCATGTCCAAGTGAATGTAAGCTTTTCGTTTATTTATACATGTTTATACTTTAACCTTAATTAACATTTTATATTTTTGTACGTGCCTGCCGTATTTATTTTTTGTAAAGTCGCTTCTCTCAACAGCAAAATTGGAATATGTGTTACAATGGAATGCATTATATAAAATGTTAATTACTTTTATTTATGAAATGAAATAAGGTGGTACTTATCAAAACATGGCCTGTAGGTTCACATAATCGTGGGACACCCCTCGCGCAGGTCCTTGGATTTTGGAAAAGGAAAAATTATGCCTAACGTAAAAATGAAATTGCTCTTTACTTATGCACCACTGCTCCATGAAAACACATGGGGGAGGGGGACAGGGGGCTGGGAAGGGGGGGGGGCGGGGAAGATAAATCTGCAAGCGTTCTTAACTTTACCAATAGATAAATTTGAGAATATAGTTTCATGATTGGATCGTTTGTCTGTCGCAAAATGAGTTATCGTTAGCACTGGAAAGTAGGGTGAAGGGGCTGTGAAGTCACTGTTGACATAGTAAAGAATACAGGTTTCTTCTGAGAGGAATGGAACTTCTGCCAATTAGCCCGAAGCCAGTCACGTTTGTGAATGGTCTTTCCCGACTTATCGCGTGATATTAGTAAATTAAAAGTAGTGACATTAAAATAAATAAGCAACGCCAATAGGTCAGAGTTATGCCATTATATTTACAATAGGGTAACGGTGAAAGAAAAACAAATAGACAAAAAAAAAGCGCCTGGCTGCTAGGAAGCCACTAGCCCCAGCTTAACTGTTGAAGTTGAATGCGGGTTACTAGTAATGCCGAATGTGTATACTGTCCAATTTTAAACAACAGTTTTGAAGTGAATGTTTGGTGTATTATGTCTGATGTCACGGAGTCCTGCAGCAGCCACTGATTTTAAAACTGAGTAACGAAATGCCATAGATCCATCGATTCCGAAATGATTTCTGATAAGTACTAGTCAGTGGCGTAAATGAGGCCGCAGCAGACCCCCCCGGTCAGGGGGACCGCAACAGTAAAGAATACTAAAACATGTTGTGGGTTCTTCTGGGCTGGTTACGGATCGTTGGACAGACGGCAGTATCCTGGATCCCTGTGAACAAGAAATGGGAGTAAGTTCGCTAAAAATTATGGGGGGGGGGGGGGGGGGCTGCTCCCGAGAGCCGAGTCGCAGAGGAAGAGGGGCCCCGACATGTTGTCTAGTGACCTTAACCTACACTTTTGAAGCTTTAGCATTGGATGAACTCTACTGATAGCTTTAGAAAATAGAATTTTAATTTCTGTCGAAATACGAAGTTGATTTGCGCGTTTTATAATGTCATACATAATATTATTTAATCTTTTTAGATTATTAATCAAATAAATTGTGTAAAATTTAACTTCTCAAGTAAAATATCACAGTTTAGGCTTAGGTATTACATTAATAATCATTCTCTGAATTAGGTTATAAGATAACGCGTATGCTTAACCTATCCATCTTAAAATTTATGAAAAATATCTTTTTATGGTTTCGTACCCGTAAAATACTTCTTTGCACACTAAACAACAACGTATTTATGGCATGACACCTAATGAAACACACGAATAGCTTCCCATTTGCCAATCGTTCGTCATAAATTTACTGATATTTGTTAAGCAAATCACAAATAAATAAGAAAGAGCCTTTTGCTGCCGCCAGAAACTACTGAACGCTCAAACGGATGCTGGGTTACGTCGCAGGTAAACCCGGTGCGGGAATCTACTGGTACAACTGCCATTTCATTCTAATTGTTCTACCGTTTGAGTTTCGGAACAAGAAATTTTTTTTTTACTCTTACCGTTGACTGGTTAAACGCTGCCGTATTTATATGTGCATTTTAACTCATTGAATCTACGCACGCCAGAAAAAAAAATTTAATTTTATTTACACGCATGAAACGAGCTGATTTCAACTCTGGCTCAAGAATTCTTGAGTCCAACACTGCGAAAACCAAACCCCCCTTAAAAAATAATGGTCACAATAATTTGTCTCCAAGTGTACATAATTTGTTTAAGGTTCTTAATTGAAATCATCGCATTAATTTATGTGTATTTTAAGGTAATAAATAAAAAACAGATGTATAAAATCGAAATAAACTATCTGAGAATGACAGTCAAGAAATAATTGCCGTTAGTCATGTAGGTAGAAGAAGGGTGTGGTTCATTTGCTATTTTCTCAGGCGTTATACGGATAATTACGTTTTTAGTTGACTGATCACTACACAGTGAACTTCTTTGCGTCCGGTAGAGGCGTGGCGGTCCTTTTGGCGCCAACCTGTACTTGGTAATGTTGAATCCTGGTTCTGTCAAGGATGTTTGCATTTCATCCGAACATTGTTGACTTTATCCACACCATCTCATCCTTGCTTTCGCTAATAGTCGCCGTATGTGACGTCATTAGGCATCATGTCCCGTCTGAGCCTTCAGGCTTTGCGCCATGATGAGCATTTACGCAGTGTTCTCGTTACAGTAATGGAACAGCGTTACGTTAAGTGTGGAATAAGAGAACACTCTATTGAGTTGGATAGGAATCGTAAAGAACGCCAGTGACTCACATTTACACTACTGAGTTTTGAGTCCTGGATGTCCGACAGGAGGTTGTCCTCCAATAGATGATTGGATCGAGAAATAATAATGCCTCAGCTTCAAGATGAAGGGATAAGTAAAGAATCCCAAATTTCGTTCTGAAAATCTAAAGGAAAGACGAGACAAATTTTAAAATATTTGTTAAATAAACTGGGCTTGAGGATGTGAAGAAGATTCGTCTACTTCAAGGTAGGATCTAGTTGCGAATTCTTGTAAATAGGATAAAGAAAATTTGCGTATCATAAAAGACTTAAATTTTTTTGAATGGCTGACCCACTATCAGATCTGCAAACAAGCATCTCTTTAACGGAGTTTTATAACTTTAAAGAGCTCACGTACTTTTCAGCTGAAAAAGGGCTCGTGTCCACTTTTCAACTACTGGGCATGTACCCGTCTAAAAAAACAAATCAGTTGGTTTGTCTGATGTGGAAATCTGGAGACTGTGTAAACGAAAAGAGGTAGAGCCTCATTTTGCAAACAATAAACACAAAAGTTTTTCACGGACATAGAAACAATACATTACTTCCCGGTACACGGAAGCCACTCTGGAAACCATCTTCGAGAGCAATGGAACCTTAGACGAATTCAAAGTTTGATCTAGGGGGCATTAGGGCTCCCCACGAGCAGACGTGTTAATGAAGGGGCTGAATATGATTTCTGAATTTCTTGGAAGAGTATGTGCAAAGGAAGACAAGTATACAGGAGAACTACAAATAGGACCAAAAGAAGGGGGGTGACATGCAAGTTTATGGATGGGAGCGGTCTAGTAATCTGCATAAATCTCGACCAAAGCTTTTACACGTGGACAGCTAATATAGGAACGATTTCAATGGCAACAAGGTTAAGGCATAAATTAGTGTGTGTTCCTAGAAATATCCACTGCCTTCGAAACCAACCCCATTCTCCATGCTGCTGTTGTTTTTGCACCTTTCCAAGTTTCGACACAGGTTAAATTATTTCAGTATAGAAAATAAAATAGGCAGACAGTGTACTTTTAATGTAAGGGTGAGGCGGTTTCGCGTACCCATTGTAGCACTAGAAAAGCAATAAGTGTTACACATTGTGAATGTGTGTCTGTAGTCTTAATTATCCGGCATGCAAAGCGCGTGCACCTTATATTGTCATTTCTGGCCTGTCCGCCTGTGCCATGTTTTCCACATTATCTCATAAACGGAAAAAAATTATTAGCGTAGAATGTGTGCTTTGATTTTTCCTAAAACTTTTGTCTGAAACATTTGTCATTCTAAGCAGAATTCAGCGAGATGTTGTCGTAAATGTACGTCGTTTATCATATGATGTACCCGTTGTTTTTGTCAAATTTTAATCATTCTTGAAGTTTCTAGACAGATTTTTCGAAAACTCCTCAAATATCAAATTTCACGAAAATCCGTCCTGTAGGGGCCGAGTTGTTTCATGCGGAAGGACGGACAGAGGTGCGGACGGACAGACAGGTATGACGTAGCTAATAGTCGCGCGCCTAAAACAGGCCGATGCAAATCTACTGACGTCTGTTGATATAACGGTCGACACCTAGCCCAGTCCTCTTTGATTTAAACGTTGTCCCATTGCACGCTATGAAGCCATGTGAGGATGTGGATTTATAGCTTTACTCATTTTTATATTCGTCACTAGATATGTTGAATGGTCAGCTTCACACTCCGGCCTGTTTACCGCCGGTGGGTGAACTCTAGTGCTCATTGAATAGGAGGCCGAGTGGGCCCCAAGTGTCGGGCTGGAGCAGTGGCGTGCCCGTTGTCATAACCGCGGACACAGGCACCAGAGTTTTGGCGAAGCATCACAAAGTGTAATGGGTCTAGTAATGTGTTGAAATGAAGGAAAATTGTAAAGTACCATCAGTCAACTATATTATTTTTAGTGCTTTTTGTTGCAACATGTTTCGACTGCAATGGGTCATCTTCAGGCTAAATTAAAAAAAACACAGTTGTGCTGTAGTTATTGCGTGAGGTTTCAATTGTTACAGTTTATTAAGATATATGTTGCTGTTTTCAAATATGTTTGTTAAAATTTGAAATTTAGTTACAAACCCTTGGATTTTCGCAGCGTTCTAATGTGATAGGCTGGACGTAGCATGGGGTTCTTGAATGTGTATTCAGTTTGTTCGTACGCGTATTAAAATACGATGAAATGTGTAGCTTCACTAAGAAGTAACACAGATTCATTTATGTATATTCTATGACATTTATATGGGGCTGATGCTTATTAGAATTTTAGTGAAAGAACGGCTGTACACGCCACTTAAAAAAGGGTCGAGTGCCACAGGATACGCATCATTGGTCTAGACGTTCACGAGAATTGACAAATATCCTGCTCCTGCCGGGAACTGGGAATCGAACCAAAATTCCTCGGACGTATAGGCAGTAGCCTACTCGCTATACTGACTGCGCTATCCCGTCTCTTTAAATAAAATTGAAAGTAAAACCGTCGGTATAACCGGACCTAAAGTAGATATGAACCGGACAGTTTCGAGAAGGAAGAACGAAATACGGAAGGAGGGAGAACAGGGGGAAGAAAGAAGGGAAAAAGCAAGAAACTCGAAAACGCAGAACTTATTTGATTGAGCAGTTTGAGTGCTTCAGTAGTACTGAACACACGTATAACAAGAAGTAAAGAACGAAGACATCGAAAGAGAAATAATAGCAGTAGCAAAGAAACTAAAACGAAAAAGAATGTATGTGGAAGCTTGGAGTAAATAGAAGGCGTCTTGATGGCGAGCTGGCGCCCAGCCTCGTACAGGCACCAGCTGGGAAAACTTATTACGTCATACAGGCTGTCACATCTGCACTTTATTAGTAGCGATGGCCGGCGAGAAGTGTGAACATTTCTGCAGGAAAGCGAGTCGACACAAGCGATAGGGCATATGATTCCTTATTATTTATAGCTCTCAAGGATTGACGATTCTTTCGGCAAGCCTCTTCTGCCTCTCATGCACGAAGGAGTGGGGAGACAAGTGCAATCCTTAACAGCAATTGAAGGCCCCTGCCCATCAATAGTAGAGGCCTCAGCAAGCATTCAGTGCGATCTGGTAGTTTAACTTTTCTGTTTTGGAGTTCCGTGATTCACTAACCGGGCCCATACATGCGTTTCGATAGCTCCACCTTTATTTCAATCAACAAAGCGATAAGAGTGGCCAACAGTATAGCCTATAATTTTGTGTTTTTTTTTTATTTTAGTCTCTTTGTCGTTTTCTTTATTTCCCTCCTGCGTTTCTATTCTCTTTCGTTCGTCTCATTATTCTTTACCTTTGAGAGCAGTATCCTAGTTACGGTTTTATTGTTTCTTTTCCCCCTTTCTACATTTTTGTTTCGATCCCTTTTACCAAGTTCCGCTTTCTTTGTTGTTGCGTTCGACCGTAGTATTCTAGCATTTGCTCTTCCATCTTTTCTCTGTTTTTCTTTCCACTTCTCATCTTCTCTTTATTTTATTTCTTAAATACCGCATTTTGTTTTTGACTTCGACAGCACTAGTCTGCGAGTATAAATCGTGTCTCAGATTAGGCAGTATGAGTGTGACGTAGTTGATAACCGTTGTGCTACGTAAGCGTCTGTCTTTCTCGCGCCCATGATGACTGCCCTGTCAGGTCTTTTACTTAGCTAATCACTGCGGTATGATTACAGCATCCCGGCGGTACTGTTACGGACAGATGTGGTATTGGATGGTATGCAGTGGCGTAACCCGTTCACTCGCGTTCGGAATTTCTTTTTAACACCTTGCGTGTTCAGCTAAGTGCTACGCTGCAAAGTTAACGATCATGAAATAATGATGATTTTTAGAGTTATCATCAATTGTGATTTCATTAGTGAATTCAAATTTTCACCTACGAAATGTATGCTAAACATGTCCCATTCCGCTCGGAAAACACACGCACGCACGCACGCACGCACAAATGTATGTAATTTACGCAGATATATAGGATGGCGCGAAAGTCGCCTGACACGCGACGTTTAAAAACAGAAGGACCGCGTCCAGTGACTTTTGTACCACTCTGTATTTTTTGAATGACTTCTTCTGCAGCCTTACATAACTCATTAACATTGGCTGATAACTATCGTCGATACAAAACTTGAAGCGGGAAAATTCAACCTAATATTCGTTATTTCTCTTTACCCTTGTCCCCCTGTCATCATTATTGTTATTATTATTATCACCATCATCATCTGTTATCATCTTTTGCAGGGTATTTGCAATTATATACCTGAAACAAACCATGTTTTTTGAGTGTACAATGCTACAGCTATCCTCTGCTTACAGTTTATGGTACAGGTAAAGCTATTGCCCATGACAGGCGTTTTGTATTTTTATATGAGTACTTTCGGAAGTATGTGTGCAGTGCCCCATATGGCTGTTTTCTGTAGTTCCTTGATTTCGTGCTTTTCCAGTATGCTACTCAGGTACTTTTTTAATGATTTTGACATGGTTTCAGTTGTCCCTATTATTACTGGTATCACTTTTGTTTTTAAATTCCACGTGCGCTGTATTTCTGTTATCTTTGTATTTTAAAATAATAATAATAATTCCTATTATTATGTGTTTAGAGGCTTTTGAATAATATCCTCCTGACACAAGACGCCGTTGCAGTTCTTTGCTTACAGCGACTTTTTTATCTTTTTTTGTTACATCATTTATACGACGTAGTAATTAAACATTTAATATTTTATGTCTATCAAATGACTTGGGATGGGTCCTTGTAGGAAGACTACTTTACGTTATCAAAAACATTTCGCATTTAATAATTACTCTACATTTTCTTGAACGACAAAGGTTAAACCAAATGGGCGCCGGTACGAGCATATAGTGCCGCTGTGTGGCAAATTTTTAGTATATTCAACTTCTGCATTATATTCGTTTAAAGACATTTATGTCATTTGCAGTCAGAAATCATTTTAATTCATTAAACATAAACTAAACATGTCTTGTTTTACAATCCACTGGAATGTTACTGACAAAAATTGCATAACTTTCTGACAACAAACGAATATTAGGTGTTCTGTGTAGAATTTAATATTCTTGCATCTGGTAGTGCTGGAATTATTCCTAAACCAGAACTTCACAGTGGCGTCACGCATTCATTGTTTCTGAAGTTATTTCAAGGGCTGTTATACACGCCGACATTAAGCTGTTGAAAGCTTGTCTTTCCTTGTGGATACAGCAAGCAAGCCACGTTTTAGGTACACGCATGTAACGGCTGAGGAATAACAATAACGCCTACTCAAAAACGGACGTAAAATTGGTCTCATTTTATGGCGCGTCAGCTCATTACGCACTGTTAAATTCGAGTTCATAGGCCCTGAATTCTGTGATGGATTAATTCAGCGGTCTATGATTATCAGGTAACATCACAGAACCATCATATTCCAAGACAGGTGCCAGATGTACTGCTGTCGCAATTTGTGGCCGGTGAAGGACCTAACAAATATGGCGGACGGACGTAATCTGTGTACGTGAAGAGATATAGGCAGGGTGTTTGTGTCGTTTTGTATGTCAGCAATAGAAGGTCCACTGTGCAAAATCTTTCTTCACCGGTAACGTAAGGACCAGTTACCGTATCGTCTATTGTCAGTGGAGCGGAGTGAATTTTGTGTTACATCAGTAATGCTAACTACACGGCCGACATCGGATTCATCGTCGTAAAAATTGCAAACTTAGGGTAGGGTACTGAGTGTGTACAGATTTGTGAATAAAGAAGCACAGGAGGTAAAACGACAAATGCCCTGACATTACAGACAACAACCGTTGAATGTGGAAAATTTAACTAAAATTTGTTGCTCTGCGATTCAAAGAAACTGCAGGACAAGTGAATCAATATTTGCGAACCAGTAAAAAAAATATAAAAATTATACTATAGAAGAGAGGGCTGGAAGTATAATGTGGCAAGTATGGAAGACAGGAGAGGTGCATAGAAGTTTTTGGTGGAGAGACCTGAGGGAAAGATATCACTTGGAAGGTCTAGGCGTAGGTGGGAGGATAATATCAAAATGGACCTTCAAGAAGCGGCATGGGGTGGCATGGACTGGATTGATCTGGCTCAAAACAGGGACAAGCGAGGGGCTCTTGTGAATGTGGTAATGACCCTTCGGGTTTCGTAAAGTACGGGAAATTTGTTGACTAGCTGAGGACCTGTTGGCTTCGCAGGAAAGACTCTCCTCCATGGAGTTATTAAGCCAGGGCTGGACATAAATATAAATAACAGGCAATGGAACGAGCATCAGAGAGTGAATGTGATCAACGTGGCGGGTGGGATATCAAGGTAGCAGGATTGGAACACGATTAGGTTACGTGAATGTAGTTGTTATTATTATCATCACCAAATGAACATTTCATCTGGAAAAGTTCTTACTAAATTACCGTCACACACTGCGGGAAGTATACATAAAGTTCTAGTTCCTTGGTGCGAAATCCCCTTGCTGGAGGCAGTAGACAAAATATGACACCGTGGATGTGCAAGTGACTCCCTCCAGCTCTTCTGCTTGAACATTTTACCGACCAATAAGAGTAAGTAGGTCAGAACAATTAATTTCTCACGGTTTACCCTAGTACATACAATCACGTTTCCCTATGTAAGAATCTGAACAGTTGTGTTTAGGCCCATTAAAATATCCGGTATTTTTATAAGGTCGTTCAGGATATAGTTAGCAAGAAATGAATAAAATGGGGATGAAAGGGAAAAGATGAAAAGTAGGAAGAGAAAGAACTGGAGAGAGTGTGAAAAATACAGGGCGCGTGACAGAAATGTAAAAGAGAAATAGAGAGGCAAATACGAAAAGGAATGAAGAGGAAAAGAAGATAAGTAGGAGGAGATATAATGGGAGACAGTGTGAGAAATAAAGGATGCGTGAGAGGAACGTAAAAGAGAAATATAGGAGCAAATAAGCAAAGGAATGAAAAGGAAAAGAAGAAAAGTAGGAAGAGAGAGAACTAAAGAGAGTGTGAGAAGTATTGCGTGAGGGAAACGTAAAAGAGTAATAGTGGGGCGCGTAAGGAAAGGAATGAAGAGGAAAGGAAAAAAGTAGGAAAGAGAGAATGGCTGAGAGTGTGAGAAATACAGGATGCGTGAGAGGGAAGTAAAAGAGAAATAGAGAAGGAAATAAAGAAATGAATATAAATTCGGGCACGCCCCTATAGGCAATAATTGGACTTATCCAAATACAGAAACAGCACTAACTGATGAATACGGACAGGGTTACTGTAATTTTAAAATCTGCAGGTGATAATTATAAATCCATCGGAATTCGGTCTCTCCCATTTCCTGGCGCCAATGTTTTAGTGGCCCGTCGCGGGAGTGTGTCGTCCTCTCCCTTTGTACACAACAACGTAGTAACGAGACGCAAGATTTCCATTCTGACGAGCGCTTCTCTGATGACACCGAACCATCTTAGGTCGTCCTTTTTTTTTCTTTACCGTTTGTTGTAAGTCATAACCTCAGTCCAGCCGGCGAGACATTGACCATCTGGCAGGAGAGAAAAACTTCCACGCATATCTGTGCGCGCAATTATTTGTGACGATCGCCTGGCGCCAGCTGGACAAACCAGTGGTGTTGCTGCAGAGACCAGAGAGAATGAGAGGAAAGACGGCACACAGTTGAGTACAAAGAACGACGTAAGTTGCATTCGTAAATATGCCGCTCTACACGCCGTGAGGGCATGTGCGGTAGGTGAAGGTAACGAGGTGTAGCTCCACTTCTTCTTAACGTCGGCACTAGATGGGGGTGAAGTGTCAGCTTCACGTCCTGGTTGCCTTATCTACTGTTAAAACGACAGAAGTGTAGACCTGTAAGAATGTCGTATGTGATAGAGAGACCAGTGCCACAGTTAACAGCCAGTTTGCCTAGCTGAAGACGTACCACCAGCAGTGTGCAACAAAAGCATTGCACACAGTGACATAGCTGGGATTTATATATCCTATTCAAAGGTTACTGTTGCGCCATCTAGTACCCCATGGCGTGTACGGCAAATTTTATAAAACTGTCATAAATGCACTTCGTTTTCCAATTAAGACGTTTATTTACTATCTAAATCTTATTTCTTATTTGAGTTCCTGTGAATACATTCGAATTCACAACAGTAATTGCTGGTGTTCAGGTAGCTTAAAAGCAATAATTTGTCGCGATGGGGTCGTGGGCCCCTGCGTTTTGCACACTCTTGGTGTGTGGTAGTAGGTATGCCCCTGAGTGCACACGTTAGTCACTTTACATCATTTACTCTAAAAATTGCTAAAAATGAAACACTCGTTGCTGCTATATCGCGGTACCAGGTCAAAATTCGATCCTGCACCTTCCAGAACAACGCTATCAAAAACTTGGCATGAAGAGCAGGAAATCTGTGTTGGCTGGGCGGTACGGGGTTCGTACCCCGCGGGGGGGGGTGCAAGAAATTTTCTCCGCACCCGTCCAGACCGATCCCAAGGTCCATTCAAACTCCTGTACAATGGTTTACGGGGCCACTTCCCTAGTAGCGGTAAAGCGACCGGGGCGTAGCATTGACCACCTGCCGCTATCTAGCGCCGAGGTTAAGAATGTGTAGAGCTATACCTCTACTCTACATTTGTGCCTGCAGTGCACGTTACGTGTAGACTTTGCCTTTACCTTTGCAGGAACCCCCTAAATTCCGTTCTAGTACGGGAAGGTAAAAAATGAAACCTCTCACACGATTTCAGTACATGGATTTAACTTAGACCACTTTTTCCCCGAAGGCATCCATGTGGCGAGTATCCTTAGTGTAGCAGGTTCTGTGGCCCGCCGGTCTCTCTTTCCTCTCTCATAGTTCGAACATTTATATAGCCCTCCCTGATATTTTTTATCTCGTTTCTCCTGTCTTCTTCCAACAACATTCACGATCCGCTCGTTTTTTCTGCTTACGTTGCGTTGTGTGCGCAATCGACCGTCCGAATCGTGATGTTTACACTGTTATCGTTTCGTTGTTATGCACAATCACTTTGCGTTCTAACAGCTTTCTTCGTTAGGAAACATGAAAATTGATTGATTGATTGATTCATTCATTCATTCATTCATTCATAACAAATAAATGGAGATATACTGTAATAGCTGCATCGATGAATGTTATTAGACAGCTTTCTGCTCGCTCTCTCTCTCTCCCCCTCTCTCTCTCCCCCCGTCTCTCTCTCACTTTCCCCTCCTACTTAAGCTTCCGACCTTGTACACTTGACACACATGTATACAAACACAATTGTACTTTTGACATTACTCATTCACTGTCTAAACAAATCGGTCAGTTTCTGTTTACATTTATTGCTGGCATTATTTCCTTACAACAGTTACCATTATGCCCCTTCCGCACCCCACCGCCATCCTTTTCACGCCGTCACACCGATACCGCACAGGACAGACTACAGTGCTCAACAAGTGTCGTCAACACAGCAGTTAATTTCGGGCGATTTGATACATACCTTGTCGCTGATCCTTTGGCTTTTAATGTCGTACCCTGACAGGCAGAAACAGCCGCAGATGCCAGCCTAATTTTGATACAGGGTCATCAGACATCTTACGAAGCAATGAACGAACTCCATGGATCAGAGTCCAGTCCTTGAGAAACCACCATTCAAGAGCCCAGATCCGTACCCTTTTACTAGCCAGATGAATCCACTTCATACCTTCGCATTGTATGTATTTTAAGGTCCGTACAAATTAACCCTTTAAAGACGAAGCGCATCTGTTTTATATAAGGACTCAGTGCGTACCGCGCTGTAAACACTCTCCACTTCGGTTATAAAAACCAGTCTCTTAATGTTTTATAAGGCAAAAGTTGCTGTTTGTTCTGAGATCCGTACAAAACACATAAACGCAATGTGGGCACCACGTAGAATTTTTTAATGTTAAACCTGGTGGTATGTAAAGTTACCGCTAGGCTTTAAAAGGTTAAAACATGTGTTGTGGGATTTAGCTCGTACGACATTACCCAGTTTGCTTCCTGATATTATTCTACTTTATTACTTATAATTTAAATTATTTTTAGTACGTATGAGTATTAAATCTGATCAATATAACGAGTTGTTCAAGAGACACACTATTAACCGCAGTGGTGCCAGTATCTGATTATAGGACATATCTCGTGGAAAACCTGACAGAATTGTTCCGGAGCTTTTAGGCAATACCCGGTATCAAAAGATTTGCGTTTGTCAGTAGATCTAATTGGTTTGGTGACATTCGTTGAATATTAAAATCGAACTGAGTGTATGCGTGTTGCTGTTATTTTGATATTAAACATCAAGCAAAACGTAATCCAGAATTAAATGTGTTAACGCATGATTCCTACGCAAATTTATGTAACTTCCATAGCATGTACAAGAAACGCAGTTTCAAAATATAACTTATGGTGTGTGCAATGAAATCAATAGTCGTGTCCATTTATCGAAAAATTAGCAAATTTAATAAAATTTTGTTCCTTTCGTAAGAA
The DNA here is from genome assembly GCA_013340265.1 of Coptotermes formosanus. NCBI lineage: Eukaryota > Metazoa > Arthropoda > Insecta > Blattodea > Rhinotermitidae > Coptotermes > Coptotermes formosanus. Next base: position 731,871 of record BLKM01009550.1, on the reverse strand, counting down.
ACCCTAATGCTGTATTTGCAAAGCTATAGCATTTTATTCGGTCTGGAACCGTTTAAATTTCGGAAAGCGGAAACGCTGTTCTGAAAGCGATTGAGGATTAATCTGATTATCGTCAGTTCCTGTAAGCCAGCACTGTATAGTTCCTCAATTTTATAAAGAATCTGGCCCAATTATAAATCCTGTCCTTACCAAATTTGTGATCATGTTGCCGGCCTCACTACTTTATGACCTCTGTTATTAATTATTAGTATAATAACACTGAAGATTTGCATCAGTCTTACTGAGACTTAGCCGATCCCAGTGGCCGCGCGGTCTAAGGCGTAGGTCTGCGGTCTAGCCCTTGCAGGGATCGTGGGTTCGAATCCCATTGGAGGCATGGATATTTGTCTCTTGTACAGTGTCTGCGTTGTCAGGTAGAGGTCTCTGCGACGGACCGACCTCCCGTCCAGAGGAGTCCTACTGAGTGTGGTGTGTGCTTGAGTGTGATCAAGTGAGAATAAACCCTCTGTACCTACTGTGAACAGGTAGGTAGGAGAGGGAAGGACTACAAACAAACAAACAAACAAACAAAACTCACTGAGACTTAAATTGCTAAATTTTCTATCATAATAAGCTGCAGAGAAGATTATTTAGATTCGACGGGGAGGAAGTAACAGTAGGGTGGACAGAATTTCGTAAGGAGAAGCTCCACTATTTGTGCACTATACCAGAGATTATAACTGACTAACTCCATGCGGCAGAGAGCGTTCTTAAGAAGCTAACGGTTCCTCGGCTAGTCAAGAAATTTCTTGCATTTTATGGAATTCGGAGGTTCGTTATCACATTCACAAGCGCCCGCCACCTGTCTCTGTGCTGAGCTCGAAAAATCCAGTCCATGCCCCCCCCCGTCCCCCCCGTCCCGCTTTATGAAGATCCATCTCAATATTATCCTCACATCTGCGTCTATTACAAAATATTATTATAGTGATAAAATTAATTTGGCTGAAACGCATGTAACATGCAGGAAAAAATATGATTAGTTCGCAAGTTTTTTTTTCGGTAAATCTGAAGAGAACCGATATACGTGAGTGTACATGCAAGGATAATACTAAAACAGATCTTAGAGAAATCGTGTGTAGGAATTGGGAATGAATCGATTAGGTTCGGTGTAGGAACTAATGACAGGCTGTTGTGAATGCAGCAATGAGCCTTCGAGACGCTTAGCGTTTGAAGAAGTAATTCCTTCCATAGAGGTAATGCTTAGCTTTATGGTTCTTTTTGCTTTCCGGCCATTCAGTTCATAAGATATTGACAATAATTTGTCAAAACGATAATTTATGCAATTTGTTATCTTCCTATAATATTTGGATGCTCAGCCAAAGGTTCGCGATTATAAATCGCAGATATTATCTCACATAGCCTATCATTCGTGTATTCGTGAACACAACGTACTTTAATAAAACATCCGCAAAGATCAAAACCATAATTTTGCATTGGTTTGTTTACTTTCATTACGATGCAGCGCCGTTCAATTAATTTTGGAAGGATTTAGGTACAGATTTTACTGAATGCAAACAACCGCTGTGAAAGATTAGCCTATGTAATTTATCGACAAAGACAGTTCAAATGAACAAAGCTAATTACGAAATTAGCTAATGATCAGGTCTGTTTTTAACAGTCTAGTTTTAGAAACAGCGTGTCGTTACATACGCTTTTATCGAATATTTCAGCAGTAACTGTTTCTGATATGTTTCTAGGGCGTTTTTATTCTTTAGGCTAAGCATAATTAGAATTTAATCGGGGTTTGATATTTTGGGGTTGATTTTCTTATTGCGCAGTAATTTGCAATCAGAACATGAAGTATTAAGGTGCTGGTACATTAACTGTTATATCGAATCAAACTGTGAGGTGTACTTAACTTTATTGTTCTGCCAGTTGGGAAAAGACGGTCAATACTTCATTGCAGAGACTGTACACCGCACTGTACTTTGCGGCACACTGTGCAGGAGGAGCATAATGTGTAAAGCACTTCTGGACGAAAGCATTTGAGATGAAGTTGACATCCGCACGGATATTAAATACAGAACGGTCAGTGTAGCTGGGCCCTTCGTAAGAAGTGTGCGGTCACTCAGCATCTTAAGTTACCCGCCTGTTGTGGGATCCGGAATGCCATTGTTATGTTCAAAAAAGCCAGCAACTTCTTCCTGTCGGTCGGAAGCATTGTTAGAAATACTGCAATTCAACAATTAATGTTTATTTAATTTCGGACATTGATCGGCTTTAGAGCGAGCAGTTACTTTGCAATACGTTAAGCGTGGTCATATTGGATGTGCCATACGTTCCGTAGTTGCTTTGCGATACATTTACCAGATGGGTGTGCTACATTTTTCACGCTTCAAAATATGTAAACTACGCAGCTGTGCAGTACCGTTTATAATTAGTATCTACTTTATAGAGTGTTACTTAACATAGATGTGCACCACATTTTTTGCGTTCTTTGCAGAACTTTAAATAGACAGATGTGCCACGTGTTTAATACTTAGCAATACATGAAGTACATGGACGTGCCATACGTTTGAACTTAGGGTCTTTTTTAAACGTGCATGAACTTCTTAGATGTGCTACACACTGAAAAACACCCTGTCTGTGGAGTTTTTGTATTAAATAATATTGTCTTATTTTATGAAATAAAAACAAAACAATAGAAGAATTTGTGCTGAAATTGACTGTTTCATCAAGACTCGAGCGTACCAAATTTACGAAGTGTACGCTGGCGCTAACTATGATAAAAAGAAAGAGTAATGGCTTTCCACCTGCCACTGACTAGGCAACTTCCTTTGTAGCCTGCTAATGGTTTTCAATGTATGCGTGAAACTTGATTTGTTGGATCGACATCTGTGTGCCATTGATTTCTTTTACTGGGGCCTTGTCTCCGTCCGTTTCTCTTTTTGTCATTAAAAAAGAAAAGAAAACAACGAGGGGAACTGTGCTGGAGAAGCCGTTATTTCGGATTGTTTTGTTTTCGTAACCTTTTGAATAATTTAGGTAGCGAAGGTAAAATATATGAATGTGTGTTGTTTTGCCAGACATTGTGGGTGATTTGCGGCATGTTTTCTAAAAGACGAAAATGGTTTAGAGAAGAGAAAGGGCGGTAGATGATTCACACCTCACTTGCCATTCCCCATGAAGTTTAACGAACCGGCAGTCAAGAGAGAGAGGAGAAGAAAAGAAGAAGACAAAATAAAAGCGGAGTAAACTGCATTATTTACCAAGTCTCGTAGCTTGTCCATCCGCCCCAAGTGAAGCAGGTTGTGGAATGAACAGGTACGGTAAAAAAGGGACAAGAGAGGAACAAGGATGTGAATAATAAGATCCAGTGTTAGGGTCGTCGTAAGGAATTCCAGTTCCCTTGGGTTGTTAAAGCCGTGGCCACGGGTCACAAAGCTGGTAACGTGTCAGTTAAAGCCACGCCTTCCCACCCCATCTCCAGATGACAAGAACAAGCGATCGAGTCAGTCTTTCTAAGGGTCGTTTTGTTACCAGATGTTTTCCCTCACCCGCTGGGATGCTGCAGAGATCGAAGGCAGGAGGTGGGGGAAGAGTCGCCAGCTGGTGAGGAGAGGGAGGCGCCAGGCATTGCTGCTGCATACATCAGCAGCTAGACAGAACAGAAACCATGCTGTTGGCATGGCCTGCTGGCCTGCGGAATAGATAGCTCTGTCGGCTCGCGGATAAAAAGTACTGACAGAGATCTGGGACGACGGAGTAAGAGGAAGTGGGGTGCAGGATAGTGAAGTATTGCGCTTTCTGACGTCTTTCAAAATGTAGGATGCAGATGTAGTTCATATATTTACGTTTCTTGAACTTAAAAAATTGTAACTCGTGAAATGTTATTTTAAAAAATCCGAACTGGTTTATTTGAAGGAGTTCAGTACTGTGTTAGAAATTATTTAATTCGTGCCTTTGGCTATTTAGGTTAATAAACATTAAAACACAAAAGTTACTGAGGGTTAGGGTACATTTACGTGTCTTTTATAGTGAGTCCGTTTTTAAGATTTCCATTCTATTAATTAACCAGAAATGTTATGAATTGTGTACAGTTCTGAGAACCTGTTACGATTCGAGCCCAGAAACGGCGTCGAAGTCACTTTGTTTAGCTATTTACGTCACTTTCCTGCATTTGACATGAAGACTGGGATAAACTGAAATCCAGGCACATTATGTTCTCTTTTGAATATAAGACCATGGACAAAGGCCAGAACCCAAGTAATCCTTGTTATGTGCGGTTGTCGGAATCCTTAAGACTTGAACCCCACTCGAAGTGTTCGGGAATTACTTTACTTACAGTCATCGTGTATTTGTTTATCAAGTCGTGTTATATCACGCCTAAACTAGTCACTGAATTAGGCGCGGTAGATTCTTCCGGCCAGTGGCTCGCACCCTTTGATGTGTTATGTGCCACTGGTCGCGTAGTCAAAAGACTGCAGTCTCGCCACATAAAAAACAAAGCCCGTTATCTCCGAGAAATATATTTTTGTATTTATGTACGTTTTAGTGTTAATGTACGTAGATTTTCGTATTTCCGAGACTACACATGCAACCTCGCTGATGGTCAAATCCCATCAATGGGACGTGTTCCATTGGCTGAGAAACACATTTGTAGACCAGACGTTCAGGGGGACTCTAAATCCATAATGTGAATTTATTCATGATTTTAAAGTTAGCTGTGTTCAAACAGAAGTTAGGTGTTTGTTCGCAAAATGTAAGGTTACTGAACACCAGTTGCATGTCAATGAGACGAATTGACATGTGAAGTAAACCAGAAAGACAGGTTTTTACCAATAACTGGTCGGTTGTTTAGATGTCTGACATCCTGGACAGGCTGAAATTTCCATATATCAGCCTATTAAAAATATCATTTTGTAGCTTCAAGGTGGCAAAATAAAATATTAATGAGAACTTGTGACGAAATGGGAACGTCATTCGCTTGGCTTCCCAGATGTCAGTGCGGTCGATCGCTCCTCATATATATTTATATAGCGTAGATTTTGAAGTTGACTGATTTGTAAGTCATTCAATAGACCCATTGTCAGTCAGTTGTTACGTCAGGTGTCGCAAGTGTGTGAAACTCTCTTTTAGTCTTTAAAGAACGTACGAGTAGATAGACACCGGACATTTGTGCGTGGTGCTGACGGCAATGCTTGGATCCAATTGTAATAGAAGGGAAGTAAAAGAAGGCTGCAGGAAACTGCATTACGAGCAACATAGCTTGTAATTTACCAAATTACGGAGATGGAAGTTGGTTGGGCATGTAGCACTCAAAGAAGGTGTGAGAAGTGCCTACGAATTTTTAGTAAAAAAAAGTCTGAAGGTATAAACGTACTTAGGACACGCGTATAGTCGTAGATGGAAGGATAATATTCAAACGGATCTTAAATAAGTTGTAACACAATCAATTGGGTTAATCTGGCTTAAAAAGGAATTAGTGGTGAGTTGCTGTGGCCACGGTAATGACGTTTCGGTTTTAGTACAGGGCTACTACTACTACTTTCTTGAAATGCTGAGCAACTGTTAGCTTGTAGAGAACGGCTCTGTTACAGAAGTTGTTGGTCTGTAAATTTCCACATTTCTGCTGTCTTTTTACTGCACTGTATCCATTTGAGGCACTGAGTTTTGGCAATATTCATGACCTAATTATATTTTAACACCAGCAACGCGACCACTCAGTGATAATGTCAGCAATGAACTATGTTATGAGTGTAATGGAATTGTGTTCCTGCATAAATATGGAAGTACATCGGTACTTACAAACATTCAAAGAGAGAAATAAATCTAGCTTTCTGGTGTTGTTGAAAACAGTGAGCATTAGTTTTAAAGGCCTGTCAGCAAATTGAATTATTTAGGGTTGGCGACCTACTGGAATTCCATCCTATGCAAGCTGCTGCTAATTTTGCTAATTTAAACACAAGAAAATAAGACGAGAAGTAAGCTACTCCTTTATTTAGTATAAAGAGAGTTTTAATTTTAGATGCAACACAGGTATGAATTTATTTGTAGAGGCATGTAACAGGCTGTTTTCACACCAATTGTGTAGCGTTATACACTTCACAGAGTTTTGAACCCGAGTCCTGAAAGTAATATGACAAGGAGTACAGAAATACTGCCCGCAGTGCATAGACACCTTACACACTGTCGCCCTTGTTCGTATCTCTGTGTATGTTTCTGAAGCTTCACGGGGTTAAAAATGACAGTCATTACCCATAATTTCCTTCGCCGGCACTAACACGACAGGCAACTTAACACTGACGCGCGTTCGCGTAATCATTGTTGCCACGGAAAAACCATACGTATGACATATTTTGAGTGTGTGCCTGTAGCCTTAGTTTCCAGCATGCAATGCGCATGCGCCTTATTATATTGTCATCAGTGGCCTCTGGCCGTACCATATTTTTCCACATTTATCTCATAAACGGCACGATTTTTGGAAAAAAGTTATTCAGCATAAAATGTGTGTTTTGATTTGCTGTCCTACTTTTATCCGAAAAATTTATCATTCTAAGAAGAACTGAGGGAGATATTATTATAAATATATTTATTATATGTATATAGGTCTTCATGCAAAGTGCTCATTATTCTTGTCAGATTTTAATGAAACTTGGATTTTCTCGACAGATTTGAGAAAAATACTCAAATATTAATGTCATAAAAATCCGCTCAGTGGGAGTCGAGTTGTTCCATGAGGATGGAAATACAGACGGCGGATAGACAGACACGACGAAGTTAATAGCGCTTTTCGGAATTTTGCGAAAGCGCCTGAAATAATTTCGAAACGTGTATGGAAGAGTATAGTCTCACCAGCAGAATGGCATTGCTCCCAGTGAAACAAGAAATTGGTCAAACGTGGATCTTTAATTTTCCTGACATCGCGAAATACAAAATAAGTGGGCATAGTACAGATGAAAACACTCAGGTATTCAGGCTAGAAGTAAGTAACTAAGCTTCCTATAATTAAAATATGTGAATTATTATAGCATAAATCCCAAGTAAACTTAAAAAACTTGCGTCTAGAAATATCCTATTAAAATATCCTATTAAAAGACAATTATACAAGACCTAAATGAATAAATCAATTTTTTTTTCATTACTCGGTACTTCTTTCATTCTGATTTTCTTACCAAAGACTTAAGTTCGCGTATGTCACGCATATTTTATTTTAACTGTTAATAATTTAGCTAACTTTCACTTGATATAAATCCATCTGCTGACGTCCATATTATATACATATATTCTCAAATTGGCCTGATGAGATTTTTAGACTATTGCTGGTTAAGAAGTCTGGCTTGCGATTTTACGACTCAGCACGTCAATACAGAATTCTAATGCTATTGTTAATTCATCATGATCCCTTCTAAGCGTACATATGTTAGCGTTGTTCCGAGATACTTGAAGTTTTGAAGCATTTTCAAATGAGTTATAAACACATGCGTTGCATTACGACAGGTTGATTCTTTTCGTTTCCATAGCTTCGTCTATAAACCTACTTATTTTCACACCATGTTCTTTACGGGTTTGTGTGTGGAAAATGTTTCTGCTTTATTCTTTATAATAAGTGAATTTACATTCGGTCGTTCTTATCTTGATCCCCCGTCTGCTAAATGTTCAAATCACACGGATGCTCGCCGAAAGTAAAGACCTGAATGAATATAGCTGCACTTTATGTTGACGTGGTTACCAGTTGGCAACATGTAATAAGGCTTCCTTCAGACGGAGTATTTCCTTGACGCTGCTTATTGGAAGTTTTCGTTACCGGCCATTCACCTCATGGATAAAACCATTTACCATATGTTTTGGTAGAATTCAGAACCTTATTTTTTCTTTCACCAGGGCACCAGATGTTTGCACTATAATAGAGGTAATTATGGACTGAAATTCAATGTTGGATTCGTAGTGCATATAAAAGAGGTTATTCCTTGGACTGTTCTGAGCGTTCTGAGGTCGAATGTTTTGCTGCGTAATGTGTTACCTTTAAAAAGGCTTACTGTAGGGAAATAAGAGAAAAGGGCTCATGTGGGTTCAAATTATGATTGACTGTGTAAGAGGGACAGCTGCTGTATTTGTTCCTCTCTTCACACACCAGGTTTTTGTAAATGTGGGCGAAAGAATTCGCAAGTTTAATAATAGTCTGTTGCATGTACTGCTCGTAACAGTGTGAAAAAAATAACAGTAGAGGCACAAATACAAGGAATTTGAGATCTGAACTGCAAATATTCGTGTTTTTTCATCATGATATTTTGTTCGCCTTATTCTTCTTCTTCTCATCCGTCTGTAATCGCTGAAGTTAGAAAAGCACACATAAATGACCAAAGAATAAGGATTTAACAACAGGACATTTGTAATCTGCTGCGTAAAAATTTAAATTTGTATATTTTCATGTGACACGAATTTGTTCGTAATAAACTAAAGAAGGACATGGAAATTTAGTTTTGCTTAATCGAACTGCAACTGCAATTTTGTGTTTCTCCAAAATATTTAAGAAAAGTAAATACAATAAAGTTATGCACATTTAAAAAATATTTTGTCTAAGACCACAAACTCCATAAAGAAATTGTAGAGAAAGTGCCACAATGAAGAGTTTCATAGATCACACTCCTTACTAAATATTATCAAGGCGATAAAAGAAAATAAATGAGATGCGCAGAACATGTAAAACATATGGGTGAGATGAGAAATGTGTACGAAATTTTAGACGGAAATCCTAAGAGAAAATGCTACTTGGGAATACAGGAGTAGAATGGAATGTGATATTTAAATACGTTATGCAAAATGAATTGTCTGTGAGGAGTAGAGTCAAATGGCTCATTATAAGGTCCAGTGAAGAAACACTGTGGGTATTACGCCTTCCCAGTTCCATAGTAAAGAGAGAATTTCTTGAATAAGCGACAATCAGCTTTTTCAAAAGGACTTCTCCATGCAGATGACAAGTGGGGTAGTGGAGTACACGCTGGTACCGAACCCAGCTTAGGGATTATGAAATCTGCTTGGTGTTGGGCAGGTCCAGGCTTGGAAATTCGGTTTACAGGCCGAATACTCTGGTTCATTACTTCCGCGGTTTTCCTCGTTTCTCACGACAAATTGTATAAGAGCACGTCAGAATAGGTAACAATCGCTTCTTTCTACATACTTTCTAATTCATCATTCGCCTTGCTCCTGACGTTCGACGTTACAGTCCTATAACCAATGAACTTGAAGAAACAGGAAGTTAAATTGCCAGCGAATGGAACGTATAGGCTTATTGGTGATGAATTAAACGTGAGACTATTTATGCCGTAGGGGGCGCGGTCGCGCAGTTGGTTGAGGCACTGCGCTACAAGCCGGAAGGTCACGGGCTCGATTCCCGATGGTGTCATTGGATTTTTTCGTTGGCATAATCCTTCCGACCGCACTATGGCCCTGGGGTCGACTCAGCCTCTAACAGAAATGAGTACCAGGAAAGGCGGCCGGTGCGTAGGGCTGACAAACTTACCACCTTCATGTGCCGATTGTCTAGAAATCTGGGAGCCTCGACCTCCTGGAACCCTCAGGGCCTGTCCAGGCCTGTAATGGGATTGCTTTACCTTTACCTTTGCTTTTAATATTTACGCCTTTGTGTAAAACAGCTAATAGAGTGAATCAATGTAATCTGAAATTCCAGCCTAAATCCCAGCCTAAACAAAGAAAGCAAAGGCATCTTCAAAGTTGTAACACATTTGGATAATGGAAGACTAGAAACTGGTTCCTCTATTAGCCTCCTTCACTAAAGAGAGAAGAAATTCGTTTCTTCCTTTTTAAACGCCATTTTACAGCAACAAATGCTTTTCTATTCCAGTTTAGTCACACATTTCTTTTGAAGTAATCGTTTCTTCTTCGAAACCACGTAATAAGTATATTTTTCAAGATTCGGTGAATTATATGCCCGTGCTTTGGCCAAATTCTTCCTGTGTACGCTGTGAAGCCATACACGGCTGATCTCGGCACTAGATGGAGCAGAGTGATCAGCGTCACTTCTCAGCCGCGTTAGTCCCGTAGAAAGAACTCCCTGTACCTACTGAAGTGGAGACCTGTATTTTACAGTATACAGTAAAGATTATACAAATTTCATCTGTGTTGCTCCCGCTCTTTCACTTTCCCTCATTTATACCATTGGGCCTTCCTGCAATATTCCAGAATTGTTCGTGCTCCTGTGTTACGTAAAACACTGATGTTTTTATTTTCTGAAGAAAACGAGCTCAAAATGTTGTCTCAACCTCGAAATAGGCCTGTATTGAAAGATTATTTCGTACCGCGTAGGAAACACGTATTCTGCACTATGAAAGACAAATTATTTAATGCTGTATAGAAAATAATCCCTTGATTTCAGTAAGAAACACCCTGTACTTACATATTTATTGTGACGCAGTTGGTTCGGGCACTGATTTATAAGCCGGCATGTCTCCGGTTCGATTGCCGGTGGGGGTCATTAAGATTTTTCATTGATTTAGTCCCCGGGGCTTCCCAGTCTCTAAAAGAAATGAGTACCAAGAATATATCCTGGGGGTAAAGGCGGCAGGTGCGTAGGGCTGACAACTTTTCCACCTTCATGGGTCGATTTTCTAGAAATTCTGGGAGCCTTAACTTGCTGGAGCCGTAAGGGTCTGTCCAGGCCTCTACAGGGATTGCTTTAGCTAGCTTTACTTTATTATAAATGTCGATATTGTCCCTAAATTTTGTAAAGTGACTGATACTGTAAAATTTAAGTTAGAGGAAAGAAAATTTCTAAGGGTTAAAGAGTTAATAATGCCACAGATGGGGCCCATGATGTTTGCCTCGGCTACCAAGGTAGGCGGCCGACGTATCTCACGTGCTGCTGTCCGAACTGAGAGACAGATCGACCGACAGCTAAAGCAAACTGGACAGCACACCGCCGGATGGGTCGTCAGGAAATTAGGGGCGGCGAAGACCGGCGCCTAGTGAATTAAGCACCTGTCTGAACCTGTGTTCTGATCAGAGCAACCCACACGTGAGAAGCTGCATACCGGAGAACAGAGATTAAAATATGTTCGTACAGATGGACAGGTCCCGGTTCGTTTTAGGTTACATAGAACCATCGGGAGCGGCGGCAACCCTAGAGACGTAGCGGGCAGCTGCTTGGTCCGAAGGCACCGGATGCCCTTTCTCAAATAATTCTTAGTTTTACTCAGTCCCTGAGAAGAAGATACCGAGACAGTAGATTTCCTCAAATTAGGCCACGACCACATCCTTCATACACGTCCCCATTTATTATTCACAATCCGTCGACGCTGCGTCATTTTAATCGTGAAAATAACAGTTCCCATCTATCCTACCGTGAGCATGAACATGTAACCTGTCTTGACGCTCTCCATAACACAATAGAGATCTTCTCTTTATTGGAAATAAAGTGATTGCTTACGCCATACAATCTTGCCGTTAATATTGAATTTTTAACTTTCATGTAACAGAGACGATAATAACGATAAATACCACCGCCACTATTATTATTATTATTATTATTATTATATTTTACTAATTTTTTTATTTTGTGCTGGTTACGTATTTGGCTAGCACGTGAGTATGTGAGACCTGAATTTTATTATTATTACTATTATTATTATTAGCAGTGGTAGTAGTAGTAGCAACAGTGGTGGTGGTGGTAGTAGTAGTAGCAGCAGCAGCAGCAGCAGCAGCAGTAGTAGTAGTAGTAGTAGTAGTAGTAGTAGGAGTGGTGGTGGTAGAATATCAGTTTGAAATAACTATTCAAGGATAAGGTACGATTTACCTTTAAGTTTTCGTAAAATTTGGGAAGTTTGACATTTCCGATTCTGGTTTTCAAACAGTTGGTCGAAAACCTGAAATTAAAATTTGCCAATAAATAAAATGCGCAATTGTGTGTAATTAGACACTTACGAAGCTGAGTTGTAAAATTCCTTCTATGTTTTTTAGCATCCGAAGACAGATATGGCAACAGTGCTGACAGAAGCAGGTGTTAGATCAAGTATTCACGCTGGGTAATGACTGCAAGTCTTATGCCTGTTTGCTCTCCTCTCTTATTATCCTCCCCTCCACCCATACACATCCTCCTTTTTCCCCTTTCAAATTCTGGTCCATCTCATTCCATGATACGAAGATCATGAACAAAATATAACCTTTCCTCTTAATGCATTTATTCTCGTAAACTCGTTAGACACATATGCCCAAATATGTGTTTTTATGTAACGCGTGGTTTTAAAACGCAGAAGGGAAATGTATTATATTTTTGTTTTGTTTAATGGTAGGTGATCTCTAAAGTATGCTAATTTAACAAGTTGTGTGATTTTTTTTAAATTTATGGAACTACTTTTTTAAACTGAGGAGTAAATGAGCTTGCTTTATAAGCGTTGAAATATACGACTTTAAATCGTATTCTTGATTAAGGCTCTGTCTTGTTTGAATCTGGAACCGATGTCGGATATACATAAAACTCCAATGGTGTTCTTAACTTGAATTTCAAATTGAAAATATCTTACCGCTCTCTAATGATGCGGTCTGATGGCCTTTCTTGTTGTCCTACCTGCTGGCTTGGTGGAGACGTGGAGAGCGAAACACATGAGTTCTGAGATGGCCGAATATTTTACCATCAAAATTATAATTATTGGCTTCGGCCTGTCTGTCTGAGAGAAGGGGGACTTGAAGTAGGCTGTGAGGTCGAAGTGATTTTTGGGCCCGAAGAAGATGGTCTGAACTTAAGAAACATTCAGAATTTTTATTCATCTACGACCACAAATCTGCAACATTTTATCTGGTTTTGATTTTGCAATATGTAAACTCAACACATGATAATTCCTGAAATTTTGTAAGTTAGCTGGTAAAAACCTGAAAATCGAAGGCCCGTTATGATGGAAGAATTATTAACCCTTTAAAGACGAAGCGTATCTGTTTTATATAAGGACTCAGTGCGTACCGCGCTGTAAACACTCTACACTTCGGTTATAAAAACCAATCCCTTAATGTTTCATAAGGAAAAAGTTGCTGTTTGTTCTGAGATCCATACAAAACACATAAACGCAATGTGGGCACCACGTACAATATTTTAATGTTAAACCTGGTGGTATGTAAAGTTACCGCTAGGCTCTAAAAGGTTAATCATGCCTTGTAAGCTATCAATATCCCGGTGGCCATAATTTTAAGGCATAGGTCAGCGGCCGATCCATTCCTGGGATTGCGATCTCGAAAGCCGCTGTGCGCGTGGACGTTCGTCTCCTGTTTGTTGTGTGATGTGCAGGCAGCGGCCTCTGCGATGAGCTGACAACCCGTTCAGAGGAGTCTTACCGGCTATGTGTGTTTTTATGTGTGTGACCCTTTCTTATACTATAATTTTTCTAAAGTTATGTGATAGAGGCACCTGAAAGATGACGAGGCCTGGGCCCAATCTGGGCTGTTGCGCCACACACGGAAAACTTCAAGAAGCTGAATATATTTCGGAATTGTAGCATATCTCTGAGACCAATTCATACAGCGCTGTCAATGGGTGTAAAAGCCGGAATATACGTAAAATATGATTTGAAATTCCGTTTCGGACCCCTAATTTTCGCAACAATCCCCACCTCCGCTCTTTGAAGCTAATTTCTTTCCTTGGCCATCATACCTGCATTTTACACTGTTATCAAGGTAAACAGCGTATAAAATAACTTAGAAGCAAATAGGAAACTTATAATTATGGACAAAATCTGACAACTGGATGGAGTTTAGCGTTTCTGTCACTGTCTTTTGGAGGTGAGTTAAGACGTGAAAACGGAAACACTGGTTTAACCCGTACTAGTGTTTTAAGATTAGTTTGTCCTAGTGTACATAAACACAATTTTCTTGTGAATGCTTACCTAAAATAGAACAAGGGTAAGCCAGGACTCTACTTGTGAATTAAAGTGAAGCAGTAAAAAGGGCAGTGATCCATTTTAATAGTGATGGTGATGAGTGGGCAGTTTGGATAACAGCAAGAAATTTCACTGCCCAAGGAAAGTAAATCCTGTTAACGTGGAACTAATGTAGACACACGAAAGGTTTTCCAAGGGACTATTGATGTAATGACATACTGTCAGATTGTCACTAAAATATCTCACATTAACCCAATTCAACCAGTAGAATGAAATGCTAGAGACTGATAGCATAGACTCATTTCCTGGTGAAAATAAATTAAAATTTTGGCCGCGATTTTGTAACTGTCTTGTAAAAGATTTTGAAGTTCAGAAAGAGGAAACCAAACAGCTCTAAATAGACACGCGTAAATTAAATATTACGTTATCGTAGTGTTAGATTGGAGGATAATATTAAAATGGATATTCAAGACGTGGGATGGGGTCATGGACTGGATTGAGTTGACCCAGAAGAGGGACAGGTGGGGGGTTTTTGTAAATGCTGTAATGAACCTTCGGGTTCCATAAAATGCGAGGAATTTCTTGACTAGCTGAGGACCTGTTAGCTTCTCAAGGACCTCTGCTCCATGGAGTTAGTTATCGTAGTGTGCGCATTATTATAGTGGTTAATTAAATCGCATATGTTAGAGTAATGCAGATAAAAGGGCAGTTTTCTTTAAGATGCGAGTACATCCAAATGATTCTGTACGACAGCGTATCCCTCGTTAGTTTAGGATGCTGGCTGACTGCTTGAATAATTACGCGCTGTTGTTATTTGCGTCCCACATCGCACACAGGCGCCAAAAACCTACATAATAACAAATGTCCATCTTATTTGCGATGCAGGATAAGATACCGCGGAAGAAATACTGTTTAACTAGCAATGCTTAGTGTCTGCTGTAGCAGCACAACGATCCACGTGCCAGCATGTTGAGCTTATGTAATTATCGTGAAGCTTCAGGGGCGTATGGGGTAATAAGGGGGGACGAGACAATGAGAAGGAAAGGGTAGGAAAATGAACAGATAGAACAGAGAAGGGTGTGAAGATTGAGACAGAAACAAAGAAATAAAAAGGGAGAATGGAAGAAAAATATGAAACAAGGAAGAAGGGCAAGGAGAAGTTAAGGATAGGTGGAATGTATTGAAGGAATATGAAAAAAGAAAAGGAAAGGGAGAAATGACAATAAAGGAAGAAAGAATGCGCAGCAATGTGCACATGGCATTTTTTTGAAGAAAGAAATACGCGTAAATAACTACGGAGGTGTGGCTATTAAATAAAGAGACTGGTTTTAAAAGTACTTTGTTAGTGAAATTGTTTTATCTGCATATGATGCTCCTCCAAGCTACTTTACTTCGGAAGCTACACCACCCTGCCTACGAGCCTCCCAAGCATTTCCTCAGTTCATTTTGTTAGAATATTTTCACCAAATATGCAGTTTTCTCCCTACTTCTCACGTAAAATATTGAAGGCTTAGGTAGCCTTTATTTCAGTTTCACAAGAAATTTGACGCTTACTTGCTGCTCAGTTTCATTATTAAACATAATCGTGGAGATTTAAAACAAGTTTAAGATTTAATATTCTTCACTACCTCAACGTAAGAGAGCGTCCTTGTTACGACACTGGGGCATATTCAACCGTAAATTATGCATGTTTTTTAGTGATCAAAGATCAAGGCCAGGAGTTGTGCGGTCAGTTTCTTTCTTTAACAATTACCCATAGTATTTAAAAATTCAATTGAGAACATAGAGCGACTCCTGCAAAGCACAATCAGTTCACGAAATCTGTGGAGGTACTGGTTGGTTATTTTAAGTATCATGTAAAACAATAAGTACGTGGTGTGGACGAAACCTGGGGGTTAATATTGAAGTTAAATTAAACTCGTGTGTAGGTTATTCTTTTACCTGCCTTCAACATTTTAGTTTGAAGTTACTACACTAGACCGTGGAAAAAATGGAAATTTGTATCTTCAGATTGATGCTAGCGCTCTGTATAAAAGACAACAGAGTTTTCTGTCGACAGTACTGGCCACTCAGTTTTAATGTAGATCTGCCATACCAAATTGAACCTAATTCCCTTTTTTGGGAGGTTCAGAGATTGTTTCGAAACTTTAAGTTTACTAGCTGCTCAACTTCATTATGAAACATAATCTAGGAGAGTTAAAATAAACTTAAGATATATTATTTAATATGTTCCATATCCGTGTACTATATCATACAAAAATAAAAATCACCAACTAATGAACAAAAAGTATGTTATATTCATTCATAGAAAACCTTCTACATGTTTCGACCCCGCTGGGTCATCTTCAGGGAGAACAGTTTCTTTACACTAGGGTTGCACTTATACAGTTGAGTGAGAATGTGCAATTGACTTCGCAATCCTTTGAGAGGGAAGTGTGAATTCTCCGCGGTCAGATATATTATTCTTCACTACGTCAAAATAACAGAGCCTGGTTGTCACGCCACTTGTACATATTCAGCCCTAAATTATGTACGTTTTTTAGTGATCAAAGGTGAAGGCCAGGAGTTGTGCGGGCAGATTCTTTATGTAACAGTTACCCATAGGATTTAGTTGAGTTTAAAATTTGGCTGGCTACTCAATTTTAATGTAGATATGGCATACCAAATTTAATCCAAATCCCTTTGTTTTGGGGATAATACATATAGACGTTGGGACAGGCGCAGAATTACCGCCTTATCACGTGCCCATCCCATACAGCTGGAGTAAAGAAAGTGTTATCAAGTATACGTCACGGAGTGATCAAACTGGGCAGTTTGGTGTAGGAGTAAATATTCGGATTTTTATTCGGTAGGTGCCCGGTCCGAATAGCGACGTCAGCACTGACTATTTTTGTTGAGATTCTTCATGATTTTCTTCAGTCCGTCCAGACATATTCAGGGATATTGTATTACACAGTCCAAGCATGCTTTCTTTCATATCATTATTGTTGTCTAATTATTCAGTGCTGTAGGTATTTACTCTAGTTTAGTGACAGCACCATTAAATAAACGTCATATAAATAAATACATAAATAAAATAGAGGGCAATATCCGACAATTTCCTCATTACAGATCTAGACATATATTATCCTCCTGAAGCGAAAAGCGGGCCTTTCAAAGAAAAGTTAAGATATTTTAACTATTTGAAGCCTCAGTTTTCTGGGCAAAATATTTAAAAAAGCTGTTCCTCTAGCACGGTTTATTACAGATCGGCCTGTTAATGTTGTATAAGAAAATAATCACTGTTTCTTCTGAAAATCATACACAAAGCATAAACCTATTCTGTGGGGAAAATGCAGCGTTCTTTAATTCTCCAGCAAGTGGTTCACTGTAACAAGTGCTCTTTAACCTTTTAAAGCCTAGCGGTAACTTTACATACGACCCGGTTTAACATTAAAAAATTCTACGTGGTGCCCACATTGCGTTTATGTGTTTTGTACGGATCTCAGAACAAACAGCAACTTTTGCCTTATAAAACATTAAGAGATTGGGTTTTTATAACCGAAGTGGAGAGTGTTTACAGCGCGGTACGCACTGAGTCCTTATATAAAACAGATACGCTTCGTCTTTAAAGGGTTAATGGTTTAATATTTGTTAAGATAGATTTCAGTGGAAACGCTGTTGGCAATCTATTAATTTCATTGGGGTATGCACTTCGTGAAATAACTTGAAACCCAATTATTTCAGAATTTATGGAAGGGTGCTGTTTCAATTACAAACCCCATGTTAAGGTAAATGCTTTCGGTGTGTATCATTATCAGAAGTGTTGTGACACTCCAGAGAGAAGAGAATGAATATGAACATTGCTAAGGAGGTGAAGTGAGACAGGGCCAGCAGTAGAATGCCATGCACTTGCCGTCGTCAGACAAGTACTGTAATTGACAGTGCAGCATTAAAATACTTCAACCTGACGCGGGTGAATTACGCAGGTAGAATACAGACATTACATAGGCCTAACGAGGAATGTAGTTGTCCGTAACAGTCACCTACCTCCATGGAGAGAAACTTTTCTTGGGGAGTTATTCGTTGGGTACCGTTCAAGAAGTTACCCGCCTCTTACGAAAACCTCGACCCTTAATTACAGTCCTTATAAGAATACAGCCCTTGATCTCCTGAACCAGATGATTCTTCTTCAGATATTCTCATTCCATTCCCATTTCCCTTCAAATCATACTGATATTGCTTGACCATCTACATAAGGTCGTCAAAGTAGTCTGTTTACTTCAGGCTTTATGACTGAAAGCCAACTTAATAATTTCTTCCTTCTCTCGTTGTTTTATATGTATCACAACCATTTTATTCGCTTTAATTTCTTCATCCCAACAGTAATCGGCGAAGAATAGCCTACAAATTACGGAGTTTTCTTCCATCCTCTCACGACATCACCCTTAAAGGCAAATTGCTTTTCTCAGCACGATCAAACACACTCAACCCTTCTTCCCACAGGGCGACACACCAACACGCACACTCCTAGTAAGAAAACATCACCCGGTATTTTCCAATAAACTTGTCTCTGGCATGTAAAGGCTCCTGCCCTGGTTTCGCGCTAAATGTTAGCTTCACGCTGCAGGTCCTTTATCCGTGGGGAAGGAACCTCTGGTGCTTATTGGGTGGGGTGCTTGGTGAGCCCCAGAAACGATTCCGACTTTGCAGCGATGAGAAAAGTCTCGTCTGGGAATCGAACTGCAGTCTGACGTTCAATAGCCAGTAATTTCACTGAAAGATATATCCTTGCCCCAACAATTTTCGTTATTATAGAGAAATATAGTAGAATATGATGAGTTCAGTGTATATATGGGTAAAGTTAGACAACATACAACATTCTTTGGGGAAGGGGGGGGGGTGCTATTGGGACACTGTCCTTTTTTAAGACCGAACGAACAGATACGGTGCTATATGCATTAGGTAAATGTGTTGTAGGAATGAGGACATCATTTTCAGTGGCGGTCTTCTTGTATTAGCGGTGTTGAACATCTGGTGTTTTCTGTCAGAAATTCAGTTGATAAAACGCTGTCTAATAACACACAAGTCAGTAAATAAATTGATTTACTTTGTGATAATCACATGTGATAAGAACTAGTCCTCGTATTTGTTAGAACAGATTGCTGGTTGGCGCACACTCTTCTGAAGTATTTCAGGAAGGGGCGCCAGCTACACAGCAGGCGGCGATATTGCTTTGCGGCCTCAGCTTCACTCGCCGGCGGGGCGGGTCTGCTGGTGTGAATAGGAAACACTGACAGCGCTGCAGTCCAGCAATTCCCAGCCAGTTTTGGCTCTGGTCCTAGAT
The DNA here is from genome assembly GCA_013340265.1 of Coptotermes formosanus. Taxonomy (NCBI): domain Eukaryota; kingdom Metazoa; phylum Arthropoda; class Insecta; order Blattodea; family Rhinotermitidae; genus Coptotermes; species Coptotermes formosanus. The sequence continues at coordinate 712,683 of BLKM01009550.1, read as the reverse complement.
TTGGATTTGAAATTGCACCGTGTTGATACCTCGGTCACAACCTGAAGAACGAAATAATTTTGATGGCAGAGATAAGATAATAAAGGTGACGAAGTCGATGATGATAATAAAATAGTTGCTGCACTTTGTGAATACGGCGCTGAGGAGACTATGTGGCTTCAAAAATGGGAGGGTGACGGGAAGATGGGGAGACAATTCAAATAGTTTTGTAATGTGTACTGCTCACTAAATATTCTGAGGGCGAGGAACTGAAGGAAGATGACGTGCGGACTAGTAAGACACGCAGGAGAGATGAGAAACGTACATAAAACTTTATTCGGAAAAGAAGATTGTTACAGATCTGTTGGCAAAACTGGTGTAGCTGGAAAGGTGGTAGGAGTATTAAAGTGGATATTACGGAAATTTTTTCGATGACCAAAAATTGATCAGTGCAGCCATTCGTTAAACAAAATACTTCTAAAGCCACTCAGCCTGCCGAAAATATTTCGTCTCCCTGTTTTTGCCTGTGCGGTTGACGGATCCGGGGGGAGGGGGTGGGGGTGGGGGGAATCATTGAAATAGCATCAATAATTACATTGTCCTTTGGCACATTTCGCGGCATTGCCCAACCAGTCTAAGACCAGCCGAATCATAATTAATTATTTGTCTCATCCGTCACAGATGTCAGTGGTGATCACAATTACATGTTGCGGGCGAGCATGCTCGGCAAAAGGCGATGCTTGCTGGCGATATAGCGGCAGCAGATTTCCGACTCGCACAGCAAAACTTTTGCTATGGACTGACTAATTTCATGCAGCAAAAAGACAACAGAAGTGCCGTAATCCCAATGCTATACACGGTGAGCCACGGAACTTCTAAACATAGTTTCCGCCAATATTTCCCTGACAAGAGTTATAGAATCGCGCTGGAATATAAATAATCGATACGTTTGATGTGTGCGCTTTCATGGGACACAGTAATTTATGAGAAAACGAATTTGCTATTCCTTCCCGTTGAGAACTTTTGCCAGTTGAAGTCCGCCATCGTCCTTGACGCCATCATGGATTGATCGTTCAGTTTCAGATTCTGTGAATTCTGCTTTGAAACAGTGATACCGACATCTAGTGTTTGTGTTTCTGTTATTGCGTCTGCCTTGTTATTTCGTACACATTTGCTACATCTTATGCCGCAGAAATCTTTTCAAGGTGGTGCAGCCTCATCATGGATGGGTTATAAAAGTTCATACTGTGTGCTGTGGTAGCCCAATTAGGAATATATTAAGTTATTAATCTGCTGAAGTTCAAAGTACTTTTATAGTTTCGGTTTTTGTTTGTGGAGGATTTTATTATGCCCAATTCTTTGTAACATATTCACCTACCATAAACACAAATCTGATATTATTATCCGCATTCAGTAATGAGTTACAATTTTGAAATAAAGAACACATCTCTTATCGATTACACCACATGTTTGTCTAGGACCTCTAATTCATTTTGTTTGAACCGTACTTCAAAACAATGCGCGTCGTACGTTGCCCTAGAACGCAGCTTAAGGTCTGGAAGTTTGTGCGGCTGATTTGAAAAGATAGCCCTTTTTAACCCCGTTTATCGAATAGACGACACGCCACGAAGTCAAAATTTCTTATATTCTTTCTTTTTGCCCTCCCCTCTTCTATTTCTGTCCCTGCGCTGAATTTCTCTATTTTAATTGTATGATTGTTGAAAGGAACTCGACATTACTAGAGGACACAATTTCCACTCCTAAAAAAGGCCCGACAGAGAGCCTGACCATTTTGAACGCCGCGTTATTGTTAAATCACGAAATCTGGTCTTACTCGTATTCACTTGTCGTCATTTAACCCCCTTTAATTGATTATATCTAGTTATTTGTGTGTGCATAATAATTTCGAATATTGGTATGAAAGCTCAATACAATTCAGAAACAAATTAGTAATTTGGGGAGAATAAATTATGAACTCTTTCTAACGTAATGGGTTGAGGTGTTACGCAACATAAAATATCCTTACAAATTTTCACAGTGTTAAGTTGTCGAAGTGAACCCTCTGAAGCTCCAGTTAATGAAATTGCAGTTACGTCAATTCACCTTTTTAAGCACATCTGCAGTCTCCAATTCAAGGACATATATTTCTAGCGAATTTGCTCCAGTACGTATTTTGTCATGTTTTTGAGACTGTATTGCTGCTCTGCATATTGCCTTGCCTTGATACCACTTGCAAAAATGGCGCTGCTTTTTTGTACTAGTTTTCTGTGACATTAGGTACGCAACCTGTAAGTGGGAAAGAAAAATCCCGTACTAAGTAACTTTTAATAAATTTTGGCCTTTGTTTACTTTTGACCCACTTTTATTCCTTAGTAAGTAGTGTTTCGGAATTAGTATTCATGTCGTGTATATCATTATCTTTTTCCAACCACCGTTTAAGTTTTCTGAACTTTAGAATTGGTTTAGTCGGCAAAGATTCTGTGAAAACTAGTTTCCTTGAAACGTATTGCTAAGTAATTTTAAAACTATTCACCCTGATTATTAGAATGAAAATCTTTAATTATACTTGGAGTTGCCATGCACCTTTCTGAGGCCTCTATTTATTGCCATGGTTTCTGAAGATGAGGCCACAAACTGTCTGAGAAGCAATCAGTGTCAGTGTGATATGTAGTGCCTTCTGTATTTGACAGTTTGTGCTGGTTGTTTACATAGATAATTAATTCTGGATAATGATATCTGAGTTGGACATCTGGTTGACCCCTCGAAAGGGATTCGACCCACCGCGAAGGCCTTCATTTAAATACGTAGAAGAGCAAAGTTTGAAAACCTGAGAACTGGACCGCCCAAAGGAATATTTCTGATATTTTCCATTAATTTTTTTAATTGTTTCGAAAATCCTCAAGCATCTGGAAAAAGTTTATTTAACATCGAACTACGTTCCATTGTGATATTTGAGGTTCTCACGCGCATTGATGAAGATTCAAGTAATCTGGAATATTACAGCTTGTGCATTGGTAAATAGCTGCAGGCGTTTCGGAGCAGAATATTGCCTTCATTTTCAGGGTAAAATAGTCCAAGAAGAATGCTTTATTCTAAAAACTCAGGTACCATGTTCATCCGAAACGTTGGTAAGTTTTTACCATATGGCACATCCGTGAAGATTCAAACTGCACATGTGTCGTTGCTGTCTAAAGTGTCTGTTTGAAAAAGTGTTCTATCTCATATATATTTAGCGAGTTACCCGCGATTTACGCGCAGAAAGACATGTACGTTTTTATAGGCTATAAGGTATCCATTATTGTTACATAACTGTAAACAAGTTTTAAATGTGTCGACAAAGTTTTATATTTCCCCCAGTAACAAAAGGGGGGAAATTTCTTGACTGCCAAGGGGAATATTTTTGTTTCAAAGTCTGCAAGTTGCAGTTAGGCACATATCAAATAAATTGAACGTAGTAAGAAGAGGGAAATGATTCTGTGTTGCAGGGAACACGCATATCATTATCGGAGGGACGAAAAAGAAAGAAAGCGGGAAGTTTGTAAATATACGATAACTGCTTAAGTTGAATATTTGTTACAAATAAGTAGCGCTCCCGGTTTTTGTTATACAAGTAAATATAAGTATTTATTTGTTCTGGCGAATTTTACAGCTGATTTTGATCACAGTTCAGTTTTATTCTGGGATTCTAGCAGCAAGGCGGATGGCTTTTAATTTCGTGATGCCAGTGATCGCCCCTCGGTTGGTGTGATATAAACTAATTTGCAGTAAATTCTTTTACCGATACCGCACGCTTTCTGCCGTAGTGTCCGTATCTTCATATAATAATGCATTTGCGGTAAACTAAATGTTTCAGTTACTAATGAAGTCGTTGCTTCTAACAATTAAAGACAGAGGATCCAAGTGTCAAATTGTTCACAGTCATGCTACAAACTTTATTTTAAAACCATATTTCCAGCGAGATGTAAAGTGACGAATCTGTGAAGAATGTTGCCACTTCGCAAGAAAGAATATTTTAATGCACGTATTGTCGATGTTAGGATAACAAAGCCCAGGCTAGGTATGTGGCAACATTAGCACCTCATAGCTCTGCTTCTCTTCGCGTAACATGACGCTAGCACAATAGGAAGTTGCTTGTTTTGACACTCTTGCACTGCAGCTGCTTGGTCGCCTGCTGGTATGTGCATTCTTCCATGTGCTTCTCATTCATCTAATCGGTTTTACGGGCGCTGGTTTTTCTTTATTTCTTGCGGGTACAGAATTCAGTGGAAGAATTTCCATACATTTGTAAACAAATTAGGGGAATACGGGTGCTAAATGAGGCATTCTTGGTTCTTTTATGAGGAAAGAGACTTGAATTTATAAAAAGAAAGGAGCAGTTAATGCAAGGTGTTAATTTTCATAATGAGGACAGTGGATTTCACTCCTGTAGTTGTTGAAGAATTATGTGACACACATATGCACAATTGAACTCGTTACGTGGATCATTTAATTAGTATCCAACCCCTCAATTATGTTTCAACACTGATGGTAATTGGGAAGTGCTCCTTCAGTCACAATTATTGCCATAACATTTTGACGGTATGAATAATAACAATAATAATAATAATAACAGTAAGCCTAGTAGACTAACATAGCCGTGTTTCTCAAAATGTGGGCCACGGACAGGCAAGTGATACTGCATATTGCCAATGAAAAAAGAATGAAAAGTTTGCTGGATATTGTGATTGAAAGTTTGTGGGTTTTCCTACCCCTTCTTCAGAATACTGGTGTAGGAGTATCTTCAAATGTGGGACAGCCGTCACCTTTCAAGGCTTATTCGATAACATGCGACCTACGTAGCTAAAACTGTGTCACTAAATAACATCAGCTCACTCCTTGCGTAACCACTGAGGTTACAGTTAATTAAAATTTGCTAGATAGATAAATTGCAGGACATGTAAAAGAATGAAACCGTAGTTTATTTAGGGCGAGGTTTTGTAATTTTTGTGAACAGAATATCCTAAATGGGAATTTTCGTGGTATTAGGCGAAGAGGGCCTGCTAGCTTCTTCCTGTCCATCTGTTCATAAGAAAGCAGCCTGTCGGCTGTCAGTGAAAAAATTTCTATGAAGTTTTATATTAGATATTATTACTAAGATCTGCATAATTTTCAGTTTTGGTTAGAACCGGGAAAAAGAACAAGCAGTATACGTGAACACCGAAGTGCCTTCTTGTTAGTCACTATAAGGAGGCGTATCGTGTTCTTTGTGAGATGTGATTTGAGGCTGAAGACATAGTTGACAAACTACATGTAACAATTGAGCATGACGCTCTATAAATCTGTCGAGCAGAGCAGACTGTTGCTAATACAAGTATACAGCAAGAAATACTGGGCCAGGTACAGAGCGTGTGCACCAGAAGTGTTTTGTCCAAGAAGTGCCAGGATGGTTTCTTCGAAATGTCCACAGCACCTCCCCCCAGATTTTTATATATTTCTTCTATTACCCATGATCTCTTCCGTTCTCATTCAATTGTGTATGCGTATAAATTCAGTGGCTGAATCAGCGTCCTAAATAACTTAGAAACTTTTACACTCCTTGGCAAATTTTCGTTGATGCTTTCACGTAACGTCCAAGACGTGTGTGTGTGTGTGTGTGTGTGTGTGTGTGTGTGTGTGTGTGTGTGCGCGCGTGTGTGTGTGTGCGTGTGTGCGTGCGCGCGCGCGTGTTTTTTTGTGGTGAAGGGCCCCGCAGCAGAAGCTACGGAAGCACTGCAACCATGAGGCTTATTGTGCAACCCTATGATTAAGATTATTATTATTGTTATTATTATTATTTCTTGTCCTTTTCCTAGTGATTGGGCACCGGTGGGGAAAAGCGAATAACTCGTGGAAAAACCTGTCCCAGTGCCACTTTGTCCACCACAAATCCCACATGGACTGACCCGGGATCGAACCCGCGCCTCAGCGGTGGGAGGCCGGCGGCTAACCGTCTGAGCCATGGCACGGCCTAGTGTGTGTGTGTGTTACTTCAATTATTTAGAGCCTGTGGTTTAATGGCTGCGCTGTTAGTGACTCAGGCTGCACTGCGTCGACATTACAACTACACGAAAGTGGAAGACTCCCCCCCCCACCCCACACCCCCGACCGTTTCCCCCTTACTAATGCAGGGTTTCGGAATGTACTCTTCTGCCACTGAATGGGAACAAAAACCACCTTCTGGTATGTCTGTGGGAGTTCGCCACGGGCCTTTTTAAGTACTAATACAAAACAAAAAATGTGTTTAGGCCTGTATATATGGCTTCTTCATTCCTATTCGATTTATCAACATTGCCAGGATAGTCGTCTTGCAGTAGCGTGATGCAAGTTGAATGATTATACGTTTGATGATAATGACGTTGATGATGCCTTGAGGAGCTACTCATGTGCAAGCATGCAGTAAGGAGGTACTGGTAAAATATGCCATGGATGTGGGATTGATTCTTTTTATTTCAGTTACTTCAGGTTACGAAACTTATATTTTTGGATAATTTGATAATGCTTAGTATTTTGAAGGAAGGTAGAAATAAAAGAAATAAGACATTGGTTAGCGCCTTTTGTACTACGACACGCTATCGTATTTTAAGGAATCTTAAAATTGTTTGGGAATGTCCGTGATTTTTCTTTTGTTACATGTTGTTTTATGCTAGTGCAGTGGCAGCTGTGGAAATGAAATGTTGGGTGTTGGGAACCGGTAGAATTTAACTTATTTTCCCCCAGGGTATACCCGTGAGCAGCACGCTCGTAGCCCTTTGATCGCACGCAAATTCCGAAAGACAATATTACTTTCTGTGGGGGCCCGAGAATGAAATGTGTGGAGTCTCTTTCTGATTAGTGTTATTACTGTGGGCCATCTTCTCAGGTAAACGATTCTGTTCATTTATGTTAGCGTTCAGAGAGATATTTTACACCTAGTGCAAAAAGGACGTAAGTAGTGCGATTTTATGGCGCCACTTTTACATCGTTATTTCACATTAAAAATATAGTTGAATGTTTCACAAAAAAAATCACATACTTTCCCAAAGTTGTAATGTAGGGGATGTTATGTGTGTACATACGCATTCATAGACAATGTTAATAGTAGTAGTAGTAGTAGTAGTAGTAGTAGTAGTAGTAGTAGTAGTATCTCCTTTTCCTTCCATTAGGAACATAGGGCATCTGTGAAATATCTCCTTCTGACTCTGTTGCCCGCCAACCTCTTAACCTCGCTCCGTGTTCTGCATCATACTCCAAAACGGTCCTTTTCCAATTTCACTTCGGTCTTCCTCTTCTGGCTCCCTGCATACTCCAAAATAATGCTTGTTTTCCAATGGCTTCATCCCCCTTCCTCAGAGTATGACCGATCCATCTTCACTTTCTCATTCTAATTTGCAATATTACAGGCTTCTTTTCAGTATCTTCCCACAACTCGGTATTGCTTATTATCTTGAGCCACCTCATGCCCGTCATTCTTCTCAAGTAATTTAATTGTTATTTGGGTAGTCACTTTCCATGTTTCGCACCCATACAGCAGTACAGATTTAATATTACTATCAAATGCACGTATCTTAGTCTTCATAGGCTATGTTATTAGTTTTCTTCAATCACAATTACTCTACGACTTTGTAGATTTCACGTAACATACGCTGCAGGTTGCTAAAAATATTAAAAATTAAAAAAATTTTACACGTAGTAAAATGTCACGCGTGAAGGACATCAGTCTGTAGTATAATAAGCAAGATGTTCCCAGTGGAACCCGTAAAGCTTACTTACTTTTTGCGTAGGTTTTTAGTCCTGTGGATCTGTTAAGGACGTTAATATTATTCAGTTTTTATAAGTAGCTTGTTATTTAAATACGGTATAATTTTTAGAAGAAGTTCATGTATGTCCATATGGGGACCACAGGCCCTACTGAATAATCGAGTGGAACAGAAGGCGGAATATTCCTTTAAACAGTCGACCGACTGTTAGATTCGATTCATACGTGGAGTTAAGCGTGGAACGACCGTGAAAGCAAAGTCTAGTTTTTTTTTCTACAACCAAATTGGAGATGGGTAGCGGAAACATTTTCTTTTTATTGCGGAAGTCCTGTCACTAGATTAATTTGTCTGTTAAAACATAACGATATTTGCGGCGTCTTGTCCGGTTCCGGTGGACAAAAGGCACGTATACCATCCGGATAGGACAAATCTCACATCTGTGTTAATGGCATTCTTCCGGAGATATCGGATTCCGTGAATTAAGCCTTGTGTGTGTTAAAATGAATCTTAGGCTTATTAGTAATGTTTAAAGCGGATGTCATGAGATCCGCACTCAACAGGAACAAAGAATTGGTAGACAATAAAGTATCTGTTCGGCAAGAAACCGTCAGGCACAAATAATGCGAAAATAAAGAAGCTGGTACTGTTCGTTTGCGTGTTTTAAACCCACACAGCAGAAGTTCTGTCAGTGTTATGAATTTAATGTATTGTTTAAAGTTCTAATTGAATTTTTAATGTTATCTTGTAAAATAAATCCTTGCTGCGGACAACAGTGAGGCGTCAGTTCATCCGCGTGCGTTCGCATAACTGCGGAAAGCTCCCTGAAATTGCTCCTTTCTTTCTTCCGTCGGTCTGTGCGCATAAAAAAGTCAGAATTTATGGATTATCATGAAATTTTATATTTTAATGTAAGATTTGAAACTGTCGCTGCTGTGACTATAAAGAATGCTACCTTCTGGGATTTGATGCAGTAGCCTATAGGGATTTTTAGACATTTACCGACATTTCGGAGAAAGTTTCTCTCTCCATCCTTAGGGTAGAAGCGTGATACCTGGAAGTTTAGCAACATTTGCCGATACGTTCCAATTTTATTCAACTTTTGAGTGAATTAAAAAGCCTACATGCTTTCCGCACCCTTGTCGGGGGTAGCAAGTGGAATTTTCATAAAAAAAATAGCACACACAGATACACACGTATCAGGTGGCATATTTCATAAAACATGCACTTTGAAAAAAAAAATTCTCGTGGTTGACCTAATGAAAGAGGCCTGAACTAATGAATTTATAGTTTTATTTTAAAGCTTACAGGACTGTCGGCAAACATTCTCTTCAAATCCCATGGGAAAATCTGCTTTTACCCTTCCCCAACTACGCACGATGCAAATAAAATTCATGTGTACATAACTCGGATATTAATAATTGATTAAATCGATATCTTTTTAGCATACGTAATATATGCAAATATTTCAGCACATGTGTAACGCATATGGCGTTTTCATACCCGTTTTTTAAATACTGATATTTAATATCCTTACAGTACTACACGTGTTAATATTATTGCACATGTTTTCGATATTTTATGGTCAGTGATATGTATGGCACCATATATCGTTCCAGTAACTCGGAAGAGCCACATTTGAAATTCTTGAAGTTAGTAGGCCTTACCTCCTTCTCAAAAAGGGGTTACTGCGTTTGTTCTTCTATCGGTCTAGGAGTCTGCTTGCTTTATTTGCAGTTATTTATGGGATGTAGTCTTGTCATTTTACCTTATCGCTTTGTCTTATTTTCTTCTTTCCTTTTAGAATGTTGCTACCTCTCTTTCTCTTCGTCATATCTTTTGGTGTCATCTTGTATCATTTATTATGCTGTCCACTCTACCAGTTGTTATCACTTTCTGTCTTTACATCTGTTTCTAAGAAGTCTAATTTGGTCTGAAGTAATAAATATGTAAGATGGGGTTAGGCGCGGTTGCTTGCACTAGGTCTTAAATATTTTTCTGTGTCATATTAAGGCTGATTTCTTTTAAAAATCACCTCAAATTATTAGTTTACCCTCTGATGTTGTAGTTATGATATTCTGTGTTTCTTCTTTAGGATTTAGGCTTTATTTTTGCTGATTTTACGTACAGATCCTTCTCGTTTCAGGAAAGTGACTTTATGTGCATCCTAGAGCCCCTAATTTCTGAATGTGAGGCACAGTAGCCATACACCTGCGTTCTTATAAATACAGAAAGCGAAACGGTTCCAAGTTAAATGATGTTTTAAACTTCCTTTTAATGTGTGCAGTCAGTTTTCGAATCGTACGGCAAGCCACAGTTGATAAACGGAATTCTAACATTATGCTGGCTGTCCAAGCATACGGCACAAGTCAGAAACCGTAAAGGAATAAGAAAGACGGACTGAATGATAAAAATTCAAGTCTCCTGGGATAAGACTCCGTGTAGATTCGTAACCTTTCTTGGACTCCTTAGACTTTCAAGATTGAACTCTTCCAAAACGTCTGTAATTTTTACGCCTACCAATCGGCAATGCACCATAGCATAGGAAAATTGAAAATTTAATAAAGCGCTGTGAGAACATGAAATCTCATGAAGGAATGATGTGTGAAACGGAAAATCTGAAGTTCTTTACAAAATAAGTCTTGATCGAGCGATACTCTGCTGAGCGTAGAATGCTAGGAGTTGCCTGTAGAGTGAATCTTGTTCTTCACTCGAAGAAACCTTAACTATGATATTTTACCGAATTTGAACATTTTACATTGAAGCTTGTCAGTGGTACATGTGAATTCTTCTCATAGCGTGAAGTATTAAAAGCGTACATAACTGTGATTTAAATCTTTTTGATTTTACATGCAACTAATGAGCGTTAATGTATTTTTCCATCGTGGAAATTATCATATTTCGCGTGTGTGTAGCTTTATGAGCTGATGAATAAATGCACATATAACGAAATAATCGCTTTAGCTTTTCAAATTTAATGAAATTTCTTGCCTGCCACATGCATAATAAGGGGCCACAACAACGAAAGGGAAGAGAAAGACTTTCGAGAGATTTCCGACATAAGATTCATTATGACGAGCTCACTCAAACTCCTTTTTTGCACCAGTGAGGGGTTTACACGTATTCTGGCAGCGAAAGCTTACAAAATAACCCCCGAATAAAGTGTGTCATCCATGTCGACGTGTTCTGTCATTCGTCTGGTAAGCTGATTACAACAAATTACAAATACTGTATATGGAGGAATAACTAATCCGTATGAAGCTACAGGGTTGGACAAAATCTTTCGATTTGTAAAGGTCTAAATGCATGAAATAAACGCATTTACGTCGTAAAGGTAATAATAATGATAATAATAATAATAATAATAATAATAATAATAATAATAATAATAATAGCCTAATAATGGTGTTGGATGCAGAGCTATGCAGCCAGTAAGTCTACTTGCATTTAACTTTATCCTGCTAATGTGGAATATATGATGAGCTGCTAATAATGCCAGCACCACTAATGTGTAATATTTGGTGACCTACATTTGGCAACGCTGAAAGGAGCCTCCTTGTCTCTCTCTCTCTCTGTCTCTGCACAGTGTCTCAACACTGACTCAATCGTGAAAGACGTCTCGGCTACCAGGCCTAGTTGGTAGCCGAGTAAGTGTGTGCACACAGATATGACATAGGACGTCTTTCACGATTGATTCAGTGTTGAGACATTGTGCAGACAGAGAGAGAGAGAGACAAAGAGGCTCCTTTCAGCTTTGCCAAATATGGGTCACCAAATATTACACATTAGTGGTGCTGGCATTATTAGCAGCTCACCATGTATTCCACATTAGCAGGATAAAAGTTAACAGGCATAAGTGGTAAGTGATAACTCAAGATTTACGTTCCGTGATGTGTTCTTTAATTCCATCTCCAGCAGTTTGTTTTATAAACTATATTTCAGTTGCTTAAATTAAGGTTTGTCGAAACCACTACACACTCAAAATTTCGTTTAAGGTAGTCCTTATCTTACAAAATTTGCATTACATGTTTATCTTTTTATCTCAGAATACTTCGAATTATTCTATACAGTGTAGAGTTTCAAAATTTTTCATTCTATAATTCCTGTAGATAAGCGATACAGAACTTAAACAACTAGCGCTATAAACTTTCGCCGTAATTTTATAGACGAAGTGTGTCGTGTTTTATAGAGAACGCTTTCAATTTTGTCAGAATAAAATGAAAAATTATTCCCTTTTGTGTCACGAACTGAAGATATATTGGCACTACAGACACTGAAAAACATGCAGGGGGGTTTTAAGTTCTTTAACATACATTGTGGTTAAACCTTTCTTAAATACAAACAAACGCTTTACTCTATATGAATATTTCACCATCGGCTGAGCACAGTCCTGTGATAGAAGGTTAAGAACACAAAAGTAGGCGTCCCAGATAAACTTCCTAAAGCTTGCTTTCTCTTGGATAGATTTACTACTTGCAGCCACTACTTTATTATTATTATTGTTGTTAATAGTAGTAGTAGTAGTAGTAGTAGTAGTAGTATCTATTATTATCTTAAACATTTTATTTTTGTGGAAGAATCATTACTTAAGATGAGACTGTAAGTAAAATCTGTGGGATAGAATCCCAAAGTTTCATATTGCAGCCATTTTTGTAATCCTTGACAAATAATATTTTATACAGCCTGTAATGTGTAAGCGATAAGAGCTAGGTAGCGTAGTCGAGATGATCCGGGGCTGAAAACCTGACAGGGAGAAGGAACTTTTCTGTTCTCCAAATATACAGATATTTGAGGCCCACTCGACCCCTTCTTTGATGAGGACCGGGGACACATTCCCAGGGGACAGAGCAGGCGGGGCGTGAGGCAAACCACTCAACTCCACAGGATCCAATATTACGCCATCATAGACATCACATTAGTACGGGTGAAAAATAGAGTATGTATAAACCCATCTGTGAAAATAGAAGTTCTTTTTAGGTAGAAGACACTTCTGATTTTTAAGCTTGTTAATCTTTCGGAATCGGAATTTTAACAATCATATGGACTTGTATACCGTCCTGAAGATGGACTATCTTCTTTGATCATCAAACATGCTGAAAATCACTAAATACATTTCAATTCTCTGTTGCATTCTGTGAATAAAATCAACGAATCGGCTTCCTAATGTTCCACTTGGAACGTTCAGACACGTGAGTGTTCTAATTGTGATCTGTTGCCTGCATGGCGCCACAGGTTAGTATGTTCCAGGGCCTTCTGCTTTCCCTGTATGTGAATTCTTTGTACTTACTTCTTGAAATGGAAGAATTTCGAAGTGCCTAATTAGTATAATATAGTCATATATATATGAAATATGTCAGTAGTTTTCATCAGTTATGCAAAAACTGTGTTACACAACAAGGATTACAGTCTCATACATACCAACATATACGAAGGAAAATAAAGTTCAAGGACTTGCTATTCCTGTCTCTGGGTTAACTGTGAACAGATCTGTGCGTGGTTCGATAAGCAAATAAGCTTACATGGCTGGTAATTAACTAGTTAAGGACCTTGGAACACACCGCATACATCCCTGATCTGGCGCCGAGGAATTACAGCGCCTTCCCAGCGATAAAGCAAAACCTTGAAGGCCGCAGATTTAAAAATGATTGCCAGGTGGAAACAGTTATGCCGCTATGGCTGATTCTTTCAACAGGGAACTAAATTGCGTCCCATGGTATAATAAAAGTCTCGATTGTAGTGGGGACCTGTGGAAAAACTAGTGGGATATCAGTGCAGTTACATCCAAATTGCTCTTATCAATGTTGAAAACAAGGAACCTCAAAATATACGAAGTGTCCTCTTAATTTATGATATACCTCTATATTTAAGAACGACCATTGTAGAATGAGGCTGGTAAACTTTTCCCCACGGCACTCTTGTCTTGTATACGCGGAAAGGCGGCATCGGTAAGCTGTTAAATGTACTCGCATACCTTGTTAATTCTGTTTGTCAGTATAAAATACATATAGATCTGCTTACATGATGCTTACCTGGGCCTAGTTCTGTCCAGTTTGAAATTTTCTTTGAAAATACGTAAATCACCAGATGTTGATCAAATTCCTGTAAATTTTTTTCCAAGCCATTTGTAATTTTCTCCGCAATTTTCTCTATTATCCATACAGATTACCGTGTTCAGGCGATCAAAGTGGATGAGCTGTACATGTAGTACGCGTGGGGGCTGAAGTTACCCTAAAATACTTGTGTATGAATATCTGAAGTGCTCTTTCGTGAGAGAGAGGCGTAACGCAGCTACCGGAAGTGATCTGCCCATGCAATCTTAACCACCTAATTAAGTTGGGGCACATTTAAAACACAATAAACAACCTTCAGTTTAGTGCACAAGTCCTGCTGCTTGATAGACATACACTCTGAATGCATTTCTTTTTGTTCTTCGCAGATGTAGACATTAATGTTAAGTTTTTTATTCCAGATGAGGTCTACCGGTTCCTTGAGAGTTGATCAGACATCATTACAGTAAACAGAGGCGTGAGTAGATGTATTAGATATTTCATATTGTTTGCGATAGGGGTGACCAACTTGATCTTGAATCTATAAGTACTTCTCTAAAGCTTACAAATAAGATATTACAGAAGCATTTTCAACTACCATCAAGTTTAGCTCTTGTCATATGCTTCTACGGCAGCTCTGCTGAAGGAGCGAAGAGGGCAGGAGGGCAGGCAATGTCTGTACTCACACTGATGGAACTTTGAGTTGGAACATTAGCCGGCACCTACAGTGTTGTGACATTAGCTATTTCGCATTCGGCAGCCGGTTGGAAGGGTTGTTCGAACATGTCTCTATTAGTGAAATACCTTCATGTGTATTCCCTTTCTGATTCGACAGCACAGCAGTCTGGATCTATTCCAGGTTCACTGTTGGCAGTTGTACGTACAAAAGCGGTGTAAGTAACAGAAGGCGCAGAAATGTGGTTTGAACTGTGTGTCTGTGTGCTTAGGTATAGGCGCTACATCAAACACTGTCACAACAAGTCGGCAATGTGTAAATTATTCACAAAAAATTGCGTTTTTGGGCGGAAGAAGAATAAAACTGGTTGCATCGTCACGGCAGAAATATATTAAACGTTGCACATACCCAAATGTGCGATTTATGTTGTTGCGTAGTATTCAGGTGGTTAAAACATTAAAGTTCACGCAGGCAGAGTGAACACTATTCTTGGAGGATTTAGAAATTCATGATATTTTGATTTCTAAATCCATGTGTGGGAAGATAAGATTAAAATTGATGAGACTCAGTATATGTACAGCAGCGATTTAGTCAGTCGGAGCGACTACTTAATTTGACTGACAACGGACTGGGTGACTGAGGGTCTATCCCTCGGACACTGCAGAGTCTTTTTGAAAACACTTCTAGACCAACTGTACAATCCACCCAGTCCCCTAACGTAATATTACCGAACGTAAGGCTGCCAGACAGTGAAGCATATAACTGAAGTCAAGAAGATTTGTAGCTGTGCCTCTTATTCTTCAGTAGGTTTCGTGCCCTGTTTTTTTTTTATTAACAGGAGTAGCTTACTCCTAACAAGCGTTGTATACCTCAAAGCGAGTTTTCTTTTCCGGAGATTTAGAATTCCGGGGTTCGAAGAGAAAAATATTTGTATAATTAGCAATGACGTAAATTAACCGTTTAAAGACGAAGCGTATCTGTTTTGTATAAGGACTCAGTGCGTACCGCGCTGTAAACACTCTCCACTTCGGTTGTAAGCACCAGTCTCTTAACGTTTTATAAGGCAAAAGTTGCTGTTTGTTCTGAGATCCGTACAAAACACATAAACGCAATGTGGGCACCACGTAGAATTTTTTAATGTTAAACCTGGTGGTATGTAAAGTTACCGCTAGGCTTTAAAAGGTTAATTCACTTGCAGAAATACCTACATAAAACTGTATACTATTATATATTATACTATTATACTGTATAGACGTATCTCTTTTTACTGCCACTCCCCCCCCCCCATCCCCCCCCCCCCCAAAATTTCCACTCTGCTATATTTGTCGGTTGTGTCATAGCTCGTGTCGTTAAATTGTGGATTGTAACAGCGGATTCTCGGCTTTAATTCAGGGTTACTTCTTGAAAAGTGCCACGTTGCAGCATGTCGTTTTTGGACCTTCATCGGTCCTCCCCTTCCATTTGCCGTTCTACCGTTGATCCGTACTTACCGTCGCCCCCGTCAGGTACGCAGTGACTTTAAATGAGCAGCAGACTAACCACAGCGGAGGTTTATTAAGTCGAGGGCTTTATCTCTGTCTCATGAATTGGCTGGGCAAAGTCAGAATAATTTATAATTTTTTAACTTCCGTCGAAGTGGTCACCCCTGTATTTCGTGTTGGCTTGCCCACGCGCTTATTTTGTGTGTGTGTGTGTGTGTGTGTGTGTGTGTGTGTTATTACTGTTCCTTCATAGCCCCCGTGATGTAATAGTGTTCCCTGGTCTTGCTATAGTGCTGCAGTTATTTACGAAAAACATGAGGTGTCAAAAAAATGGGTCTACACAGATGGTCACGGTGAATAATGTAGATGTTCCAAACATGGAGTTCGTTAAGGTAATCTGATACCTGGCAGTCTTCAATTTTAACATAATTAAACGATTTATTATCAATGATAGTTTCTCTTGTCATCCTCGTGATGTATTCGAGCTAGTGTCTTGCTGGACATAAAATGTTACAAAGAGTATCCCTTGCTGTTACATGATATATTAACTGAAACAAGGGACAAAGTATATGTAGGAAATACACATACAGTATAACAATGCGGCGCTTTCGAACGTTTGTCCTTACTAAGCAGCCTTCAGGTTACGTCTGCCTGGCGCCATAGTCCCTTCAGATCGTAGACTCTTTCTTCGGACTTTAGAGCTCTGCGCTATTTCTCGTGCCTGTCTCGCAAAGCATAACTGTCCATAGGGTTTCATGTAAATTTTCTGTTGTTATTACGTGATTGTAACAAAACTTGAATTTTTCAGAAGAACGAACATACAGTCAATAGGTTTTAGCTTTTTATAAGTTTCCAATAGCCGATTCCAGTGGCCGCGCGGTCTTAAGGCGTAGGTCTGCGGCCGAGCGCTTCCTGGGATCGTGGGTTCGAATCCCACCGGGGGCATCAATGTTTGTCTCTTGTGAGTGTTTGTGTTGTCAGGTAGAGGTCTCTGCGACGGGCCGATCCCTCGTCCAGAGGAGTCCTACTGACTGTGGTGTGTGTCTGAGTGTGATGAAGTGCAAATAAGGAACCTCGACACCTACTGTGAGTAGGTAGAAGAGGTAAGGACTACGAAACGAAAGGATAAGTTTTTGATAATTAAGTGAATTAGGATATAAATTATGTGATAAACACGAAACGTAACCCTTCCATTAATACCTCAGCGTAATCATGTAAAAAAGGCAGTGTACGATGTTGCTTCCGTAGTGTTGATTATCGCCTTTGGATGACCCTGGTCTCTAAATTTCCTTGTCCTCGTGTTACAAGAGTGTGAATTATTATTTCGTTACGCATACCAATCGTCTGCAACATGGACTCATAGCACGATGAGAGCTGTTATGTACACAGCGATATTAACACTAACGTTTATTTTGATGTGGATTTATTATTTATGATGTGAACCTTACGTAAGTGCTTGATTTCCTACGAGACTTTGAGTCCTTTGATAGATTTTGATAAAAGTGTGACATGAAATGCTCATTATAGCTAACTAGTAATACCAGCAAATTTATTCATTTCGGATTTGAGCTTATCACAGAGGTGTTCAAGAAGAGTCGAGTTCTGTGTAACATGGCGCCCTGTGGACTGGAGTGTAGTTATCGATATTTCGGAGGGAATGCTTGCATCCATCTTTAGGATAGTTCAAGAATAAAAAATCTTTGAATGTCCTGAAGATGACAGCCGCTACGTAACTTTAACTCTAATACATACCGGTCTAGGTGACGTCGTACACCAGAAGACTTCTTCAGGTTTATTGAGACGCTAACATGTTCTGGATCCGTGGACTGTAATCCTTTAGGCTATTGGACAGTTCTCGTAAACACAAAATAAAAATTAAATTTTTAACGGGCGGGAAATTTCATCGTTATTTGACAGGCTGTTATCCTCTGAAGGCCTCTGCTCCTCGGGGATAGCTAACGTATATATAGTTTTAATAGTTATAAGCTATTGCCGTTGTTTGTAAAGTTTGGATAACCCTGTTTGGAACATAATAGGCTACTGGCTTCTTGTGTTAGAACCAGCAGCTGTAACTGCACGGTGTAATGGCGCCAAGCACAACTCTTTAACACCTACACATATAAGGAATAACAATAGAATATGAAGCATATAAATAATATCCCCTTAATCTGGTAGGATGATCTCGTTGTTGGGACGACACTACACAACAAGTCTTGTGGCGTTCAATGGTTTTTTTGTTCTATGCAGTAGACCTTACGGTTTTATACTCGTTACACCAGGCGTACATCTTCTATGGCAATGCTCGCTACACTAACGCCGAGGGTGTGAGACAAATATAGCATTCTGTACGACCTGTGAGCCCGAATTTATGGACTTCTTAGGTGAGAATTTTGAGGTCAAATATTTGAGGTTCTTGCACTGATGTTGAGGATTCGGGTCTTTTGGGATACTAGGCTGTATCGACTGGTAAAATAATTACACGTCGAAGGACCATGGTGCCTTCATTTTCAGGATTAGGCCTATAACGAAACCCCAAAATTTTTCTTCATTACTACTGGCAAAAAAGAAAGTATTGTATGTACAAAATTAATCATGAATTGGAGGGCTCGAAAGCAGAGCTTTACGCATTCTCAGTCTTGGCAGTGGACAGAGGGCGGTATGTAATTTAACCGTCCGGTCTCTTTGTCACCCAGACAAATAGGATGATAGGTAAACTCAGCCGGTATCGACATTTGGCTGTGGAAACCTGTTTCTGTACAGGGAATGGAATGCCCACCAGACTTGAATATGGACAGGGCTTTCCTGGCTCAAATACAACTATGAATCGATACAAGAATATTGTGGGCTATTTGATGTTAATATGTCGGTCTTTGATATCAGGAACCGAGGAATACGAAGAACAACTTTAGCTTAGCCACTCTGTGGCTGGGATTCACGACCTGGCTGTCACGTTTGTTATTGTAACGTACATACCGGCAAAAAACAAGCTGAAGTTATTCCTAAATATGTCCAGAAACACAGACGGGAGAATGTTACGAATAATTTTTTTTTCATTTTGCCGAAATGTCGCTCTTGAACATACGTAACATTACGTGAAGTCTCAAAATTATTTTATCTCGTTTCTTGCTTACTGTTTAGTATTTTATTTCCCATTCAGCACGTTCGTGTTGATACATCAGACTGTTTATATCGCTTTTAATTCGGAAATTTAAGTATTTAAAACGCGAAAGTTTTTCTGTGAATGGATCTAAACGAGTTATTTTGCAGTGCATCAAATACGTTGTTGTCCCTTCCTGGTCTATCAGATTGTATGTTATGATTGTTTCTAAATCCGCTGAAACGGAATACTGGATAGTGATATAATGCTTAGTTATATGAACAGTAGGTACATTAGCACACCTCACATCTTGAAGCTCCACCCCCTGACATCTGGTTTCGTTACTTTCTACTGACGTAATGTTATTGTTATGTAGACTGTAGGAGGGACGTGAAAAGGAAAGAGTACAACACAGAAATTCGTGTACGACGTATGCACGAGGTCATAATTCAGTTCACAAACGCTGCCTCTCATACTGAACCTCTCTTTCACACATGGAACCTAGCCACTTGCTAACTGCACAACAGTTCACTCAGTTAGGACATGACAACGTCCATTGTAGTGCACAAATACATGTTTCTCATTGTCTCAAGTAGATTGAAGCTCCCGTATGTTTAGAGGCTGGTCTGGAAATTAGGAACCCTTTTATGTGCATCGTTTGCACCAAGTGGAAAAAATCGTCGCATGTCCGTCTGGCCGTTGGTCATTTCTCGACATATTCGGTCCCCATAACAACGAACGGGTTTGCAAGAAATTTTGTACAAAAGACTACTTAACTTTGCTGCTAGAATTTTATTTTACGACATGGAATTTGAATTACAGACTTTGCTTAATATTAAGGTCAAAGCACTTTACTTTGTGTTGAGGTCAAATGAAATATTACCAAATTCCTGAAAACAAGAAAGCCAGGGCATCGACTACCCAGCGGTGTGTTTGTGATTTTTCTGAGTGTCTCCATCTGAAGTAGGTGTAGTGTCTCAATTAAGCTTCTACCGCTTTCTTCCATATATGTCCAGTTCTTCATTCAGACAGCATTCGAAGCTATATATATTCTGAGATAAATACAGTTTTGCCAAGTATCATAAATAAATTAAATAAGGGACACTTGGCCACAGATGAAAATCCCAACCAAAACTTACTTTGGATTTTCTGCGACGGTGTAATCAAAACCATTCTTCTGATACACGTGAAATGATATGCAAACTCGAAGAAGGATACTCCAAGATTCATTACGCTTTCATTTGTTTTACAGTGAGTTAAAAAACGCCTTGAAGTATAAATGAACTGACGTCAGTTCTGAAGAATGCTGAGGATGAAGCATTACTTTTGAGATTATCAGTTTCCTGAAGTTTCTTCAATGCATTATATTTATTTTCTAATAAGACGCAATACAAAATAAAAGTGTAAATAAAACTAGTAAACGAAACCGACGTTAGTACTTACAGTGTTTTTTAATTTTCTGCCGAACCCTTAGAGCCGATATATCTTCCAGTAATTTAAAATGACAAAATTGAAAATCGATTATTTTAGCACACCTTGTACCTAAGACTGTTGTAGTTTCTTTACTTTCCTTATTCAGTTACGGACAGGACATTCCACAACCACGACAAATTAGAATAATTCGTTTTCTTGAAAGTTATGCAAGTTTTTCCCACGTTTTATTTTTTCTTGTAACAAGTGAAATGCCCCACAGAAGTGATAATTACAAGGAAGTTGTTACAGGATGTTTAAACCACACCTAAGTCACAGAAGGGATTGACTGTGTTTAACAAAACACTGTGTTAACTTGTGTTAGTGTATTTAGTACAATTTATGAAACACTTCCCTTAAAACGTGTTGTAATACTCGTACATTAACTTCGTGAGCTACTGAAATAGGTAAGAGATTAAATATTAATGAACTTTACGCACGCCAGACGTAAGGTAGGCTTTCTGTAAAAGCTGCAGTGTTACACGTATTTTCCGGCATGGCAGTGAGCTAGAGCCAATGACTACGGCAGGCAGCTACTGCGTGTGTGTGCGTGTGTGTGTGTGTGTGAAGCCACTTGATAATGTGTCGCCATACATCCCCTTCACCTAGTCTATTGAACTAAGAGATGGCTTGTCGCTGACAGAATCTACCCTGAAACCGAGGGTTAGAAAATTGTTCTAAGAGTCACTGTGTGAAAAAGAAATTTTATCTAAGCCATAGAACTACGTCGTCCTTGAGAAACCAATTTGGACAGTGTGATCAAAAATTTTCCTGCCTCTATATAATACAAAATTTATGTCCCGGTCACAACAGTCCCTAACATACCATTTTCCTGTGACAGTTGAATCAATTCTGCATCCTCGTATTATATTTCTTCAAAAACTCTTTTGATATTGTTTTCCCATCTTTACGTAGGGCTTCCTATTCGTCCCTCTTCAAATTTTTGTCGGCTTGGATTACTCATCTTAGCCATATGTACTATGTGATCTGTCCGTCTCGTTTTCTATGATTTGTTACCGGAATAATACTTGCTAAAGAATATAAAATCACGATTTCCTTCACTATGCGTTTCATTTCCGCTTGCTCCCCTGCTTCAGGTTAAGTGCTCTCGGCATCCTGTTTGTAGGTATGATTCGTCAGTTTAGTTCCTATCTTATGGGTTGCGTTAACTTTTAGACGTGCAGATGGTTACCTACACGTAGGAGAAATATGCTGCTTCCATCTTCAGTTTAACAATGTGTAGGGTGAAGGGGCCGTCAGAATGTGTAAGCAGGTTGTAAATAAATTGGAATTTTTTTCACCTTAGACATCCCGTTGTGTTGTATATATGACAAGGTAACTATTAGTCACCATCAGCACAACTGTTTATTATGTTATATGGATGAGCTACACAGATACATGTTTCGACCACTAAATGGTCATCCTCAGGTCGTTTAAAATACATAAATTAAAAGTACAATTGAACCTTCAGTTGTGGAAGGTAAAATTGAGATCTCACCCCTTTGTATATTGTAACACCAAGGGTTGAGATGCCATGTTTTCTAATTTTCACCAAATACTTTAGTTCTGATAGTTTCTGAAGGTCTACACAACAACACACTGTGACCTTTGGCCTTCTTGGGGAAGCATTTCTTGAATTTTAGCACTAAACGGAATTGAATGATTGGCGTCAAGCCCCGGCCGATTTATCCCCGGTTAGAAAGCCATCTGTTATCTGGTAGGGCACTGGGTGGACGCCAGAGTTGTGTGGATGTGTACAGGAAACAAAAAATGCTTATCCCACCGGTTTATTTTATGGATGATTGAAATAACATAGTGGATTAAAAACCGGTTATTCAGAAAATATGTGATTTTTAAGAAGGACTGACAGGCAAACGGACAGGCTAGCGCTTTGTACCTGTTTATTGCTCGCGCATTATCGCGCTGCGGGATTGAAGCCGATAATTTGTGAAGTCGTTATAAGGCGATTTGACCATAAGTTTTAATTCAAAAGAGGCCATGAAAGTTTCATGTGGTGCCCGTACATAATAATATTTGCACTTACCAACTAATACGTGAATCTCTTCAAGTTTAAAAATATAAAAGAAAAAATAAATTATTTATGAAATGCTGGAATTAGGGTGCGGTGATTTGACCAGCTGACCCGTTTCGTAAAAGTCTTCAAAATCAGACGAATTGTAGCCTAACTGGAATTTATCCGTGTGAATTGGACTGCGAAGTGCATACTCACCCAGCATGTTTGAACTGAGTTGGAGAATATGAAGGTCAGAAATTGTCATGATTCCCTTTTTGGTTCTGCAATACATAAGGAGTTTATTAATTCCCCCAAGAGCAAAATTGCCTATTTGCACCCCTGTGATACTGAATTCTGTGACAGTAAACTGAGGATTTCCTGGTACAGTAAAAAAAGAAAAAGGCAAAAATGGCGCGTTTCATTTCGCTAAACGCCTCAAAACCAAATTTAATGAAACTTCATGGGAACGTAAGTCAAGAATTTGTGGCCAAAACGTGGTCTTGTTCTTTTCCAAACATCCTGTAAATGTCAGTCTTCTAAAAACGGCGATTCATCTAAAAGGTTATAAAACGTTAGATCATATCTCACAAGAAACTGTGCCTATACAGTAGAGGTTCTCACTGAGAAGACCACGTAGACTGTGAAGACGGAGGAAGCAAAAGTCTTCAGAAAACACAAACTATTTGAAGTTATGCATCTCTTTCTTTCGGAAGTACTCCTTTCGAAACCCAAAAGCATAATTGTTTCTAGACATTACCTTGTATTCATATTTTAATATTATTATAGAAATAAGTCGGTGAAAATATCTACGACAAAATAAAAAATGTCCGACGTTTTATCAGAGCTTTACGGAACCCTTGGCACGCGGTTGCGGAACTGCAGGGTTTCTAGGAAGTCGGTTTGAAAAACACTGTATTAACCTCTCGACCGGGTGTCATATTCCCATAAGAGTTGAATCTTCAAGCTTCTTCCCCCTCTTGAGGTCAATTCTATTAATGTTGTGTTGGAAAACAATCGGTATTTATTGTGAAGATCGCACTAAGCACGTAACACACTGCTTGGGAGAAGTGCGTATTTCTTTTTTCCTTTGCAGCTATTGATGCATATTTACCACGCGTCTGTAAAAGGCTAAGTCTTGAACAGGTGATATAATGGAGCGAAGAATTAGCCGCCACTGGCTAAGCCGATGACACTAAAATACAGAGGCAGCCGCCTTTCCTTCCATGCCAGCGGATCTTTCTTGTGTGGCGGGGGTGGTCTGTGGTGTGTCCCTGACAACGGTTTAATGAAGTAATGAAGCCCGACCCACCTCCCTCCCTCCACAAGAATCGTTTGTATTCACGTGACGACGATGACTGGACCAGCTGCTTTTCTACGGAAAACAAGAAGGAGAGATGCCGTGAGTTCGGATGGGTCTCGAAGGATCCGTCGGTGTGGTACAGTGGGATCGGGCGGGCTTTTTCCTGTGAAATGTAGACATTTACTGTTCAGACAGTATTTGCTGTTCCGTTACATTAACTGCTATACGGAACTTGTCGATGTAAGAACTACAGCCTGGATGAAAGAGGAATCGTGTTTCCTTTCCCGGAACGGACAAGATATTTGTCTCCTCCAAAGCGTCCAGATAAACTGTGGGTCCCCATGCAGCCTCTTAATCAATGGGTACCAGAAATTTTCCTCTGGGGTACAACGGCTGGGACATGAAATTTAACACCCAAACCAGCTAGAGCCGAGGAGAATAATGCTTGGTTAACTCTTATCCGCCATTTGCCTTTATAAGTTGGTGCTTAACCTTTCAAAGCCTAGCGGTAACTTTACGTACCACCAGTTTTAACATTAAAAAATTCTGCATGGTGCCCACATTGCGTTTATATGTTTTATACGGATCTCAGAACAAACAGCAACTTTTGCCTTATAAAACATTAAGAGACTGGTTTTTATAACCGAAGTGTAGAGTGTTTACAGCGCAGTACGCACTGAGTCCTTATATAAAACAGATACGCTTCGTCTTTAAAGGGTTAAAGTATTGTATATATCCTCAAATACAAGTAGACAGACACTGTAGCCGTTATAAAAACTAATTTGTAAAAGATGTTCAAGGAAATTATCGGTATTTTTATTGTGAGCATGATACGAAGACCTAAAAACAGCGTGTGACAAAATTAAGAGTACCTTATTGTTACAGCAGGCTTTAAAATGTTAATACTACTTTCCTCCAATTCCGAGTTCCCTGCTATGGCTTGTGTAATTCTGAATCCGCCTTCCGAATGCCGAATTTTTTATTCACAGTCTGTTATGCTGAATTTTCTAACATGCTATTTGAAAGGCCGTTATTCGAGATGGACATACAGCTGCTGTATTATTTGATACAAAGGTGTACTAAATTGTTTCCTATAGTAGGCGTACTTCCTGTTAGAATGTACTGGAATTTCCCTGTAAACGTATGTGTGCTGCCCATTCCACATCTTCCATGTGTCCCAGATGGGGGATGCTGGCCCCTGGGTGTTTGCTCTCTTTATTTTTACCCCCCTCCCTGTGACTCAGTGTGACCAGCTGCGGCTTTGTGATGACTTTGATTAGTCTCCCCCCCCCCCTCCCACCAACATCGCTGTACCTCTGCCGCCCTGTTAACCCTCGCTTAGTCCCTCTCATCCTCACAGAATTACTCTGTAATCCGGGCACAGATCGATCGCTTTGCCTCAGCGCCAGAACCATGCAGCGCGCAATTACTGCACCGAGAGGCGTATGAGTCGTCGTTAGCGTATTATTCAAGTACCGGGATTCTAAGAGTTTCATTGGACTTTCACTGTTCTGGGAATTAAAATAAAAGGTAATGAAAGCACGCATATTTCTTGTGTTGCATTCTAGGATTCCGAAGGAATATGTTTTTAATTAATTAATAAATTTTCAGTTTCAAGACCCGTTTTAACTCAGTTTAAATTTTGGTTTTTTAATTCTGTCCAGATTTATATTTATTTGTCACATAACCATACATCTGTTTCTCAAAATTTTGTAGGTTTTCTTCTCGAATAAATGTGGTGGTTATAGCACACTCGCTTGGGAAGCGGAGCGAATCCAGCACGAAACTTGGACTTAAACTGTGCTGAGTTTTAAAAAAGGCTCATCGCTTCATTTGACTTCCCAAGCAAACGACAATTTAATTCTTTTACCCTTTTAGTGTCAGCATCAAGAGACCGAATAAAGGCAAAGACAGCCCTTCAGGATGTTTCGGAGGAACCTAACGCCCTCCTGTTTAAGGTCAGGAATGCTGAATAAAAATAGTAATTTTGTAAATAGTCGGGTAATTATAAACTTTTCTTCAAACGTCCTGCATCATGAAGTTAGAGAACTTTGATTTCAGCATCATCTACCGGTTTAAAGTTACCTATAAACACCCCCTGCTGTAACGCTAAGAACTCTGCGTTTAGCTGACAGAGTGTATTTTTGCGTTACGAAGTGTTCCCGTAATAGATATCGATTGCATTAACTGGTGGGTCGTTTGCAGTGCAGAAGTAGTCTAACTTGTTATTTGTGCCTTCGGGATTGGCGTTTGATACGCAACACGGACGGATTTCAGTCTTCGAAATTGTAATGTAGAAATCGTGCTAGAGGAATCCGAGTGAAAATGAAATGTAGCTGATAGTATTTACAGTTGACCACGCTGTATCAAATTTTATTGCTGTGAAGGCCTTCTAATGTTAAACATCCGGACGAAAATTTTGTCCATATTTTGCATCCATGCATCGATGCATTAGTGAATTTGAACATTCTTTTTTTTTGTTCATGTGTGTGTGTGTGTGTGTGTGTGTGTGTGTGTGTGTGTGTGTGTGTACTTTTCTCCTTGGTCTGTATGCATAAACACATCACTCATTCATTTGTTAATTAATTAATTATTAATTAATTCTTTCATTAATTTCTGTAACAGTTTATAAGCACATTATAATTTAAGCGCGTACTTGACACATTACATTAATTAATGTGGTAATCCTTGCGTAAATATATATGTGTGTGTCTGTACGTATGTGTGTGTAGAAACGCCATTACTTTTCTCTCCATTCCGATCCCAGTGGCCGCGCGGTCTAAGGCGTAGGTCTGCGGCCGAGCGCTTGCTGGGATCGTGGGTGCGAATCCCACCGGGGGCATGGATATTTGTCTCTTGTGAGTGTTTGTGTTGTCAGGTAGAGGTCTCTGCGACGGGCCGATCCCTCGTCCAGAGGAGTCCTACCGACTGTGGTGTGTGTCTGAGTGTGATGAAGTGCAAATAAAGAACCTCGACACCTGCTGTGAACAGGTAGGTAGAAGAGGTAAGGTCTGCGAAATTTTTCTCTCCACACACACATGAATTGGAGCCTCATACAAATAAACTCGAATTTCTTTATGAAGGAGCCTCAGAATGTCACAGAAGGCGGCACAGTTAAGCGGGCATTGCTGTGTACCAGCCTTGGATTCTGTGACAACAAGACACACCGTCAAGTGCGCTTCCAGGGCAGTAGAACACGACAAGTGAGGTGTACTGAAAAATCCTGGCTCGCTGCTAGTACTTCTGTGTCACAAAACTTCTTACCAATTTATTGAAAAAGTTCTAGTCCACACTGTTTACAAGACTGTTCACATAAAATCCTCTGGAACTGCACGGGGTCCAACAAAATGTGTGCCTGATATACGCAGCTAATATAACAGAAATCTGGACCCTCAGCATGGGCGTTCCAGTGCGTTCAAAAAAAAAAAAAAAAGGTAAAGCAGTCCCGTTACAGGCCTGGACAGGCCCACAGGGTTCCAGGAGGTTGAGGTTCCCAGATTTCTCGACAATCGGCACATGAAGGTGGTAAGGTTGTCAGCCCTACGCACCGGCTGCGTTTACCCCCCAGGAAATATTCCTGGTACTCATTTCCGTTAGAGGCTGAGTCGACCCCAGGGCCATAGTGCGACCGAAAGGATTATGTCAATGAAAAATTCCATTGACACCATCGGGAATCGAACCCGCGCCTTTCCGGTTTGTAGCGCAGTGCCTCAACCAACTGCGCCACCGCGGCCCCCATTTCATTCAAAACCGGGTATTATTTGGTGGTAGTTTTCTCAGGCCCCTACATTCAATTGCGTCTTTCTTCTCAGTCGTCTGTTATTCTGCGTCATACTTTTGTAGTGGATTATTTCAGAGTTTCAACGTCGTCAACACGAAGCTGGCCACTGGACATGCTCTTGAATCTGTCAATCTCCAGTCTCCAAACTAATACACCTATTTATCCAAACACTGCCGACCATGTCTATCAAAATTCCGAACAAGTGATCTTACGGAATTTCTTATAATTCTAGCAACGACGGAAAATACATTTGCTTGGAATCTGAAATTGCTGTTATAGTTTTCCATTGGTAGACTGCAATCTTGAACTTATAGCAGAATTGTTAGTCAGTCATTACAATAAAAATATTTGGAATGTGAAAGTAAATCTTCAAGACCGAAAATGTATTATTCGAAAATCATATATGTGATATTTTGGCCTAAATCCTCGGTAGGCACTGAACTTATATTTGAAATGAACGATGCATGACAGTTAATAATTAGTAAAAATAAATAAAATATGGTTTTACGAAGGGAATGGAAAGTGAGAATTGTGGACGTGAAGAAAGAAACAAAACTATTAAACTGGGTTGTTAAGGCAGATGTTTGCAATACAGCACTGTTCGCAAAATTCTTGTAGTAAGAACTCGCAAATTGTATATGTTTTACACAGGTGTTTTCTGCTTTTTTGTAATATTGGAAATGTATTTTGTTCATAACATCTGCGTGGCCGAAGCCTCTTTCACTTAACAGTCCTGCGACTCTTGTCTGCTTTCCTGTTGTTGCTGACTGGCCCCGACCATCCCTTCCTTCACGCTGTCTGCGGCACAACCTACAGCTGCGGATAGAACATAGCCATAGCAAGGCGAGACCTGCATTACCTAGAATACTTTAATCATCATTCCGCAGTCATCCCTCAAATAGAAATTGTATTGTTTTTTCCGAAGAATAATTTATGTTAATAAAAGCTGCCCTCTTCTGGGACATGAAGTCGTGTAGTCTGGCATAAACTTACTTCTGTTCTCGCGATGGTGGAAGCATATTCCTAAGAGGCGTCGTTCAGTTTCAGTGAGACTCCCCGTACCTAGAACATGATACGGATACTCTTGTCTCTTTCCATCCTGAAGTGAATTGGTGCGGAGGTACCAGAATGATCGAATCGACAGCAAAGGCCATGCTAAGTTACCGGAAAACTTGCGCCAATTAACTGCTTTCTTATACATGCAATAAAAACTGAGAGACAGAACTAAGATAGAAATGAAGTCAAAATTAGTAACACCAAACCAAATCAAGTATACTAATAATTTATTTGGTAGAAATCGGTATTAACGCAAATTATTAGCCCTCTGCTGTTAACACCTTTTGTGAGAGAAAATTGGAAACATAAAGGAAATTAAGAGAGATGAGAGAGGACGGAAACAGATCCACTGCCTGGCAACTTCTGTTCTGAGAACTGGATAAGAGGTGAATTCAACGAATCGAGTAATCTTACGTCTAATCCGAGTGTACCATGGCCTGCTCCTTCTTGTTAGAGACGTAGACAATAAATTCGCACAAAATGTGCGGCATGTGTCATTGCTGACATTCAAAGTACAGAAATTTAAACTCTGCTACTAATGAACCGGTAATGCAAGCCGAAGGTTCGGTAATGCTAATGACGAGGTCCGGTGGTTAGCAGTTCCACTCCTATCCGGTAGAGCAGGGGTTCAATTCCGGTCAAAAATCTGTTTTTTTTTTCCAGCGAGTTTTTGTGGCTCTCCTCCTCGGAAATAATGATGTAGAATTTTAAATATCACAGGATGTCTTCCTTGTGTATATAATTGTCTGTTCGTCATTTGGTACCATTTATGCTGCGTAGCATGTAGGGTTTTTAAAGCGTCTTTAACCTTTTAAAGTCTAGCGGTAACTTTACGTCCCACTAGGTTTAACGTTCAAAAATTCTACATGGTGCTCACATTATATTATATGTTTTGCGTGGATCTCAGAACAAACAGCAACTTTTGCCTTACACAAAATTAAGAGATTAATTTCTATAACCGAAGTGGAGAGTGTTTACAGCGCGGTACGCCCTGAGTCCTTGTACAAAACAGACACACTTCGTCTTTAAAGGGTTAAATAAATGTAAAAGTAGAGGTGAGGGTTTCCTTGTGCACGCCAGGAAGACGTATAGAGCCATAGCATCATTTCGTTCTTAAGTTTGGTAGGAATGAAGAGGAGTGGTCACCTTCACGCCCCTGGCGGAAGCTGAGTGGACACTAGGACTGGTCCAGACGCTTGGGAGTAAAAGGGGAAAACCTCTAATCCGTAACCTAGCCCTGAAAATAAAAGAAAGCGAAGGAGAAACAAGGTAACTAAAGCCTACCACTCGACAGGACTAGGAGCCAGTTTACACCTAGGCAAGCAGCTCTTGTAACTTTCAGTTCGTTACTTACTTTGAAACTCTTCCTTCAGAATCGTCACTACAAAATGTCTTTGTGAAAAAAAGGAAGAAATAGTAATGAAAAGGAAGGAAGGAAGGAAGGAAGGAAGGAATGAAGGAAGGGAGGAAAGAAGGAAGAACGAACAACGTACTAATGGCAAATAAAGAAAAAGGAATGTATTTGTGGAAACTTTATATTAAAAAATAATTAGTAATATGGAGCTGGTAAATTCAACATAAACGTAGTACGATGTTCATAAGCATGACTAGAATTTACTAACAAAAACAATAATAATATAAACACTAATGCTGTCTATATTCAGCTGTTCGCTATCTGGTGATGCAGCGCGCCTGCAAATCCAATCACACGCGTCATCTGCTCCGTATAGCTCCATTCCCCCCCCCCCCCCTCGTACTGAGTTGTTCAGTCCACAGTCATGCTGCTTGCCTTATATTAAACCTAGGGGGATTAATATGCGTGTGTTTGACTTATGGCCATTTTTTTCTGACATCAGCTTTAATTACAACCTGCTACACTGTTAAAATACACACTACGCTGAGTCCTTCCGTGCAGTCAGAAAAAGTAATACCATCCTGCTTGTATGAAGCTTTTTAAAATTTCAGAAATAAAACTTGACCATTACCACTTCCAGCTGTTTTTTTTTCACAGATAACGCTTTTGTTTTCCATTCTAAACCACGAATTCAGTAAATATGCACAGGCCATTTGACAGACATGCGTTGCTTGTTGGCTTTAAACATTTTGGCAAAAGTCGAGAATGCTGTCATAGTAAAATATCCAACTGCTATTTTCACCATCTTCCCATTGATCTTACTATGTATTATAACTATTCAAAGACACTCTGAAAAAACTGTTGGACTAAATATGCCTGCTATGCAACTCTTCTGCAAAGATCGGGCCTGCGATGCCAAATGAAATATAGCTAAGACACACTGATTTCTACTACCGTCATGTTCCTTTCCGTAACTACAAATAACAAACGTAGCAAACCCTAGCTCTACATGCTAACAAGAAATTCGTTAGGGGCGCTGGTGTTAGGGAAATCCTTTATGTGTTGTGGTGGAAAATATTTATGATCTAGTAAAACCGCCAATACGGTAAGACTGAATTAGTTATCGATCTTCTTAACTAAAGCTCTAAAGTCAAACTTTCAATGCCACTGATAAGAGAACTTCCTCTTACACTGCACCAACTGCACGGAGCAGAGCCCTTGTTAGGAAAGGAATAGTTCCTCAGCTAGTGAAGGACTCTCCCACATTTTATGGAACCCGAAATTTCATTTTTATTTTCACTTTAGCCCGCCACTGATACCGATCTTGAGCCAGATGAATCCAGTCGGCTCTCGTACGTTACGAGATAATTAATTAACCTTTTAAAGCCTAGCGGTAACTTTACATACCACCAGGTTTAACATTAAAAAATTCTACGTGGTGCCCACATTGCGTTTATGTGTTTTGTACGGATCTCAGCACAAACAGCAACTTTTGCCTTATAAAACATTGAGAGACTGGTTTTTATAACCGAAGTGGGGGTGTTTACAGCGCGGTACGCACTGAGTGCTTATGTAAAACAGATACTCTTCATCTTTAAAGGGTTAATTAATGTCATGCATCTCCCTTCTCCACTATGGAGGCCTGTTACCAGGAAAGGAACTGATCTGTAACTTGAGATGTGTCTTTATGCGTAAAGTAAAATTTGTTTTCACTTTTGCGTTACAGTTATTCCAACACTGAGCAACATGCAAAATTGCGGTACTGCGTATCGGTATTCGAGGTCGGTCCTTACAAGAGAACTGAAGGCTGTAAAGTGCGATGTAGTCATTAATCAACGCCAGTGTGAAGGTTCAAAGCAATTTCATGGTTGTTGTTTTTAACCGTGTAGACTGGTGAGGGGAGAAAGCGACCGATCATTAGTTGGAACCCTCAGGTTGATATTAACTGGGATCGAATCAGCTGCACTTGAGTTGCAGTTCCGTCCACGCTTCCGTCGTATATCAGATCAACTTTCTGTAATAATCCACAGTTTTAGACATTGCTGCCAACACAAAGAACGTAATTAAGTTTAGGCGCAGGCTACACAGCGAGTTTCAAGCGTGTGGGATCTTGGTTCTCTGAATGAAATTGAAACACTGGCTTCCCACCCGGCGCTTTCTGACTTAAAAGATAGAGATAGTGACACACAAGAAAGGGGTTTCTTGCTATAAAGGAGCAAATGTCATTTAGCGGGTACAGTCTGTGATTTAGTGGGGGGGATTCGGCGCTTTGAGGATCGTTTATATTTTTCTAATCTAAGAAAAAAATTCGGATGGGGGTGGATTAAATGCTGTATAATATAATAAAAAACATTTGATTAAAAATGATACAGTTTAAAAACCCCTTCTGTCACCTTGGCCTTGTTTCGATGCCAAGAAAGTCAGTGAAGTGAACCCTGATGTCACTGTAACAGGTTCTGCTTCGAGTACTTCTGTCTTCTTTCTTCAGGATAAGTCCATTAATGCTCCACGTTCATGCTTCATTCTAATCTAATATTGGACGTTTGTAGGGGGATGACTTTGTAGATGAAAACACGTAAAAGGAAAAGAAATATTTGCTTAAGGTGATGATTTATTTTAACGGGTTAAACTCACTCATCTTGTGCAAGAATGGCAAATTTTGAAACCTGAATTCCGCGCTATCTGCTGTACCCGTAAAATTATAACTAGTTTGGGAGAAATGGAAATGTAATATTTTGTGCTTGCATGAAATAACAAATATACTTACCTAAGAAGAAGCTTATATTTAACTGGTCGGTTAGTTGCAGCACTTTTTACAGCGCCAGCTTTCTTAAATTTGACGGCCGTTTTAGCATCTTCCGTTAAATTTTACGTTGGCGCGGATATTTTTCTTATTTTATGTTGGCAAAAATGTTTTTATAAAGCAATGACTGTGTGTTAGGTTATTCTTTAATATTTCCATCATTAAGACTTGAAAGACATTTATTGTTCCTTATACAGTCTCAAATCCACTAAAAAATCAGCAACGAAAATTTTATTACATAACTTTACGTCTACTTCCAAAGCAGCTGCGTAGACACTTCAGTCGGGCAGAATTCGCTCTGAAATTTTCAGAGCTAGTCATATTCTTGGCCGGCTGATGAGACGGTTACAGGATAAAAACTGCTTTCGTATTCTGATTGGATAGCGACCGTAAATAGAAAGTTATTGTTATTCAAAGAAGGATAGAAAATCATTGGCTGACGATGCTTCGTAAGCTCAGCGAGGCTTCAGGTAATGAGATTCAGTTGATCTTTAGTTTGCTACTCTTAACTTAAACATTAAATCTAACATTCATTTAAATAGGCAAAAATGCTACAAAGCAGAAAAGCTGATTTTTATTGATATGGTGTAAAATTTCCCCACAGTTTATGCAGACCCCAATCTCATTATCATGTACGCAAGAGCCATCCACTTGTCTGTGTCCTGAGCCATTTGGATGTAGTCTCTTCTCTTTCAAAGCCAATCTAATATTATCCTTTCTGAGTGCGTATTCCCTTCATGCTTCGTACTACAATTTGCTATCCAAAAACACAAAGATTAGGGTATACAGAAGTATAATTTTACCTGTTGTTTTGTATGGGTGTGACACTTGGTCTCTCACACTGAGGGAGGAACAAATAGTGAGGGTGTTCGAGAATAGGGTACTGAGGAGGATATTTGGGCCTAAGAGGGACGAGGCGACAGGGGAGTGGAAAAGACTGCATAACGAGGAACTTAATGACTTGTACTCATCACCAAATATTATTCGGGTAATCAAATCGAGAAGAATGAGATGGGCGGCGCATGTAGCACGTATGGGGGAGAAGAGAGGTACATACAGGATTTTGGTGGGGAGACCTGAGGGAAGGCGACCACTTGGGAGACCCAAGCGTAGATGGGAGGATAATATTGAAATGTATCTTCAAGAAGTGGGATGGGTGAGCATGAACTGGATTGAGCTGGCTCAGGATAGGGACAGGTGTCGGGCTCTTGTGAATGTGGTAATGAACCTTCGGGTTCCATAAAATGCGGGGAATTTCTTGACTAGCTGAAAAACTGTTAGCTTCTCAAGAAGGCCTCTGCTCCATGGAGTTAGTTAGTTAGTTAGTTAGTTAGTTAGTTAGTTAGTTAGTTAGTAAGTTAGTACTACAATAGACTTTCTGCTGTTGATGAAGCTTGCAGTTAATGCAGGCTTATGCACACTTGTGGGGAATATCGAAAATGACCCTAAGAAATTCTGCTCACAGATACAGAACATTCGGCGTCGTTATACACAAGTACGTTTCTTCTGTCACATTGGGTAACAGCGCACGACTATGGATCCTATAAATGTCATGTCACTTAGGAATCTATTTAAGAATTAATTATAAAAGGTTACAGTGATATACGTGCACAGACCTGTTTAGTACTTTAGTGAAGGGTAAAGTACGAATTCTCGTCGAGAGGGATTTTTAACCTACTATTCCTCTGCTCGAACCATAGCAGATTTTGCGTCTTACGTCGCGCGGCCAGTACTTATGGTCACAGGTATTTGGCCTAAAGAAGTAGAATGGGAGGTTTTGAAATGAGTTTGTCTAATTCAGGATAAGTAGCAGCAGTCTACCTTTGTGAGTGGGGTAATGAATCTTCGGGTTGCATGAATTGAGGATAATTTTTTTGAGTAGCAGAAGGATTTTAACTTCTCAATAAGGGCTCTCGTCCACTGAGTTAGCCTAGTTTTGTTCCCAGATATGTTCTTGTAATATATCCTCTTCAAAAGCCCAGAAAATTTCCGGAACGTAGAGAGTGAGGAACGTCCTTAATATTTCCCAATTAAAACTTCCTTTCATCGATGCTTCATCATATTACCAATAAAGCAACAAACTTCACCAGCTGACACTCCCCGTGACGAAAATTCATTTCGCGCAGAAAGACTCCCCTTGAACCGACGCTTAAAAGGGGTGCCAATAGCCTTAAAGCCCAGAGGATATTAGAAGATTGTATGACGTCACTACATGCTGTGTGTGACATTTCGTACTAAGGGTATCAGGGTAACTCCCCTTCGAGCTGACTCAGTGCAATACTTGTCATGCGGGGGATTATGTTACGTAGCTAATTGCGGCCAAGTCAATACCACCAGCTGAAGCATTGCTTTGTTTTAGCTCAATATGTTTAACAAAAATTAAACCCCTTTTCTAATGCTCGACGCAAATTTTGTCCACCTCTGTGATGAATTAATTTTGAGGAATAACTCCTAATTGTATTTTTGATAAAGTGCATATTCTAAAATATCCAGCTTGACACTTTTCGACATTAATATATCTAATCGTGCTTAAATATGCTGAAACACGCTGAATACTTTTGTCTCTATCACTTCTCGTAGTAAAATTCTGATCACCCCTACAACCTTCACCAGAACAAATCTCCACTTCGGCTCATTACTGCGTATATTTTATTCAAGAGGATGCCTTATTTATTCGCGTAATGTCTGTTCACCATGTAGCACGTATGGTGGAAAGGACAGGTGCATACGGGAGTTACGTAGGGATACCCGAGGGAAGGAGGCCACTTGGGAGAACGAGGTGTAGATGGGAGGATAATATTAAAATGGATCTTAAAGACGTGAAATGTGGCATGGACTGGGTTGAGCTAGGTCAGGATAGGGACAAGTGGCCGGCTCTTGTAAATGCGGTAATGAACTTTCGGGTTCCATAAAACGGGGGAAATTTCTTGACTAG
Organism: Coptotermes formosanus; assembly: GCA_013340265.1. Lineage (NCBI taxonomy): Eukaryota > Metazoa > Arthropoda > Insecta > Blattodea > Rhinotermitidae > Coptotermes > Coptotermes formosanus. The sequence continues at coordinate 676,939 of BLKM01009550.1, read as the reverse complement.
CTGAGGACCTGTTAGCTTCTCAAGAAGGACTCTGCTCCACGGAGTGAGTTAATTAGTTAGTTAGTTAGTTAGTTAGTTAGTTAGTTAATGTTTCTTCACACGAACGCAGCGATATAATTGTGGGCACTTATCCTTCTTATGAAGAACTCATGTTTCTCTTGGTTTTACTTAGTGTTTAGGAAAAGTATTGAAATATTTTCTAATGAACCCCGTGACAAGTATCGTTTGCCAGTTCTATCGACTCGTTTGTTGTATTAACGTAGCGCTTTATCGGACCGCTTGCCCAGTGGCGAGGGAGTAGCGGTGTGGTGTGGCACTGCAGTCTACTCGGTGTTAGTGTACAGGTGCTTAGTGGTGCCGTTGCCTTCACGACATTGCATGAATCCTCTTCGGCAGTCCCAGCACCTCACTATGGGAGGAAGACTTGCTGCTGCTCATTTTATACAAACAGAAATTTCTGGCACGAATCTATGAGACTTGCTTTTCTGTAGATGCTTTCATCTTATATGCAAAGGCAAGACGAAGTTAGCTGTTATAACGTAACTGACACGGACACATTTCTTTGAATACGTTTCCATAGTTCACGCAGGTTTACATGATATTATTTTCACATAAGGCCTGCAGTACAAATTGTAAGTTCGTAACCTCGTCACGTTTATGATTTTAAACCCTTTGTGCACGGTCTAATTATTTCTGACAGCTGTGAGTTTCAGTAAACATTGCTTATTTTAGACACACTCCATCGTCTTGACTTCTTGGACTTAGCCTTTGACATTTCGGGAACTTAAAAGTGTTTCTGTTATCAGGTGTAAAAGGAGGAAGTATTCCTAATGAGATGTGGTCCCATTAGAAAACTCACGTCGAAGTTTCCTAAATGCTGCGCTTGAAAAAAACTGTAGACTATAGACAGTGTTCAGAGCGACAGGTATTATCACTTCATGCAAAATTATCAGTGCTTTTAAGAGGTCTCTTTTGTGTGTATGGGTATTGTTTATTTGATACGTAGACTGAAGGCAATTTATTAGATACGAGCAGGGTGAATTTTACATATGGACCAAGGAAGGAGGAAATAACAGCAGACAGACAACGTAAAATTAGGGAGAATAAATAACAGGGCACGGGGCCGCGGCGGCGCAGTTGGTTCAGGTACTGCGCTACAAACCGGCAGGTCGCGGGTTCGATTCGATGGTGTCAGTGGGTTTTTTCATTGGCATAATCCTGTCGGTCGCACTATGGCCCTGGGGTCGACTCAGCCTCTAACAGAAATGAGTACCAGGAATATTTCCTGGGGAGTAAAGGCGGCCGGTGCGTAGGACTGACAACCTTACCACTTTCATGTGCCAATTATCTAGAAATCTGGGAGCCTCAACCTCCTGGAACCCTGTGGGCCTGTCCAGGCCTGTAATGGGACTGCTTTATAATAACAGGACATAGGAAGAAATAAGAAGGAGAAGAAGGAAAGGGGTAGAGAAAATAATGGGAGAGAGGAAGTAATGGAAGAGGGCAGAATAAAGGACGAGATGAAGCAATGGGATGGAGAAAGTTGAATGGGAGAGAAAAAGTGAGGGGGGGGGGGGGAGCGAAGGGCGAAAGGATATACCAGGATAGGTGAGGTAACTGGAAGAAGACAACGAAAGCGAGGAAATAATGAGAAGGAAAAGAATGCAAGGAAAAGAAAGGGACTCGAGAGACGCAATGGGAAGCAGGCAAAGCTGCTTAAGGAGTGTCATCGTAAGTTTTGTACTCTTCACCAAATATATTGGTGCTGTATTAGGGTGACGAAGTGACATGACATAGAGACGGCTTTGAACACCTATCCGTGAAGGGTATGACAACTTTGGAACGGGTATCCAAATGAAAGGGTGCGATAATGTAAAGTGGTTTCCTCTCTCTCAGTGTAGGGCCTATTGGCGGGCTCTAGTTACCAAAGTAAAAAATCTCCCGTGCATCTCATAAAGGGCTGGTAATGTCTTCACTGCCTGAGCTGAGTTTCTGAAGGGTTTTGCTCCACGCAGTGCGTATTTTCTTTTACCAACACACGTATTTCACAGTCCTGACTGTGATGCTTCATTGTTTCACAATCAACAAAATGACTTAGTGTAAACGTCATGCTGCTATTTTACATTCCATATAAATCTGCGTGTAACACAACTTAAAGAGTGTATATTTAAAGACTTGTCACCATGTAATATTTCGGGAAGGGGTAATGTTACTCCTCCTCGGCGCTTCGAAGTGAGAAGGAAAGGCACGTTTCTTCACTATTCTGTTCTCGTTGGCAGGAATCTGAAATAGCGAGGAGATCCTTAGAGGAACTGAAGAGTACATTCAACTGCGTTACACTGGGGACATTCCTACGATTGCAGACCTCGCATAATGGGCTGTTAGTTTGCGTAAGTTAGTTTCTGGTATCGACCAATTTGGCGCCGGTCGTTACCCTGATTCATCCGCAGCGAAGAGCCGCAGAACACGTGGAGAATGTTTTTGTCTGTCCTACACGTGCGTGGCCTTTTGTTTAACCTTACGTTTCCTGTCCAATGGTAATTAACCAAACTTACCTGCATGGTAGCTTCCCAATTTTCTGAATCTGTAGCACCAAAAATAGGGTGACGCAGCCTGTAATGGGTTATATAGCCTAAGAAGCTACAATCAGGGCTGTGGAGTCGGTACACAAAAGCTCCGACCCCGACTTCGACTCCGACTACGACTCCTCAATTTTTAAAACTTCCGACTCCGACTCCTGGATTTTTAGAAGTCCGACTCCGACTCCTGGATTTTTAAAAGTCCGACTCCGACTCCTGGATTTTTAAAAGTCCGACTCCAACTCCGACTCCTCCATAAAACCTCAATATGTATCAATAACGGTAAACCTATAAGACGTTTCATTTCCACCACGTAAATCATCAGGCTACTTTTTTGACTTATAGCCTATATTTAAGTATAAGTCTAATGGTTATTGTAGATATCAGGGCTCTGGATTTGGAGTATCTAGTTAAGATTTTAGACTGAGGTCGGAGTCGGAGTCGGTACATTTTTTCCCGACTCCGACTGCACCTAAAAATTCCTTCCGACTCCGACTGCGACTCCAACTCCACAGCCCTGGTTACAACAGAACTGTTAAAAATCGCAAGAACGTGTCGTCAAGAAAACTATGTCTACGCGGTCCTGCTCATTGAGTAAAATAATGTTTTCTTTAGTACATTATACCTATTGACTCGGGAGGACGAGAACAGGAGTGACGTTTTATAGACGGAGCCACTTAAGGGCGTTTGTACTCGCCTCAACAAATATCCACGTAGGTTTGAAGAGAGATGTGGAATTCATTGGTTCAATTATCATCAGAAGCGGAATTTTTTCTCTTCGCAGTCACTTTAGAATGGATTGTATACTATGGGTGGGGAATGGAGGCCTTTTCCGCTATGTCAAAACGGCCGAAGCATGAAGCTGACAGTTTCTTTTATCTACTGACGATATCATAACTTGGCATTTAAGCGGGTGGGGGGGTGGGTGGGGGGGAAGGGGGTACATTTTCTTCTGTGTTCGTAAACATAAACTCGATGCTTCCGGGAACTGTGCAGTGAAACAACAGTGATTAAGCTAGAAAGAGGATGACTTGCGAAAGATGTGGCTGGGTGGTTTGTATGAAACTGCAGCAAACGTGGGTAGCCTCTAAGAAATTTCATAACGAAACACTAAACGACGTATAGAAACTCGTTGAAAATGTCCCATGAAAATTGAACGGGAAAACTGTAACAGAGTTCCTCCACCCCGCCATTCCCCCGTATTCTTTTCTTATCCCTTGCATCTGTCATAGATGTACAAGTGTGTATATGCTGAGGTCGTCTAAGGACTGACGTCATGTGTCACACACTAAAAGAAGCTGTGTCTTCTGCGAAGGCATAACACACACACATACCCAATCCTAAAAAGAATCTTATATACTCTATATAATATTTTGATTTACTCTTGGCTTTTGAACGGTAGTGTATGCTGAAGGTACTTATGATGGTCTGTAATACGTAAGTTGGCGTGCAACACTGACGTTGCCTTACAGCAATTTTGTCAAAAATAAATCTGCACTGAATGGCGAGTCATGAAGACGTATTCTGTCGGCGGTAGGTCTGTATGCTGGCCACGAGATTAAGTGTACTGCTATGGCGGATACTGCAAGTAAAGTGCTATGGTGTCGGCATTATTTTATTTCGGTGTTGCCCATATTTCACGTCTTTAAGAAGCTCAGCATCGCTTCTAGTTAATCACTTCAAGACATAGAATCAAGGAAGAAAGGAATATGTTACGTAAAATAAAATGAAGCCGATCCCAGTGGCCGCGCGGTCTAAGGCGTAGGTCTGCGGCCGAGCGCTTGCTGGGATCGCGGGTTCGAATCAAACCGGAGGCATGGATGTTTGTCTCTTGTACAGTGTTTGTGTTGTGTGGTAGAGGTCTCTGCGACGTGCCGATCTCTCGTCCAGAGGAGTCCTACCGACTGTGGTGTGTGCTTGAGTGTGATCAAATGCAATTAAAAAAACCCTCTACACCTGCTGTGAACAAGTAGGTAGAAGAGGGAAGGACTAAGAAAGAAAGAAGAAAGAAATAAAATGAAGGAAGGGTAAATGGACTGGTCACATCTTGTGTAAAAACTGCCTTCTAAACTACTTTATTGAAGGAAAGATAGAAGGGAAGAGAAGACGAGGAAGAAGACCCATCTTACCTTTAACATTTTAAAGCCTAGCAGTAACTTTACATAGACCAGGTTTAACATTAAAAAATTCTACGTGGTGCCCACATTGCCTTTATGTGTTTTGTGTGGATCTCAGAACAAACAGCAACTTTTGCCTTATAAAACATTAAAAGATTGGTTTTTATAACGGAAGTGGAAAGTGTTTACAGCGCGGTACGCACTGATTCCTTATGTAAAGCAGATAAGCTTCGTCTTTAAAGGGTTAAACTGCGCGGGTGCGTGGCCGCGCAGTAACTCAAATGCTCCCGCACACGCTGAATTGTTGCCGCGCAGCTGGAATTATTTAGTTTTCTTTGTAAATATTTTTATTATGCATATTACAAAAAACAATTTTTAAAGTGCCGCGCAGTCAACAGATCGTGTAAAAATTTTCTGCTCAGAGCAGTGGCAGGTCCGCGCAGCTGTAAAAAATTTAGAGGGAACGTTGAAGAAGACGCAGGCAGCTAGTGGTTTACCTTAAGCAAAAGGAGTGGCAATGGAATTTGAAAGAAGAAATACTAGATGGCACTATATGGAGAACTCGATACGGAAGAGGATATGGACCTCTCGCAAGGCATGAGACGCGATAAAATATGTAAGACGCTTCGCCGTATGTGTGTATTTTATATACTTCAAGGTGGCTGAACTTACACTTGAAAACTCCAGATTATCAGATGGTATTATACAAGTCTATGAAATGATAGAATAGGTGACAATACACGCTTCGTGACTTTAAATAACCCTGGAATTCTATTTATAATAAATATGAAAGTTGTAGCATGTTTTCAAAAAATTTATTGAAAATTTTTATCAACATATGTACGTTTTGTTACTCTGCTTTCGATACGTTCTACAAATTTCTGTAAGGCGTACACGAATTCTTCGAATAACTAAAACCGAAGAAGAGTTTTGAGAAAGGAAACCCAGCTAGGTTAGAACTGAGATCTTTGCTCTCCTGGGATGTCACGTAGCGTAGATTGGCATATTGTTCCGAAAAGTCGGTAATTAACCCTTTAAAGACGAAGCGTATCTGTTTTATATAAGGATTCAGTGCGTACCGCGCTGTAAACACTCTCCACTTCGGTTATACAAACCAGTCTCTTAATGTTTTATAAGGCAAAAGTTGCTGTTTGTTCTGAGATCCGTACAAAACACATAAACGCAATGTGGGCACCACGTAGAATTTTTTAATGTTAAACCTGTTGGCATGTAAAGTTACCGCTAGGCTTTAAAAGGTTAAGTACCAATCTAGGCTACGTTACATCTTAGCAGAGAGAAGATCTCATTTACACTGTGGGGGAGTCTGAAGCCAGGCACAGATTGAATTAGCAGACGTTGTGTTTTGAATGTGTGCAGTAGAACTCCGTCGTTTAGCCAATAGTTTTAGCAACTTGGTATCACGCTATACTTCCAAGTCAAAGTGAAACATGAATTATTATAATTGTGCCCTTGTATTGAATAATTCTTAGCCCATTGCCATCCTGAGACTGCAGCGGAATGATCGCCCTGTGCTACGGCCGTAGTTATTGTTGCGAGCATGAGAGGCCAGTAGCTGGAAGTCGGAGAGATTAATCCGGTGAACAATAGGTGTAGGAGTATACCCCGACAGAATTCAGGATTTATTGTGAAAGCTAATATAAAGTTAATTGAAATTTGAGCAGAAAAATTTTACCGATCGCATCTCTACCTATAATCCCACAGGTTACTCCTCCATTGATCTTCTGTCACGCCTACATTATAGTCTGTCAGGAACACATGACTACATGATTTCACTGAATATGCACACTACGTAACTTTTCCGACAACATCTGAAACTCTAACACTAATTGAAGCATACAACTAACTCCATGGAGCAGAGTCCTTCAGAATCTAATAGCTCCTCAGCCAGTCATACAGTGAAGCATATAGGCTATGTGTATATATATATATATATATGTATATATAAATATAAAATTCTCTTCTGTGTATTGCTATAAATATTAACAACCTCTAAATTGTGGCTGTCCCCTTTTAAATGGCAAAACAAAAGCCGGGATAGCGTAGTCTGGTTAGTGATTAGTGTACAAACTGAACAACCAAGGAATCGTGGTTCGATTACCGACAGGTGCAAACATTTTTCTAGTCTGCTAAGGGTCTAGACCGGCGCTTGGGCCGACTCAGCTTCCAAGTCGGTGGTAAACGCGGTTCTTTCTTTGGGAGGAAAGCGTCCTGCAAGTGAACGTGAACGTTCCCCGCTATCTAATGTCAAGGTTAAGAATGAGTGGATCCACACATCCACTTCACTCAAGGAATTGTCCGCCCTTTAAGGAATCTGCAGCTCCATTACCTGTTCGTGATTTTCTTCTGCGTCGCGACAGCCCGACATCGCGCCTTGGCCTCGTGTGTTTATCGTCAGGCTTCGAGACTTCACAAGTTCTACGGGGAGAGGTTGCCAGCCCTCTCCCAACCCCCAACCTGGAGGACCAGGGTATCCCTTTGTGTCTGGGCCATCACCTTTGACCTGTCCGGTATGGGAGGCTGTACCAGCAGCTAAACTACCGCCGGCGTAGCTCGCAGGATCAACTGACCACACAAGCTCCACCACAGCGTCAAAAGAGGGATACTTTCGGGGCCTGTGTTCATTATAGCCCGTCAGACCTGAGAATCTTAATTTATACCTGTACACTAATTTATGGGCTGTGTATTGATTAAGATTATAATTTTGTCGGTGTTTTTTCTTTACCCCCTTTCTTATTGCGTTATGTTTTTCTTTAACCTTTTAAAGCCTAGCTGTAACTTTACGTACCACCAGCTTTAACATTCAACAATTCTGCATGGTGCCCACATTGCGTTTATGTGTTTTGTATGGATCTCAGAACAAACAGCAGCTTTTGTCTTATACAGCATTAAGTGATTAGTCTTTATAACCGAGGTGGAGGATGTTTAGAGCGCGGTACGCACTGAGTCCTTATATAAAACAGACACGCTTCGTCTTTAAAGGGTTAACTATGTCCATGCTGTTCTTGCGTATTTTGCTACCTTCTGTTTTGATTTCGTTCCTTCTTATTCTTCTAATAGTCATGCTTTTACATTTGTTTATTAATGTGCCCAAACGTCCTTCTTACATCTATAAAAACAGCACCGGGTAACACCAGAATCTTCAGTCTGTTCGGCAAACGGCTGTCGGGACGCGTCCGTCCGTATAGAGGATTTTCCTGCCTTTCGGTAGTTGCCGCCTACAGGTTCAGAGCTGGGCTGTAGGAAAATTTAATCGACCACACTGATGTCCATGACGACTGCACTTCGGAGTAGAAATTGGCCTTGTAAATAAATGCAGGTCCGTTTGGGAAGAGTTTAAAACGCTAAGAGTGAGTACGTATTCCACAGCGCGCCGCACTTCTGTTGGCTGGGGGTGGGGAAGTGCCGGCATGCCGCCTGCGTGCCACAGCTAACAGAACGTGTCTCCAGCCAGTCCCATTCTTCCCCACTCCATTACAACATTCCCCCCCCCCCCCCTCACCCGCCTTCAACACTGTTTAGTAGTGGCAGCACTGAATGTACGACCCAAAACTCGCCGGCGCCGGGTCGGCAGAATGGTTTAGTCGCTCTCGGTCTGTCGCTGCCGTTTGGTCGAGGTTGGTGCGTGTCTGGCCGTCATCTGTGCATATGCTGCGCTCTGTTTGCACGTCGGCTGTCGCAGATTAATGCGATTAGAAAGACCAGTGACAATAAAACGCTTTTCACGCAGTGTGTGATATTAAATCGTCGATTCAAACATCACGATTGGTGTTGCATGAATAACATAACGGAAATTTTACATACTCATGTCTAAGAAATATATGTACGGGTGCAGTATATATTTTGTCGGACGCCCGTGGTTACATTAATAAAGGCTAAACCTGATACAAAAACAAAACCGCAACTTCTGAAAGTACAGACTTCTAAATTAGCGTTTAGGATTTACTGAAAATCAATTAAAACCCAAAATATAAAACGTGTGGGTGAGCGTGTGTTTGTGTGAAGTGTGTGTACCAACTATCTGTAATTTGTTTGTTTGTTCCTGGCGTCGTTTTACGTCTGTTGAAGCATGTGATGGGTTCACAAGTTCTGCCCCAGTCCAGTGCATGTCGCTTGTCTGAAGAACTTAAATTCTTCCATTCGTTCCTGAATGTCACCTGGATAGATTCTGCTCTTCTTGAAAGGTAAGAATTTTGCTTCATTAAATGCTACATTTTAATTTACTGAATATATTTATGGTGTTTGGTGTAATATTATGCACCGTATTGTAGTAATCAGTTTAATAAATTTTACGTATAATGTATCCGTAATACATAAGAAAATTAGGCTGCATAAAAATATGTAGGGACAGCGCCGCTTAATAAATTAGTCGTAGGTTTGCCACAATGCGTGCTTCATAAATTCGATATGAGACATCGTGATTTTCTTCGTCATTTGCTGTATTACAATAAAATGTTCTGACGTATTCTGACAGTCGCGGTGATGTTAGATAGTAAGTTACAGGTTTTGAAAGTTCGGGAATTGCTATTTTTAAAACAGTCGGAATTTTATGTCAGTTTCAGTTTCGATGGTTTTTAGTTGCAGCATCAGACTGAACATTAAAAGACGCTGCATGTGTCCCACCACTCTGTGTTGCCCTCATGTGATGCCAACAGTTGTCTTTCCCTACGGCAGTATTAATCAATTATTCGTAATTGTGGATACAGCATAAATAAATTTATTTACCAACTAATTGCACTTATGCAGATATGTGCGAGATTACTACATGTTTCGGCTTTATGCGAGATTACTACTACGTGTTCCGGTTATAACCTATGATCATATTCAGGGAGTACTAATTGTGCAAAGAACGTATGGAGTTAAAATGTAACTTCGTCGACATTAAATGGTAAAAAACATATAATCGTGCTGTTACAACAGCAATGTATAACTCCAACAATTATATGCGTTAAGTCGATCAGGATTCGTGTTAAAATCTTACGCACCGAAACATCTTGAATGGTAAAACTCTCTTCAAATCTAGTTGTCTAGTAAATCTGAAAATTATTAAGTTAGATGCAGTTACAAATATGTAAGTGTATTGTATAAAATCATGTGCTTATGTCTGAGTGTAATATCAAGTGGAGAGTGCGCATTGTGACGTAGAACTTGGATTTTATTATCAGAACTTACAGTCCGTAATTTTCTCCAGACTCCGCGATTAATATAGTGCACATAAGCTGAGATAGTTTTTCAGGGCAGCTTTCTGTTTCTACAGAAAGTTACAACTGGAACTTTATTTTGAAGCTTTAACTGAAAAACCGGACTGTGAGGATCATACAAATAAAAGTTGGCGTGTCAAAGAGATTTTAATTTGTAAAACTGTGCGTTGGAGGAAAAGCTACGTATTTGGTCCCGAGCACACACTACAGATATTTTATAGGGCATGGAAAAATAAATTACGTGATGCTTACTTTAATTAAGAGAAATGTTAGAAAATGTTTAAATATTTTGCGGTTGTCATGTGAAAATTTTGGCATGGGTCGGGAGCATGCACAGGGGGTATGAGATACATAGACAGAATTTTAGTTGGAAAACCTGCAACGAAAGGAGCTGTTAGTGTAAAAGGGAGATCAGGATCCGTGAAATAATATTTGAGAGTGCTGAGTTGAGGGGACAAGTTCGACACAGGATGCAGGCAAGAAGCTATTGTGAACATGGTTAGGAACCGTAGCTGTGTGTGAAGGCAGTGTAACTTATTCGCGTCACTAGCTGAAGGACTTACAGCTTCTCCAGGCAAATTGTTTCGTGGAATTCGTTAAATTATCTTTCAAATGACGTCTGAATGTTGATTGTGCCGGTTTTATAATTTTCGCGCCTATTGTACTGCTTAAAGAAAGAGAGTTACAATGCTGTTAAGTAGAGCCCATCCAAAAACACGTGTGGGCCTTAATGGTACCGCCTTTTACTAATATTCTGCAATATTTCGGTCCTTTTGGGCCGTTATCAGGGATTACAGTTCAGGCCTATGGAAGTTATAGTGGAATTAATAACATTTACCAGTATAAATATAGGTCCGTGATGCTGGTCCCGACAGACGGAAACGTGTCGGAAAATTAGCAGACGGAGTGCTGTTAACTTCCATAAATGTGTACTTCGATAATTTTTATTTACGTTATAAGTGAGGTACAGGTTGAATGATGAACCATTTTAAGATAAACTTACAACAGCGACACCTTCGTTTACGCGCCTTGTTTTAACCCTTTAAAGACGAAGCGTGTCTGTTTTATATAAGGACTCAGTGCGTACCGCGCTGTAAACACTCTCCACTTCGGTTATAAAAACCAGTCTCTTAATGTTTTATAAGGCAAAAGTTGCTGTTTGTTCTGAGATCCGTACAAAACACATAAATGCAATGTGGGCACCACGTAGAATTTTTTAATGTTAAACCTGGTGGTACATAAAGTTACCGCTAGGCTTTGAAAGGTTAATATCATCTTGTGTATCTTTTAGTTGAAACGTACCGCCATTGTCTGTGTGATTAGACGTTTTAAATTACAGAATCGTGTGCGTTCGATAATCACACAGGGAGGGGAAGTTTTCAGAATATTACGATGTCGTTTAGCATGAAATCGTATTAACCTTGTACTGTAGGTAAGAAGAAAATGCGGCGGTCACATGCGACATTAATTTTTGTAGTTACGCCCTTTTAATGTTTCTAGGCTGAAAGCAGTAACGAGTGTGTGTCGTGTCGCCCGCACATAATTCTGGACAGCTCAGCCTGTAATTATTTTGTCGTATTATGGAATGTTTACCGGCGTTAAAGAATTTTATAACACTGAACACAGTGTGTCGATTTCGTTTGTTGTTTTCTCATCTCCTTTCCACAGGAATCTCTCTTAAACCTTTAAAGCCCAGCATAGGCGTAAATTGGGGTGTGCAAGGGGAGCATCCCCCCCCCTCAATATTTTTCCTGTCTAAGAATAGATTTTTTCTGGCTACTGAGTTGAAGAGGGACAAAAAATTAGTAGTATCCTCAGAACGATTATGTGGCTGGTGTAAAGACAGAAAAAAAAAACAGGAAAAACGTGCGTTTCGTGGCACAGAGACGGAGTTCGTAATACCCATGGATGGTTTTGGCCCCCCCGCATCGTTGCCAGGGAGCCCTAGTAGATGCTATATGTTTTGCCAGGTTTGCCACAGAAGGCCGCCGCATGGTGTAGTTGCCTGGTCCGCGTGGTTCGTGCAATAAACTCTCCCTGTTTCCTTGCGCACATCATGAGTGGCCGTCGTCTTTTCCCCGACAGGTTCGAATTTTGAATGTAACTTTCGTATGCCAGGGCTTCTTGTTGTTAAGTTGATTAAATAAATTTATTTATATAGGTTGTATAGGTAAGCCCGTCATTAATAATCTTAACAGATTTTGAAGCAATTATGTGACCATTTCCTCTTGGAACGCCGATGAATAGCATCAGGAATGAATCGTTATAGAAATTTCATGTTCTTAGACCATTTCAGACATATTTAACTTATGTTTCGAGAAATTAACATTTATGTTGTGACAGCCGAAAGCCATTGTTATGTTAGTAGGGCTGTACATTAGAATGCCGTTGGCTGTTTTTCTTTGAAGTACTAATCGTCGCGAGAGAGACAGCCGAAATAATGGCGCGTGGCCACAGGCCTACAATTGCGAGCGCCACGTTTTCATTTAGTGCTGTTGTAAAAATTAAAACACGGATGGGAAATATCGGCCCTAAATTTAAAAAAATCGTTGTTTAAACCTCATTTTCTTTGGTCCAAAACACGGCAAGTACATCTTCACTGCAATCAAAATTGCGTCAAACGACAATTTGCGTCTAAATACAAATATCGCTCGGTAAATGGTCAGGCGCAGTCCGACTTTGTATTGGGCATTTCGCGGTCTCGTCTGATTTCTTTTTACATTTGCTGACATTTGCTAAGATTTTGTTACAATACACACACTCTGTAGACACGCGTCTTAACAGGCCCCCCCCCCCTTCCAAATCGCTGTGTTATGCTCCCGGCTTGCAAAAGAGTGCACTTATTGGTGTAACAAGTTTTGATGTACAAAATGATAAGACAACGCAATTTTTTATTTGTTTGCTGTGTCATTTGTTTCCTGAGTCCTGATATTGTGTTATAAAACACACACCCATATTCTCAGTTCACCTTTTAAAGCCTAGCGGTAACTTTACATACTACCCGGTTTAACATTAAAAAATTCTACGTGGTGCCCACATTGCGTTTATGTGTTTTGTACGGATCTCAGAACGAACAGCGACTTTTGCCTTATAAAACATTAAGAGATTGGTTTTTATAACCGAAGTGGAGAGTGTTTACAGCGCGGTACGCACTGAGTCCTTATATAAAACAGATACGCTTCGTCTTTAAAGGGTTAATGCATTCCGTACCAAATATGAGGCCGTTACACCTGGAAGACTGCGTTTGTATGTGCTGTCAGCAGAACGTCAGAAGGTGTCTGTATCCATAGTACATGGCAGGAGGGATTACGTACGTGACAATATCGCGTTGTGTCTTTGTCTGTCACTGGCCACCCCACCTACACAGCGTTCACCGCTTGGTCTTTCTAGCGACAATACAGTGTTCTGTGTGAGATAGGAGCGAATATTTGTAGGTAATTCACGCAGATTTGTGGTAGTGATCAAAGGGCAACTTTTTCTGCCCAACATTTTGTGGTAGTTCGATAAACATTCCCGTCACATTAGAAGCTGCATGAATGTATTCGTTGTTTATTACAGAGTGAAGCAAACTAGACTGCACGCTGTGTACTCCATGACGTAAATTTTATCAAGGCGTTATTTACTGTCAAAAGGACGCGTGGTTTGGTGGTGAGCACACAAATGTAATGTCATTTATATCCATAAGAAAAGGAGGGCCTTTCGCGTTGCCGATTTTCATCCATGTCCGTGGAGCTGGTATAGTAAGTAGGTTGAGATAGATTTTTGTAACGTTTGGATCTGCCAGCACAACTACAGGTAAAATTTATATATAGAGACAATTTTTATGTAGCCATTTTTTAAAAGTGCTGTACAAAACTTTGTATCAGTAAAGTAAAATATTGCATGCGAAAATACGGAGCGAGCCGTGTAATGTCACACACATACATACATACATACATACATACATACATACATACATACATACATACATACATACCTACATACACATCTACATATATAATACATAGATGTGCCCCAAAAGTAACTGGCACGTAGGCACGTTCCAGCCTGATATGACGGCAGGGACCGCCCCTTACATCGGAACACAGAAAGCGGAAAAAGAAGTAGCCACTGTGGGTGAGCGTGAATAAATCAAATTTGACCCAAACGCAGAAACTGCAGTATCGGATTTTGTCGTCGTTAAACGATGTTCCACGTGAGCCCTTAATTAAAAGAAATTCAAGAAATTATACAGCATTTGATAAGTAACTCAACTTGGCCACATTTAAGGGCTTAGTTTTTTACTTGTGGCTCTCTGAACACGTTTTTCGAACCTTTAAATTACAAATTTTACACGAATTACGCATTCACATTAGCTATATGAAAAAATTAAACGAAACTGTATATTAAGATCGGTGAAATAGATATAAATTGTCTCTGTTTATTGTTTTCTTTTATTGTATAAGAATTTTTACTTGTTATTTGGGGCTTATTAATTGATTTCGTATGATGAAGCGTAAGTTTGGAATCAGTTAAATTTCTGATAAAGTTACTAACCCTGTAACTGTTTTAAAACTTTATTTAAAGGTATCTGCCTTCTTTAAAACAGAGAATTCATCACGCCTATTTGTCGTTTTCATTTTATTGTTTACCATAGCATAGACTGCTTTGTTTGAAAATAAATAAATATTGTAGTAGCCTATAGACATCGGGAAGTTTCAGGCGTTGTTTTTTATTTCATTCTTAGATCATCGTATTTTTAATAATAATGATAACAATGATGATAAATATTATCATCATCATCATCATCGTCGTCGTCGTCATGAGCTGTGAAGTGTTAGGCCTTGTGCCTGTTCTTCATCCCTTAAGGGGAAGCTGGTCCTTCCATCTTTTCCTCGGGCGCCCTATGCTTCTCTTCCCCTATGGCCTATATTTCAGTGCCTGTTTGGGTAACCTGATGATAAATAATAATAATAATAATAATAATAATAATAATAATCCTTGTTCAGTGATTTGTCTACGACGATTTTCCTTCGCCCAAAACTCTCCACATGTCCTTATGTCTGGTATCTTCATCTGTCATTCCATGGTTGGTCATATTCCATTGTCCATCCATCCTTCTGTCGTGGGGTCTTCGCTTCCTTCGTTTTACCATTGGTTTCCATTCAAGGATTCTCGAATTTTTTCACCCCCCTACTAAAATTTCTCGTAGTGTGTTTGCAGTCTTACCTCGGACAGTGGGCACGGTTCATCATCATATTGTTACGGTAAATGAAACAGTGTCGCGCACATTTACAGATCGTCAAATTAAACAGCTGAGTTTGTTGAGGCCGCGGAAAAACACCTACGGATGATGATACCGGCTTTCGAGCACTCCCTCTTCCAGCCTACTGTGTATTCCCCTCCAGGCCCCAGTGACCTGTATCAACCAGTCGAACGCGGTTGTAGGTAGAGAAGCTTATCACGTGGTTATCAATATGAACATATCTGCGAAATGAATGGCTAGAAGATTAGAGGGGAACACTGTATAGGGAAGTTCTTTCTGAAGTGGGAGTGTAGCAGCTCGACGGGGAAACAGAGGTGGCTGTACCCATGCGACGTTAGAACTTCGGTAAAGCGTTATTAAAAGTGCTTGCAGTTCTGAAATTACTGTGTGTCGACAGCTGAGCTTGTGGGTGGCTCTCTGTTCCGCTGACTGCCTTTTAATTGAATACAATAATCGCGGATTTTGTGTCATTTAAGAGCTACACAGTGATACCTGGAAGCCTGGACGAACCTGCACAAACCATAAAAATCATGAGAGAATGTAAAACGTACATTTGAGCAGATTTCTCTGTTTCATAATTACGTCGGTGGTACAAAACGATATTCACGATTTTTGGCGACGAACTTAATCGGCTCCATCATGCTTGTCCATTCTGGGTATTTATAGCATTTGTAAAATTGTATGAAACTGACTCGTCTTAAGATATTCAATTTTTAAATAGGATTTTTAAGTCTTGAGGCTCAGGATTGAGGTCAGTTGTGGATGTCACAAAGTTGAAATTCTTAGATCCTCCTGAAGAATTATGCGTACGCTATTAAATTTTCCATTCCCAGCGTCCTGTAAAACCAAACGTGGCAAAGTGTGCAGATCAGAGCTGTGGAGTCGGTACACAAAACCTCCGACTCCGACTCCTCGATTTTTAAAACTCCGACTCCGACTCCTTCATAAAAGCTCAATATGTATTAATAATGGTAAGCCTATAAGACGTTTCATCACCTCTATGTAATTTATCAGGCTACTTTTTAGACTTATAACCTGTATTTAAGTAGGAGTCAAATGTTTACTGTGGCTATCAGGGCTTTGGTGTTGGAGTATCTAGTTAAGATTTTAGATTGAGGTCGGAGTCGGTACTTTTTTACCTGCTCCGACTCCGACTTCACAGTCCTGGTTCAGATATCCTATGTTGATACGTTTCTGTTCCGTGCGATTTTCATTTGAAGGCTAAATTATATGTGTATATCGCGACGAAGCTCAAATCATTTTTAGTTACGACATTAGATGTAGGGAAGTTGTGAGTTTCACGCTTAGGTCAATTAGTCTTGTGGAAAGAAAGCATCAGGTCATTGTCTGCGTTGGCCCTAGAGCTGGTCTGGACGTGGCGGTGAAAAATAATAATTGTGCCTCAGCCTACACTTGAACCCTGTTGTGTTTTCTAATAATTGTGTTACACCTTGTATGGTAATTAGATTCAGGTGGACTCTCAGCATCCACCGGAACCTAATTCAGTTACCTTGAACATAGCGGCAGCCGGTTGCTCCGAAACATAAGAAAAAACTTGTTATGCTACGCGTTATGGTAAGTCATAAGACTACCGTTCGAGCGCCAGCCGCCATGAGAGCATCAAATCTTATTGTTTGCTGTTTTGTGGTGGGCTCAGAGTCGAACTGAAGTGCGTTGGATACCCACCCACATGCAGCTACAGGCTTTTGTCTTCACATTACAAAAGTCGGCTTTTCTTTGGGCGTCTGGTACAAGCGTATTGTGTGACTTCGAGGCGAAGGAGTCTTCGAAAACGAGGCCAGAATGCACAGGCGTTTATTGAAATTCTTGTGTCAGTCACTCTGTAGCACAATTATCGAATGTGTGCATTACTACGCAACAGTGTCATAAGAAAACCGAGTAGTGTAGAATATTTGCCAATCATTTCGCGATGGCGCATTGTAGATTTGTGAGGTCAAACGGTTGAAGAAAATTCAATGCATCACTTGAATGTATAACTCAGCTAAGTCACTGGTCACGGGCTGGACGACCAAGACTCGCTTTTCGAAGCGGCAGAGGTCATCCTTTTAGACATCAATTCCAGACCTTAACTGGAGGCTACCCAGCCTCCTTTATAATGTCCACCGTTGTATCCCGGCCCAAAGGTAGAACGGTCGGAGCGTGCGTTTATATATAAGGCCGAGGATACGAATGCGTGGAGTCAAGTCCGCACGTCCTATGTGCTGTCTTCGTGTGTTGCTGAGGCAGAGGGGAAGCTGTTATTTTGAGGCTTAGGATTCGTGCAGTGAAGTGTTTAGCACTATGTAACGGAGACCTCACAGGAATTAAATTTTGACAGTGTTTGTAGCTTCAAAAAAGACGAACGACGCATCTGATTATATTCGAATAACACAGTGTTTGCCAGGGAAGCCGTCGTATTCTGTATCTCTGTAATGATTTTAGACCCACCACTGTACCAAGTTTCTCTCTGTCTCAGTACTGCGCGCCGTGCAGCGGAAGACGTTTTTGCTGCATGCTGACTGATGACGGCGCCCGCTCTGCGGTGTTCCGTCCCGCTTTAAGAAAAAACACGCTGTGTTATCAACTTGTCAGTAACGGTGGTACAGCGTGAAGAGTGTGGATTTAAATGCCTTTTATGATAAACATTTTCGAAGCCGGCTCTATCGTTTTGTTTGTGAACAGGCTGGAAGAAATGAAGCTTCGAATCTTTTGCAGTTTCTGATAGAAGCCACTTCAGAGACTTGAGGTTCTAGTAGCTGTTACTAAAACAAAGCCTTCCCAAAACACAGTATTATTGAGAAGGCGATAGTCTTTGTTTAAGGTCTTCATTAGTTTGCAGGGCTATATCGGCCGTTATTGTCGGTTTGTCAGATGTTCAGTTTCTTTTTTGGCCCTCATTAATGAAAGTAATTTCCCCTCAGGAAAATAATATTAGTGATTAATTTTAAAAATTGCTGTGACTGAGAGGTAACCTGTAGTAGGTATCAGGTAGGAAATGCGAAGGTCCGTGGTCTAGAAATATAAGAAGAGTGCGGTGGCGCAGTTGGTTGAGGCACTGCGCTACAAACGGGAAGGTCGCGGGTTCGATTCCCGATGATGTCACTGGAATTTTTCATTGAAATAATCCTTCCGGCCGCACTATGACCCTGAGGTCGACTCAGCCGCTAACAGAAATGGGTACCAGGAATATTCCCTAGGGCGTAAACGCGGCCGGTGCGTAGGGCTGACAACCTTACCACCTTCAAGTGCCGATTGTCTAGAAATCTGGGAGCCTCAACCTCCTGGAACCCTCAGGGCCTGTCCAGGCCTATAATGGGATTGCTTTACCTTTACCTACACACAACAAAGTTTTTCCGGCTTAATTTAAATTATAACGTTACGTATTTTTTGATGTCTTTTCTTTGTCCGATCAGATCGCCCGTTAATGAAGATGATATTTTACTTGGGTTTGTAATGATCGCGAAACTTGCTGTTATCCGTTAAGGAAATGACAGACGTTGAAGGGACCCGAAAACAGGCTGGTGAAGAGAATACATAGACCAAAGAAGAAGGTAATAAGAGGAGGATGGAGAAAATTCCGTGGTCAGTAGTAAATATTATAATTCTTTAGCAAATATTATTAGGATCGTGTAGTTAAGGAGTATTTTATGGGCGGAGCATGTAGCATGCGCGGTACGGTTGATTAATTTGTGTAAGATTTTGGTCGGAAGGTCTGAAATAAAAGGACACCGAAGACTTAAATGGATAAGTTTAAAACGTCTCTTAATGAAATAAGTTGGTGGGGGCAGGATGCATATTGAATTAATTTGGCTTAGTGATGGCAATGAATCTTCGCGTTCCATAAAGGAAGGGGTATTTTGGGGCTAGACGAGTGATTATTGGCTCCAGAAGCAGGATTCTCCCGTGAAATTATTTGTAACAAACATTGTGTTTAGTTTTCTCTGTCATTAATCCTAATAATATCACGGCATTTTTTGACTCTGCTTAAATTGGGCACTTCATATATTAGGGTGCAGGCAGGCCTGTATCCCGTTGCTTTTGTCTGTTCTGCAGCAGTGACAGCTGAAGGTTTCAACTCGACAGCCTGCTAAAGCTATGCAGCTGGTCATGCCTGTGTTACTCGCACGTATGGGTGGTTGGTGGTAAGGCTATGGTGATACGAAAACAGACGATTTTAAATTACCCTATAAACACTGGGTTTCAAACCCGTCGTTAATTGGTAACAGAAACCTACCGGCCGGGGACGTTAAAATGGCTGTAGAGAACGGATGATACATATTTAGAGTGCAGTTTTCTTTAGGCTCAAATATATGATAATTTCCATTTAAATTCTTAACGACATCTCGGTACACAAGCAGCGGTAGAATTTTCCACAGACGGAAAGTTCAACCGTACAGCTTCAACTTCAGTGTTGAGGAGGGTTTTGGCCTTCTGGGATGTAAAGCTACGTGGCGGGTTTATAATGTATCCCGACGTTTCGAAGGAACATAGCGCCTTCATCACCAAGGGATATGTTATATTACCCGCTACACAGCGTAACATTCGCAGAATACCAAAAATGTGAACATCAGATCTGTGCGAAACTCCAGTCTCGGACCAAATTCGATGCTTTTGCCGTCATATACAAGGACATGGTGTGCGGTCGTGTGTGCGTGTACGTATATGTGCGTGTGCGTGTACGTGTGTGTGTGCGTGTGCGTGTACGTGTGTGTGTGCGTGTGCGTGTACGTGTGTGTGTGCGTGTGCGTGTACGTATGTGTGCGTGTGCGTGTACGTGTGTGTGCGTGTGCGTGTATGTATGTGTGTGCGTGTGCGTGTACGTATGTGTGTGCGTGTGCGTGTACGTGTGTGTGTGCGTGTGCGTGTACGTATGTGTGCGTGTACGTGTGCGTGTGCGTGTGCGTGTACGTGTGTGTGTGCGTGTGCGTGTACGTGTGTGTGTGCGTGTGCGTGTACGTATGTGTGCGTGTGCGTGTACGTGTGTGTGCGTGTGCGTGTATGTATGTGTGTGCGTGTGCGTGTACGTATGTGTGTGCGTGTGCGTGTACGTGTGTGTGTGCGTGTGCGTGTACGTATGTGTGCGTGTACGTGTGCGTGTGCGTGTGCGTGTACGTGTGTGTGTGCGTGTGCGTGTACGTATGTGTGCGTGTGCGTGTACGTGTGTGTGTGCGTGTGCGTGTATGTATGTGTGTGCGTGTGCGTGTACGTATGTGTGTGCGGTTGTGTGTGCGTGTGCGTGTACGTATGTGTGTGCGTTTGCGTGTACGTATGTGTGTGCGTGTACGTATGTGTGTGCGTTTGCGTGTACGTATGTGTGTGCGTGTGCGTGTACGTATGTGTGCGTGTGCGTGTGTGTGTACGTATGTGTGTGCGGTTGTGTGTGCGTGTGCGTGTGCGTGTGCGTGTACATATGTGTGTGTGTGTGTGTGTGTGTGTGTGTGTGAGACAGAGAGTTATCTGTTAGATCACTTCGGTCCCAAACCCCCTTTATTGAGGTGATAATATTTTTTTCATAAAATTCCATCTAATGCCAATGAATACGTGAACGCGTGTTAATATTGGTGTTAATATTATACATCATATGTTCCGATAACTGGGTTCTTGGCATCTAGTGACTCCTTCAGGAGTCCCACCCGTGTAATGGTAATATATCTAGAGGAGGAGGAGGAATTATTTACTTTCCAACCGACGTGTGTCACCTTATAAAAAACAGTGGAGGTAAGCAGCAACCCAATGACCGTGAACATACGCGTACCTGGTACAGGCTTATTCGAGATACCGCATTAAGAACTGAAGGCAAAGAGCCGTATCCGGCAGCTTGCAGAGTGAGTTGACGGAAGAGTTCTTTTCTAGGCGCATTCACAAAATTACGAAAAGTGACTGCTAACTTCGTCATGTGTGTCCTTCCGCATCGAACAACTCGGCTTCCACTGCACGGATTTAAATTAAATTTTATGTTTGAATATTTTTCGAAAATCTGTTCAAGTTTCATTAAAATACAACAACAATAACGGGTACTTTACATGAAGACTTTTGTTCGCTTATGATATCTCGTTGAATTCATCGCAGAATTAGAAATGTTTAAGACAGAAATAGAGAAAGTCTAAACACATATTTTGTGACTTCTTTTTTTACGAAAATCTTGCCGTTTATATGTGAGATAATGTAGAAAAATATGGCAGAGCCAGGCAGGCCACAGATGACAATATTATATGGCGCATGCACTTTGCATGCTGGGTAACTAAGGCCACACACACACACACACACACACACACACACACACACACACACACAGAGGCTATGTAATACTTATTGGTTTTCCACGACAACAATGGTTACGCGAAAGCGCCTCAGTGTTATGTTATAGTATGTGGTCACTGGTTTCTATTTTCGTATTTAATGTGACACGTTAAACTGGTTGTTGGATTTGATCTGCTTATCTCAGAATACAAGGCAGCTGTTACAAGATGTCGGGTGAATATTACTTTCTTGGGGTACTGCAGTAGTAGTCACGTAGGTTGCTGGTGCAGGGTGAGGAATAGACCTAACGCAATAATATAAATTAATTACTTACAGGTTGGAGCATTCATCATTGTCACCGCCTTGAGAATCTCAGAATATAGAGTATTAATTACATGTGTATGTTTGACGTTAGTAGAAACTGATTGATTTGTGTGATGTTTGTCGTGTAAATCATTCGTCACCTCCAAAATCACAGCTACACGACCACAGAGCCATCGATTCCTGCAGGCTGTGGAAGCACTGTGTGGGAAGGTAGTGATGACGTGCATAACGTGTAAACCACTGAGTTTAGGTATTGAAGGTGTGACACGAATTCACTCTATGGGTGGGCTTCTAATTGGAAATATTAAGGGCAGGTTTTCGAGGGTTCCCACACCATTTGTTTCCAGTGCCGTGATTCATTATTTAGGCTGATAAAACCTTGGACTGGTTGCGCTAGTTGAAGGGTAAGACACATTGGAATTCTCTCTTAGAGCAAGGATGCACAAACCCACAAATGGCCGTGGCGACTACGTTTTGTACAGTGACGCCTAACACTTATATACAGATCCTCAGAATGGTGGTTGCTTCCTGTCACTCTTCTGGCGCCTAGAATTTTGAGGTGACTCCTAGATTTTTGTGAAATATTGTTCGCCCCAGACTTAAGGTTAGACGTACGTTATGAGTTTTATCACAAATTCTTCAGGGACTGCATTGGTATTTAAATCGGTCCTCCGCGATGAAAAGCCGGCGTGGCATTTGACCGCTTTAGTTCAAATTATGTCGGTCCTGTGACCAGCAGGGTCGCCGAGAGCTGGTTTGCCCCCCACCCCCACCCCGCAAGGGCGGACCGGCTAAAAATCTTACACTAACTCGTAAAGAGTGACTCAGTTGCAGAGTGACTTGGGCGTGATCGGGAAGAGTTAGTTCCAGACCGCCGAGTCCCGGTAATTTGTACCATCTTCCCCTGCCTCTCTTCAGCGCTTGTGACAAGCGATTTAATAGGTTAGCTTGGTTTATGGTTTGAAGGCAAATAGTTTCTAAGTCTTGACTTAAACTTTTAAAGCCTAGCGGTAACTTTACGTACCGACAGGTTTAACAATTAACAATTCTGCATGGTGCTCACATTGCGTTTATGTGTTTTGTACGGATCTCAGAACAAACAGCAACTTCTGTCTTATAAAACATTAAGAGATTGGTTTTTATAACCGAAGTGGAGAGCGTTTACAGCGCGGTACGCTCTGAGTCCTTATATAAAACAGATACGCTTCGTCTTTAAAGGGTTAATTCGTTGAGAGTTAACTTTTTAATAGTTAGTCCGTGACAGATAAAAGCGTCAATTTGGCCGTTGAAATCTTGCTTTCCCTAAGACAAACTGTAACTCATTTATATCTGTTTTCTATTTAAAAGAACAAGAGAATGCAAAGTAATATGCTTGTCCATTTTTGTTCTCATTCTACGTGACACTTTGTATTGCAGAAGCAGTTAAAAAGGGTAGTTATGTTAGTGGTGGCATGTGTTGGGGCACGAGTCCCTTGTGGTTCAATTATTGCGCGAATAATTCGAAACGGGCGCAGGCCCATATACGCGGTGTGCAGGCTTTATATTTCTGCCACTAAATCTTTGTCCATGCTTTTCGTAACGTGATGTGTGCAACATTCATAAATATCACATGGATAGCCTGCCAGTGTTTTTAAACGTTCTGCAGTTGCTAGTTTTGATGCCTTTCAGGTTTCTGTAGTTCTAATCAAATTTATTACATTCCGAGAACTTAACAGCACATTTATAGCGATTTGTTAGTTTACCTGGCCCTCTTTGTTTTCGCAGCATGTGAGTATTCATCATTGTGGTCGAAAGCCAGCTGACACAAATGAAAGTAATGGGCGTAATTTCAGGTTAAGGAATAGTAAGATTTTAAATAAATTTTGTTATTTTTAATATTATTAAAATTATTGCTAGTCCTTTGAGAATGAATTTCATTTTAGCGGTACATCGCTGACACCTCACATTTTTGTATCACTTTTCGAACGGAAGCCATAACTAGTTAGTTCCCGAATATAAACCTGCATTCGACTTTTATGTTTCGAAACAAGTAATAATTGAGTTCAATGAAGTTAAATTCAGTTCATTTCCTTTTTATTTACTTGCCGACTCAAGAGCCAAATTGTTAATTACAAAATCTGCAATAATACGTAGGTTTTTAAAAAGGCGGATCGGATTATTGCATAGCGGACGGCATCCTCCTTCACTATGCAGCAGATGATCTCGTCCGCTCTGCGACATGCTGTCCCGACTAGTGCAGGGCGGGCGTCGTCGTTGGTCGCTGTGTGGCAGTGCAGCTGTGAGTGGGTTCCACTTTAAGCTGTACACGTGTATAGCGCGCATACTCACAAAAATAAATAGCAAATTAAACAAAACAATGTTTTGCAATAAAATGCACTTAACTGAGGGCAGGGAAAGAAAAACGTACACAGCAACAACAGCAGTAGCAGCAACAACAATAACAATAACGGTAATAATAGCCCTGTATCGTCGTTAATAAAGTGAAACACTCTGTAGCATTCTTAGTTAACCTTTTAAAGCCTAGCGGTAACTTTACATACCATCAGGTTTAACATTAAAAAATTCTACGTGGTGCCCACATTGCGTTTATGTGTTTTGTACGGATCTCAGAACAAACAGCAACTTTTGCCTTATAAAACATTAAGAGCTTGGTTTTTATAACCGAAGTGGAGAGTGTTTACAGCGCGGTACGCACTGAGTCCTTATATAAAACAGATACGCTTCGTCTTTAAAGGGTTAATGTGGCATAATATTCCGGGAACTAAAATGTCGCTTTGTTTTTGTTATTGCTCGTGATTCGGAAGGTGTCTGTTTTGACTTTTGGCTGGAAAATCGGCTTGCGCGGGTTTCTTGATCTTTGCCAGGTTCTCCTTACAAATTGCAGGGTGTATAAAATAGACATTGACAGCTGTCTCCCCGCTTCCTGCCTCTGCTTCTACATTAATCCTACAGTATCGCTTTTGACCCTGAAAGTCACAAGCAGTTGATCCAGTATGGTAAAGTAAAGGAATAAGCAAAAATTTAGGTTCATGGCAAGTTGATAAAGCGTGCCTCATTGTAACAGGTACACGCCGGATACGCTGACAGATCTGAGAAATAGTGTCAAAATTTTCCTTACATTTTTGACCTACATTAAAGCCACATTTACTAGAAAAGTGCACCCACGCCGGGCTCATGATGTCCTTATCGGAGGATGAGCCAGGAAAGGGGAAAATATTAACCACAAGCGAAAGGTTTTATTGGTCCCGGCATTCTGGCGACGGTGAAGTACCACTTCTTATTTCTGACAGAATTGGGGGGGGGGGGGGGGGCCGCCGAGAGGAAGCGCTTAGACCGTATTGTAAATAGAAAGTACGTCTAGACATGCATCAATAATAAGGTGGATTTAGACGGTTTGTATGGGCTGTGCTGTTTGTGAATGGGTGCTGTAGAATCTTAGGGTGAGCCCTGGTCGTTGGATTGTAAATATTCATACATACCGACTGCAAGGTGTTTGTGTGTTCTTATCGGACACTTACCATCTGCCGAAAGTAAAGGTAAAGCTGCCCCTGTGCACGCCATGAAGACGTATAGGGGGAGTGGAGGTGTGTGTTCACTCATTCTTAACTTTGACACTAGATGGAAGTGGTGATTCGTTAACTTCACGCACCGGCCGCTTTAACTCGGGGGCAAGAGCACTCGTTATTCATTGAATAGGAGGCTAGGTTGGCCCCAGGTTGGGTCTAGACATTTTTGAAAAGGTATAAATCTGTTGTGTGGTAATGGGTTTATGGTCTTTATCTATCGTCCGACGAGTAAAATATTAAAAATATTAAAATCGCAACGTTTCGGAAGCCGGCTCTGCTTCCGTCCTCTGGTGACTGGCGGGGGAGAAGGGAAGAACACCTGTTCTGTTGGGCCCCTTAGGCAGTCCCAAAAGAATAGGTGTTCTTCTCTTTGCCCCTTCATTCACCTGAGGACGGAAGCAGAGCCAGCTTTCGAAACGTTGTGATTTTAATATTTTTAATATTTTACTCGTTGGACGATGGATGAAGTCCATAAACCCATCACCACACAATATTATATATACATCAACATCAAAACCTTTTAGAATTTATATAAGTCTGTTTTTTCTGCTGTGATTCGAACCACGGGTCGTCCAGCCCGTGCCCTGGTGACTGTGTCAAAAAAGGGAAGGAGTGCCGTGTTTCGAAAACGGTAACGAACTTACTGTGTCGCACAACAGCAAATGTAGCCAGTACTGTCTGGAGCGGAAGCATCCGTGAAGCAGTCCATTCTGAAAAGCTTCAGTTTTTCGGCCTGTCAAGACAGTCCGTCCCATGTATGGAATTTGAAGGCTCCTTGCCGTAACTTTTTTATGAACCAGATGAATCAAATCCACACTTTAACACCCTGTTTATTAAAGGTGATATTAAGCACGAGTATTAAACTCTCCTGTACACCTAGTTCTGCCAAGTGATCACTTCTTTTCTGGTTTACCGACCTAAATTTTAGGCTCGTATATTCATTTCTCGTTTCTCCCACAGATGCTACGTACTCCACCCGCCCGACCGTCCTTCATATGATCATAATTGTATTTGGTGAAGGTAAAAAATGCATATTATGAAGCGACCTATTATTCAACTTAACGCCCTAAAATTGTAGTTTCGTCGGTTGTAATCATTTCGTTTTACGCAGCGGAGAGTGAGACAATGAAACGTCTTCCTCTACCTCTGTTGTTGTCTCTTTCTTCGTACTACTACTACTACTACTACTACTACTACTACTACTACTACTACTCTACTACTACTACTGTTGAATATATCAAATTTGTATTATTTTACCTTTCTGCAAGCAGCTGAACCAGACTACCAGCTCCAACTTTGTTCCACGAAATCTTTTGGTCCACGCGTTTTATCCAGTGATGGTTGTGTTATTTTGTAATTGTAAGTCTCCTAGTAGGCTGTTATTGTCTGCGAGCATTAATTTTTTTTTATCCATGGCTCAACAGCCCCTGGTGGGCAAGGGCCTCCTCATTATCGAGGCTTTAAGATCGCACTCAGACACACACCACTCAGTAGGACTTCTCTGTATGAGTGACCAGTCCGACGCAGAGACCTCTATCTGACAACTCTCACAACAGACAGACATCCATGCCCCCGGCGGGATTCGAACGCCCAGTCCCAGCAATCGAGCGGTCGCAGACCCATGCCTTGGTCCTCGCGGCCACTGGCACCGGCATTCTTTGCAATTATACATGCTAATTTTGTGGTCCTTTTGCCGAACTTTGCAGTCGGGTCTGTAATACTCCTTCGTACCTGGAGAATCCAGGGTTCGATTCTCGGCTCTGAGAGCAGACAGTACGTTTACGTAGGCCTCAATCATTTCCTCTCGTGTTTTCCCATTCGACACAATATACATAGTCTGTAGAGCTGAATAAGAGTATTAAACTTGGGCTAAGGGGGTCCGGGATATTGCCTAGACTGCAGGCTGAACCACCAAAGAACAGGGGCATGCGAGAGCAGGCGACATTTCAGCAAACACCAGTGTCCAGATTGGCTCTGGGGCCGACCCATTTCGTGCGTACGGGGTAAAGCGATCAGAGCGTGACGCTAACTGCTCAGAATCTGCTGCCACGGTTAAGAATTCGTGGAGCTTACATTCCCTTATAAGCCTTAGTGGTGTGGTATTTCATTAAGCAAAAGACAAATGTAGTTTAAGTAATATACGAATTATTCTGGTGCTGTGTGTAGGCCTGCTGTAGGCTAAGACCTGTGTGGGTGCAAGATTTCGCAACATTGCCTCATGCCTTATTGAAAAGCCGACATATACCTCTCTTGCAATATCGTCAGTGACATACACAATGTATTTGCGTGAATGTTTGTACTTTGTACATAATATATCCGGATGCGTCACCCATGGGCTCCCTGGAGCTGCATAATGCATGCTTGTGGACATTAGCAACCAATCCCTCTTTTGTGTGTGCATTTATTTCTTGTTGTCTGTCATTATTAGTGTCATGTATTAGTTATGGGAAATCATATGGTCGTCCTAAACGAGTTATTGCTCGTTAGTTAACCTGCTGAATTCAGTGACAGGTCCCAAAAGAAAAAAATACGCAGTTGGGTTTCAGTCGTGGGTTTTCAACAGGGTGTTCATAAACGTGACTATTTAATCGTTTCGCTGTTGTTCGATAGAGAAATCTGTGTGCTGGGACACTTCTGTCTCTGGAAACCAGAATTTGAGTTTTGTATCAGGTTTTTCACCAGCTGCATAGAACAGAGTTTCCCGTGAGGAATGAACAGTTGTTGAGCTTGTAAATAAACATCCTGTGTTTATGGAGTCCGGAAGTTCATTACCGTGTTCTAAAGAACCCTACAACTAGATCCTCTCCTAAGC
Source organism: Coptotermes formosanus (assembly GCA_013340265.1). Classification (NCBI taxonomy): domain Eukaryota; kingdom Metazoa; phylum Arthropoda; class Insecta; order Blattodea; family Rhinotermitidae; genus Coptotermes; species Coptotermes formosanus. The sequence goes on along the minus strand of BLKM01009550.1, from coordinate 648,837 downwards.
CAGATGAGTCCTTTCCACGCCCTACCATCCTTTGTCGTTATATTTTTAAGCCGTCTCTGCTCGTTATGAATTCCAACCCAAATTTTATATATAAATATCTGTTTGCAGAATGAATGGAGCTAATTTTTCTCGCGCTCTTTTGATAGGTATGCGTCGTGTTATGACTGTTCTGTTCTTTCAGTAACATAGGGCACTAAATTTGTTTAAATTTTATGTACCTATGCTACTGGAACGAGTTTGTGTATTTGTTTAATGTGAAGAAGCAGAGATTACGTAGGCTGTGTTGTTTACTAGATGACATTAACGTAACGGAATCTGTCACACGCCTGTGTAAACATGAGGCGTTCTCAAAGAGGTCAGTGGAATATTAATTGCTTGTGGGTGCTTCTGATTGAGTAGTGCTAATGTGTTTAGTTGCACACGTTAGCGTTAAAACCTGCTTCACTGCACTTCACTTCACATGCATAAGTCACCCGTGACGGAATTACGTCATTGTGAGGTACCTGTGTCGAACATCGGATAGGACGACCTGTGATGAGAGAGGGTTTGTTCTTGGTTTCGGTTCAGTACATCATAGTATTGCCTTGTTCGATTCATCGTAATTATACAGACTAGTTTGCACTCACAGGGTAACTTGGGGGGCGGGCAGGGTGCGGCAAATGACCCCACCCAATATTTTTTCCTGCAAAGAATAATTTGTTTGGCTACTGAGTTGAAGATGGGCAAATAAAATTTGGGCGAGAGTGGGTGAAGGGGTGTATGTATATTAAGGATTGATACAAATCTTCCCCCTCTGTAAGCTAAAATTTCTAATACCCACTGTCGATTTTGCCTCCCCCCCCCCCCGCCCCAGTATTATTAGTCAACTTACGCCTATGTTAGCAATATATTTCTGGTCTGTCACCGATGACCCCGGGTTCAATCCCAGGCTAGTCCATATAGTATTTGTAGTATACAAATTGGTACTGGAAAAGGTTTTTCCCCAGGTACTTTAGCTGACGCATATCAGTATCATCCCACCGATGTTCCATACTCATTCTTCATCCAGTACTTGTTTTATGCAACAGCATTTAAGTACAGGTATATGGTTTTGTGTTGTTCAGGGTCTGTGTGATGAGTTGACAAAGGCTGGCAGAAGTTACGATAGCATGAATCACTTCTCAGGTACTAGTCATCGTTTTCAGCTTGTTACTGGTAAATACAGCTAATGACTAGTAGTCAGACCTACTGCGCTATAAGTTAAACCTGTGTGTAATTATGTGTGCCTGTAGACTTACTTTTGCCTCGCTACATGAATTCGGTTTTGTTTCCATTGCCTTTACCAATAAAGCACATTATAGAGGGACTCTGGAGTTTTCCATTACGGATGCCCGAAAGGCATTACATTCTCCTCGGTTTCCAAAACAGACAAGATCAACGAATGTGTGTATGTACGTATGTGTTTTAGGTTTTTGCATATTGAAGTTAAAGGTCTAAATACTAGGGCATAAAGAGGCATAAGGAGTGAAGGTAAAGCTCCATTCATTCGTGTCCTCAGCATTGGGGGTGTGAGTAATTGGTTTGACGCTTTGGCCATTTTACTCCTGAGGAGGAAAGAACCTCGTGTACGCTTTGAACAAGGTGCTGTGTAGCGGCGGAAAGAATTTCCACCTCTTTCGGGAATTGAATCCCGATCGTCTAAATCGCAGGTCGTCGAGATGGACCCGAGTAAATGTGTGAAAAAGTAACTCCTTTGACTTCTTGATCCTTGAAGATGGGACTGATACGTGCCGAAACTTCGGTAAAGATTACCATTTGATGCTGTGTAATACCCCAGAAGAGCACGGATCTCAATAACTTGCCTTCTTCTGTGTGGTTAGTGAACGTCGTGTTTCATTTTATGGCAGGAACGTGCGTTGCAAGTTGTTGAAGCCAAAGTGCTGAGGAATTTATTTGGTTCTGAAAAAAAGAGGTGGAGATGCTGAGGAATGTTGTGATACTGGAGGAAACGGGAATCCCGTTATTTATAGAGATCATCCAGCTTCTTTCAAAACCCGTTGATTGCGTCAGAAATTTACTGGGGAAGGAGGCGGGGTAACGCGGTCACACAAAAGCTGCTCATGGGTACATTGTAACTTTGGAAAAGGAACTAACTTTACACACACACACACACACACGTGTATGTGTGTGTGTGTGTGTTTGTGTGTATTTATGCATGTATCGTTCACCTTGGTAGTGAATTGATTTTAAAAATATGCCATGAAGGTTTTCTAAAAATTGTTTTAATTCTTGGGCGGAGACTTTGGATAATGGGCCATTTCAGCCATGTAACCGTGTACCCTCTATTCATGTGTTTTGTGATTAGTGCCATATTTAAAAATGTCGCAGATCCCAGTGGCCGCGCGGCCTAAGGCTTAGGTCTGCGTCCGAGCGCTTGCTGGGATCGTGGGTTCGAATCCTACCGGGGGCATGAATGTTTGTCTCTTGTGAGTGTTTGTGTTGTCAGGTAGAGGTCTCTGCGACGGACTGATCACTCGTCCAGAGGAGTCCTACCGACTGTGGTGTGTGTTTAAGTGTGATCAAATGAAAATAAAAACCCTCTACACCTGCTGTGAACAAGTAGGTAGAAGAGGGAAGGTCTACGCAACTATTTAAAAATGCCATTCAACTGCTTGGGTTACGTAGGGTCACGTGATAAGATTAAAAGTGACAGATTTGTGGGAAACGATGTAGAAGAAAGTTGTCATGAGCCAGACTTAAGGCACTAACCTGGCACCACTATGGGCTTTTTGGCCCGAGATTTACTCGCCGGCCACCCAGACACCAAACATTTATACGCTAGCCAGTACGTTGCAGTAGCTCCCTGCACTCGTTTGTTAAAAATATTTGTCACATATCAACAGCGACAGAGTGCGCATTGAAATAACCCGGCTTAACACACGCGGTGTAATGCACCCATAGTATTGATTTGCGTTCATTATCATTTTAATGACTAATGCTGGATATAGCTCTAAATTAATTCTGTCACCTATAAACTTCCTGCTTGATATTTAGTATGATTTATAATGTGCCGAGACCGGAATATGTACGTGTTACATGCTAACGTCGTTACAAGGTATGAGACAAATGTAAAGAATGTTTTTCGACATTAGTTTCTTCATTTTTTTGCCACTTTTAATCGTTTTTTGTAAAGGTTCTGGTTCTTCTTGACTGCGCAGGCGTGTTGATTTTGCTTTTATTACCGTTTCCTTGCAGCAGGGAGTGTGGATAATGTATGAATCGATGTCCGTGGTTACACCTGTTCCATCTGAAATATACCTCATAATCATGGCGCGCTGCGCAAGGTATTTTGTAAACGTCTTGTTTCTTTTGTGTAGGTTTCACAAATATGTAAGGAAGGTAGTCATAAATGCCAACATTATTTTTTGTCACACGGTTAATCTTCAAGAACGCTAATTAAGATGGCGGTAGGAATGTTCTTAAGTTTTTTAATTTAGAGGTTCAGGAATATTTTGCCTTTCATGTGACTTTGATAATGGTTATCGGTGGCTAACAACGCGCCTCTCTCTCGCGTTAGGAGTGTCTTTGTATCTGGTAGTGACGTCGGTTGTCAGTTGTATTCGTAATTGAAATAATGGACTTTGTTACAGCCATCGATGAAAGTGGCTGATGTCCATGTCGAATTTGGTAAAGGTTAAATGGTGTCGAGTTTTGATGTAATAATGTACATCGGCTTGCTTGATCAATTAATACATTATTTAAACTGCATAGGTTATATGAGTGACCATGTATCATTGTATGTGTAGATTTGTAAAAAATACAGTAAGTGGTTTCTTACTGATTAGATGTAGGCTACGTATCATTTACTCACACAGGACGTAGTTAGTCATAGTATCTGACAGGTGCCACTAGTCTTCAGGAGTCCTCTACATGTACATACTTTCTTCTGCAATGAGACTGTCAGTTGCAGTGCCAATGGACTCCTTCCAGGCCTATATGCTCTATGGGCCGGGTTATGCGTTGTATTTTTAGAGATTTATAAAGGATCCACGTCGTACTTGCGTTTAATAGCCTTCATGTAAGGGTCCTTATTTTATCTGACAATTATCTGGTGTCACTTAACGCCACTTCTGTACCGCGCTTGTGGGCTGTCGGCCGAGTGGGCTAAGTTAATACGATAAACTAGTCGACGGGAAGTGGCAGATTTTAGACAGATTTTAAATTATTATGCCTACGCTTAGGTGCCTCATTTAGTTAGTTCCCAGGAGTTTTCCAGCTAAAACTGCGTAAGCATTTTTCGAAGAATGCTTTCACCCATTAAATCAACACCAGTAGCATAATGTATCAAAAGCGGACATGTTTCCCCACAAAACGTAAATTTGTCTCTGTCCACGCCATGAAGGCATATAGGGAGAGTAGAGGTATAGATCCGCGCGTTCTTAAGCTCGGCACCAGATGGAGATGAGTCGTTTCCCCATTTCGCCTAGTCTTTTGATCTTTTTTAACCTTATTCTAAACCTTTGAAGAGCAATTGCTTTAAAAGAACACCTTGTGTCACACAATTTTGAACAACAGTAAACAGATGAAACTATACAATATTTATTACCAACGTGATGCACAATATTTGTATTGGTTATTAATTATTACGGAATGTATATGAAATTCTAGCAATACCTTTTCATGTAGATTACCAATATAAAATTTCATCCAACTCTGCTAAGGAGTTTTGGATACGAAACGTGAGGCGGTACAGACTTTTCCAATTATGCTCTTACCCGCTGCATATTGCGCCGCAACGTCACGTCGGTCACACGTGGTGTCTGTCTGTATGTCTGTCTGTCCCCCCCCCCCCAACATCATTTCCCGGCTAATCGAACTTCTGTTCTTCCAGACGCCCCTATGACATTATCGCATCTGTTTTTAGCGTGGGGTGAGGGACTGACGCATGGCACGTGTAAAAAAGGGGGAGAGGAAATAGGAAGGAAGGACGAGATTATGAGGGTAGATGGGCAGGTGTTTGCGACCATCCCGTGGCTGCAATCTGGAGGGACAACCTGGCAGCACCCCGGAAGAGAACGAATGGGGTGTGAATTGCAAACCGGTAGCAATTCGGCCTCATCCAGGTGTGGACGTACAGCAAAAATGGCTTATTGTAGAAAAACCTAACTCGTTACAGAATTTAAGGTTGTTAAATGTATCTTTCTGTCCATATGCCAATTAGTCCAGAGTCTGACGCGATCGCAGTACGTAAGCTATGTCCATTTATTGAAAAGAAGAGGGGGCTGTATATTATTCTTGCGTGTTTGGTATTTAAGAACTCGGTCTCATTGACGGTCGTCTCTAAGGAAACTATTCGCCTTCATTCTCAGTTTAAGTTTCACGAAGTCAGGCAGTAAACAATCATAGTACTTTTCCTTTAGTAATTACTCTATGCGGAATATTTTGAGGATCTAGTAGTCATTGAGCTGGTTACCACGTTGTTTAGAGCCCTGTGTTTATTATTCTGCGACCAGGCGCCCCGAATTTTCGCACGCCTGAGATAGTCATATTTAATCCCTGTAAGGTTTCAAGTTATATTATGCTTCTTTATGAAAAAGCACATAGCTTTAATTTAACCCTTCAAATCCCGTTGGTTACTTTATGTATCTACTCTTCAAAGCCCAGTGTTTACTTCTTCATGTACCACACGCTTTAACATTAAAAAATTCTACATTCCGCCCACGCAGTGCATTTGTGTGTTATTAGGCGCGTTTGCAAAATTGCGAAAAGCGATTATTAACTTCGTCATGTCTGTGTCCGTCTGTCCGTTCGCATGCAACAACTCGGCTCCAACTCAAAGGATTTTCATGAAATTTGATGTTTGAATATCTTTCGAAAATCTGTGGAGAAAATTCAAGTTTCATTAAAATGTGACAAGAATAACGGCTACTTTACGTGAAGACCTATGTAAATTTATGACAGTATCTCGCCGAATTCTTCTTAGAATGAGAAATGTTTCAGACAAAAGTTTTAGAGACTATCAGAACACAATTTAGGTTCAGAAGCGTTTTCCGAAAGTCGTGCCGTTTGTGAGATAATTTGGAAAAACACGTTGCAGCCTGATATACCACAGATGACGATATAATACGGCACATGTTAGGGAATACTTGATATTACTAGGTATTCATTTCACCCTAGGACAGGCCATGAAGGCCTAGAGTGGAAGTAGAGTTATAGATCTACTCTTTCTTTAACCTCGGCGCTAGATGAGGGTGGATTGTTAACACCACGTCCCGGCCGCTTTACACCCGGGAAAGAGACTCGGCACCCATTGTGCAGGAGGCTGGGTGGGATCTAGGGTTGGTCTGCACGGGTGCGTAAAATCTCGCTTCGATTCGATCCCTGGATCTGGTATTCATTTATTTTGTTTACTTTTAGTGTTTGCTAATTCGTTCATTAGTGGTACTGGTAGATCCGTTTTACAGAACCGAATTTTGAATTACGTACATGATTATTATAACATTTTGAGTGTACGAAGGGTTGGACTTCTGATCTCGTATGCTCTGTACACGCGGATTGGAACCCCTTCCTAGCTCACAGTTTCAAATTTTGTATCTTGTGGATAGCCGTTGTGAATTTTTTTTTTTTTTTTTTTGCTTTGGAAGTTCTTTTAACAGACAAACGCAGGGGACTATGCTTCAGAGCCTGGCGCCCTTCTCTTGTTCAGGTAGGCTTGCTTGAGAAGGGCTAACTTCCGTTGACGGGCCCTGCAGAGCGGGTTTCTGGTTTTGTGTTTTGCTTTACGACTTAATGCCCGGCAAATCTCCAAATCGTATAAAGTCCAGATGGTAATGGTGGTGGTGGTGATTCATTTTATTTATTTATTTATTTTCCTGGTGACCTGACAGCCTAATGGCGAATTCAAAAGTCAGCACCAGTATCCTTAGAAAGGTACGAACAATAAAAATAAGGCAAGAAGAAGGGGCAAAACAGACTGTAAGAAAATAATGCTTTGAGGCGTGTGGCAGTGTATGGAGGTCACGACGCGGATGGTCATCTTGAAGTCTTTTTCACCCAGTTGCTGTATGGTGGTAACTTGGTTCATACCGTCGCGGTAATAACAATTATTGGAGAGAAAATACCGTCGGTCACAACTAAGAATGCTTAATATCAAATGCTTAATTGTAAAAACTGAGATATCATTAAAGTTCAAACAACTTCTAGTGCAAAAAGTATTTTTAGTATATTTTCATATTGTGTCTTACCTGACGGTGGCCCATTCCCGCCGAAACATGTCGTAAGCTATTTTCTCATGTATATAGTAAACTATTCATAGTTACGAGCAACGGTGTTTTCTCTCCATTAGCAACTGTATGGTGGCCGAGTGAAATTGTAAATGTAGCGTCTTGGTTACTGTCATTTTATGAATTATGAATCTTCATAGAAATGTTTTCTTCTGTAGTGACGACTGTTGTGTCCTTACAAAGTGCATGTGACAGACCTCTCACTAAGAGGATCAGTGTGAAGCAGGTGTGTCCGCATGTGTCCCTGAACACATTACACAAAATCCACTGTCATCAGCTGAGAATAGACCACATAGGTATGGCAGAGTATAAGTCGGTTATTAAAGGCAAGAATTAACACTGTGGCAGCAGAACCAGTGCTTTAGCGCTGCTAATACCAAAGCCAGCAGTTGGACAAGATCCTGAGCAAGTGTCATACACATTCCATTCTCGTAACATGTGCCCCTAAAATATATATTCGTATTTTCCTTCCATTTCCTGTACGGTCATCCAAGTGGATGTTTTCTGAGGCTTCGTCATTACAGTCATTGTGCATTTTTGTGTCCCTCATCCAAGACAAGTGGCGGGACTTTTGTCTTCTAGACGTCTGTTCCGTAATAATACTAGGTTCCCGATATACAGGGTCTTTCTTTTGTCGTCTCACCGAGCACGGCGGCTTAATCGCACAGAATGCCAGGACGTCCAGTGGCAGCTGCGAAACGCAGCACAGCGGTAACAGAAACGCACTGTAGAACAACGAATTTCCTGTTTACCGGTAGAGAATAATGCTGTAATAAATGCGCACTCACGTTGTCATATATATGCAAGGTAAATTTGAAGTTGCTTTTCTGCACGACATGAAGGCGTATGGGTCGAATTACAGTGCCACTCACTCTTAACATCGGTATTGGGTGAAGGTGAGTGGTCAGCTTCACGCCCCAGCCGCTTTACCTCCAGGGAAGGAACACCCGGTAGACATTGAAGTTTAGTTAATGATATGAGTCATGTGGCTGGACGTTGATAATTCATTTCCTATGAATGTTTGTAAACAGTTTTTCTCTTTTGATTAGTGTGCTGTTTACCGGAAGTTCGAACGCGAGTCCGTGTCAAACTGCCGAGCCGACATAAAGGGACACTCGGGTGGGTCTCTTAATGAACTGTGAAGTGTTCAACGCCTTACTTATAGAAAGGGCCACTTCACAGACTTTTTAAACATTTAATGAAGTGGCGACCATTCACATGGGATTAGCCTAGGAAAGTTTCTATGTAGCCAGAGGACACAAAGACACCCCCTCCCCCCAAAAAAGAGTATCTGTCTCTCTCTTTCTCCTCAGGATACCTCTGTGGGGTTCAACCAGGTGAAGTCAATTGTTTCTAGCACCTGGTTCTGTAACCATGGCAACAGGCTGCGCATATGTTAATTTCTTGTTGAGGTAAATATGTCATCCCATTCATTGTAAACGAAGCCGGTTCGCTACTTGATGATCCAGCTGCCAGCCCATACGTGTGCTGCTGGTCTCTCCTAACAATGGCTCGTACCAGATGCAATCCCCCATGTCACCGTCATATTATACTGTATAAACCGTCCAGATGTGCCCAATATAGAACGAGAGGGGATATAATTTAATAGGTCGGTTAAGGCTACGTATCGTCGAATTAAATGTCAGGAAATCTAAAATGGCAAAGGGCAAGGTATAGGGCAAAAACAATTTTATGTAAAGTAATTAGTAGCCACTGACTGACTGGCTGAATGATTGACTGGTTGACCGATATGTCGCCAGTGTTTTACGTTATCTTAGGGAGCCCCTGCGCTGGTCTGCATTTATATGTAATTAACGACGCCCTCAGTTGCTGAAATCATGTAATGAAAAGGTAAAGTTGTCCCGCTGTTTGTCATGAAGGCATATAGGGGGCGCAGAGGTATAACTCCGCTCTTAATCTCGGTGTTAGGTGGAGGTGAGTGGTTAAATTCATGCTCTACCCTCTGTATCCAGGGGAAAGGGCCCCGCTACCCATAGAATATGAGGTTTCTGTGGACCACAGAGTCGGCCTGGACATTCTGAAGAAGAGAAGAATCTTCTGCCTTTTCCGGGATTCTAAACCCGGATCGGCCAGCCCGTAGCCTAGTCGCTACACCGAGTGCGGTACAGTCTACCGGCTGCCAGAGACTATGTGGGTAATTACTCAGTATTAAACCACCTAAGTACACGTCCATATGTACTAACTGTATTATTTATTTATTTCACTCTTACGTGTTTCGACCCAGTTTAGTCAACATCAGGGAATTCATACAGGCCTGTCTTTCCTAGGGAATTACTAACATTTGCGTAAAATGTTTTTCACTTATGTATTGTAGGTTAAAGTGATATTCACACACAAAAAAAACCGTAATTGTCATGTATAGGTTGTTGGGGGTATATGCTATCCTATTTTAAAATGCCTAATATTGTCTTAAAATGCATATTATTTTATGTCTACCCACTTTGCAGTATGTATAAAACTAGGCTGTCGTGTTTTGTAATGAAGTTGTGATTACATTCAAAGTGCTTACACGATTTACTCTTAACATCCCCCCCCCCCCCCGGGGGGATATTTAAGCTGTATTGAAGTAAACCGTCAATCGCAAATAACTTCTTTTATTTATTTATTTTTTCGGAAAATGTAGTATTCTTTGCGGTTTCCTATTAAGAATGCTTTGAAACAAGGAGATGCTCTGTCGCCGTTGCTTTTCAACTTTGCTTTAGAATATGCCATTAGGAGGGTTCAGGCAAACCAGAAGGGCTTGAAATTGAATGGTACACATCAGCTTCTGGTTTATGCTGATGATGTTAATATATTGGGCGGAAGCATACATAGTGTAAAGAAAAACGCAGAAGATTTAGTAGTCGCTAGTAAGGAGATTGGTCTAGAAGTAAATGCTGAGAAAACTAAGTACATGGTCACGTCTCGAAATCAGAATGCAGGACACAATCACAACATAAAGATAGATAATAAATCCTTTGAAAGGGTGGAGGAACCCAGATATTTGGGAACAACCGTAACGAATCGAAACACCATTCATGAAGAAATTAAGAGCAGATTGAAGTCGGGGAATGCTTGCTATCATTCGGTGCAGAATCTTTTGTCTTCCAGGTTTCAATCCAAAAACTGGGGTATACAGAACTATAATTTTACCTGTTTTTGTATGGATGTGAAACTTGGTCTCTCACACTGAGGGAGGAACAAAGAGTGAGGGTGTTCGAGAACAGGGTCCTGAGGATGATATTTGGGCCTAAGAGGGACGAGGTGACAGGGACCCAGGCGTAGATGGGAGGATAATATTAAAATGGATCTTCAAGAATTGGGATGAGGGGGCATGGACTGGATTGAGCTGGCTCGGGATAGGGACAAGTGGCGGGCTCTTGTGAATGCCGTAATGAACCTCCGGGTTCCATAATATGCGGGGAATTTCTTGACTAGCTGAGAAACTGTTAGCTTCTCAAGACGGCCTCTGATCCATGGAGATAGTATTCTTTGCGACATGTTTCGTCCATCCAGTCTTTGTATCAAAGGTATGTACGTAGGCCTGTGTTGCAAACGGAGAGGCTCCGTAGTTACCTGATTGTAATACTATATTGGGGGCCATATGAGGCAGTGTGGGGGCCGGCTTAGCATAGCCGATATAGCGACTCGCTACGGCCTGCACGGGCCGGGGTTCGAAACCCGATGAGGGCAAGAGATTTTCTCTTTTCCACAACCATCCAAACTCACCTCCTCTATAATGGGTACCGACGCTCTTTCCTGGGGGTAAAGCGGCTAGTGCGTGGCGTTGGCCACCCACCTCCATCTGGCGCCGAGGTCCAAACAGGGCGGAGGCTTGCGTGCCTCTAATCACCGTGTGCTCCTTCTTGGCGCGTGACAGGCAGATTTTATGTTTATGTGGTAATTTAACTTAGGCAGAGCGGAGTCGAATACAACGTCTTCGAGGCTGTGTTCGATAGTAAACAACAGAATCTTGTCGAGTATTCGTAAGACCAGAATGATTGGTTTCACTGTCATATCGGTTATATCCTGCAGTTCATCGGGAATCAGACCGACACTCACCGAAGCAGGACTCTGTACGATGACATTTTATTGATAGAGGGGGCAGCTGAGTAATACATAATCCTTCGCAGTAGACAGCCAAAATACAGTGTTCCTAGTAACAATCCATATGCACGCCATGAATGCAAGTGGGCTGGGGGGAGGGGGTGGGGGTAGTTCTGCTCATTCTCAGCTTCTGTATTAGGTGGTGGCGAGTGGTCATCTTCACGCCCGGCCGTTTTACCCCCGTCGATACTGCCTCCGATACTTATTGAAGGGGGAGGCTGGGCGTGTTTCAGAGTCAGTCTGGGTTCTTTGGAATAGATAAAAGTCTCCTGCTGCCGCCCGAAATCACACCGCAATCCCTCCGTCGTCGAGCCTGTAGCATAGTTACTGTACCGAGTGAGATGAACTGTGCAAGAGAGCTGTAATTTTCAGTTTCTGATTTGTTTAATTTCTTTTTTACCTTTGAAACGGGATTGCTCAAATATTTGGTTCATGAAGCCTTTTTTGTTGAGCATGATACTCCTACATGAATGAATTTTCTATGCGACTGTTGATTGACGCGTTAAAGCTGACGTGAGCTAGAGTCTGTCAAAACAACACACCAAGTTCTCTCATCAGGTTTAAAACACACTGCCTTCATATAAAGAACTTTGTGTTTTATAAATAAGCGTACAAATGTGTTCGCTGTGTATGACACCTCTCTTTGGCGTCATCACATTTCTGAGAGGCACAGCATTTCGTACCGGCCGGATGCGCCCTTTTGCGTGTCAGCTGCCACTGATAGAATTTTGTGCTCGGGAAATTTATATTTGTTTGATCTCCAAAACTACTCTCTCAGTTTTGGTAACATTATTTTTGCTGTTGAAATGGTGGCTTCGTATTAAAACAGTTCAAATATTTTATCTTCCCGTCATCTATCTAAAGATATGTGTTACAGTGTAACCTAATATTAAAATACGCGGAACTGTAACCTTACCCGCTGTTTTCTGTGTATGTGATCTTTAGTCCCACATCCAAAGGCAAGAAATTATATTGAGGGTGCTTAAGAAAGGGCTTTGAGTAATATGTTTGGACATGGGCGACAGGAAGTAACAGTAGGTTTGTTGAAACTGTGTGATGAGAAACTTGATGTGTGTAAGGAATGATGCGTCTAATGTGTGCCTGAGATATTTCGTGATATAGTAGGCAGTATTTCTACTTCAGTTGCTACGTATAAATAGCCATGCCGTCCCTGTGTGCTTTAGTCACTTCTTGTTTCAATATTGCTCTTTTCTGTTTGAAGTGTCTTTTATTTCTGTGTGTAATAGATATAACTTGCATGTATTCCTTTATCTCTTCGAACTTGTACTTGTTCATTCCCAGATTTTAGATCCTTTTTTTTTTATTCTTTATTTAATACTTGTACCTAGAATTTCGGCTGCCTTTGTTTGTATTACCTTTGCGTTCTTGATCTACATTACTGAAATAGAAACACTCACAGAGTTTCTTCACCTACAAGATGGCCATAAGTGATCTTGAGTTTTTAATCCTTTGTTACTTTAAACAGGTTGAGGGTGCAGTTCAAATATATACCACACGGAAACATCGTATCAGGGATTTTATTTGGCGCCTAGTTTGCAGCCTGCTGCGTATTTTCGTCGCTTGGTAGAAATGTACCGACGTTTCAGAGGAATCTTCTGTCTTCATCGTCAAGGTCCCTGATCAAGAAGGCAGCAGGTGTCTCTGAAACTTCAGTACACATCAACAGTCTAAACGGCGTCACGTCCGAGAAGACTGGAATTTTCATAATCATTGCGTTGAAAACTACCGGGTGCTCCGTAAACACCCCTAACGTGGAGGATCGGAGATTTCTTTTCATGATTCTGGGTCCCATATTGGCTCCCTTGACTCGACTCTGCAACCTCATCTGCTAGCCTATTTCATTATGAGACACGCTTTTTTCGTGGAGCTTTCGACAGGCCGGTGTCAATAGCTACGCTACTGTCAGCGGAGCTGTTTTTGTCGCTGAAGTACGCTGTCTTTACAGCGAAGTATATTATGTCGTGGGAAGAGGGTTGTAGTAAATTACACAGGGAGAATTACAGTGGTGCCGCTTGCTTCAAGATTGTGAATGCACTGCATGTATCTATTATGTTTATTATTAGAATTTGTAGACGTAGCAATTTAATTCAAGGTTGTTTGTGTAGACTGTCCTTAGGTTTGGCATTGAAATGTCAGCAAATAATGTTAGTAGTAGTAGTAGTAGTAGTAGTGGTAGTAGTAGTAGTAGTAGTAGTACCTTCATGGGGAGTGCACGTGGTGATACGCACTTGCGTAAGCTACGTAATGAAAGATGGACGGACATACGGAGTTGAGACAGTACGCCTAGCTATGCATCTTACTGTAAGACCGATACCAGACAACTTCATATAAGCCCACCCCTCACTTTCGTTTCTTTCCTCATTGTGAAGTTTTTTAACTTGGGAAAGACGCGAGTGGTACCTCTTTTCCCCTCATTTGGGTATATGAATCACCCGTTATGTGTGATAAATTGAAAGGGAATGACGTTGCAGATATTAAATAGACTCTTTTTTCTAACTCGGAAGGACACTTGTTCTGACCCCTGCTATCTCTCTGTTGCTACCCAACATCGATTTTAATTAGACTTCAGTATCTTGACAGTCATAACACACAACGTGTTTATATTTTCGTAAATCATACTATGTCAGGGTGTCTGTCTTGATCTTGCATATGTCTTACGAATGAGGGTTTTTGGAATTTTGTCAGATGTTTCAGTGTGTGTCCCAAACACAACTCAAAACTGAGCAAACAAGAAAGAAAGACCAGTAAAGGAAAGGAGGAATGAAAGAAAAAATTGAAAGGAGTGAAGATGGACTTAGCCATATGCTTAATTAAGAACACCAGTATTAAGACTGCCGGATGGTGGAAAAATTATTGCTTCGACATTAAATGGAGGTGATTTGTCAGGTTCCGGCCTCGGCCGCTTTATCCCCAGAGAAAGAGTGCATTGAATTGAAAAGTTGGAATAGATTCGAAGGTGATACGAAGGCTCTGGAGGACAAAATCTCCTATGCATGCAATCAAACCCTGTTTTCCCAGTCCGTCATTCCGTAGCCTATAATCACTGTATAGACCTAAACGCACCGGTGACTGTAAGTTACTTCACCCTTTGAAGAGAGCAGCCATGTTCTTTCCGAAAAAAAAAATCGCCTTTCTTTATAATGTTCGTAGGTTGCACCCGCTTTTCCTCATAAGAGTAGCATAAAGAGGAGTATAGAGCAGTGGTGGAATCATACTGGCAAGGGGAAACTGAAGTACTCGGAGGAGGAGCTGTCTCAATGCCACTTTGTCCACCACAAATCCCACATAGACTAATCTCGGTCTGAATTTGCATCTCGGCGGTAAGGGGCCGGCGACTAACCGCCTGAGCCATGACAGAGTCACATTTGCATTTCTACAAGCATGAATACTTACAAGGATTTAAATGTGTCCGCAGTATCCAGTGTACGTCTAACACAAGGCCCTTGCCAGTCCAGGCCTTTCACAGCAGATCCTGCCCACCTGACCCAGCATTCTCTGCAACTTGGTCACTCAAAGATTAAAATTTAACAGAAACACATTTAAAATTTAGTTCACACAGCGCGATAAACCCATTCCATCTCTGTTTTTAACAAGGCAGACAGTGTACATGTGATGTAACATCGAGGCGCATTCTCATTAACCATTGTTACCGTGGAAAGCAATAAGTATTACATATCGTGAGTGTGGCTCTGTGTTCTTGCATCCTTTCTGTGCCATGTTACATTGTCGTCTGTGGCCTGTCTGGCTGTACTAGGTTTTTCCACATTATCTCATAAACGGCACGATTTTCGAAACAAAGGTATTGCATATAAAGTGTTTTGATTTTGTCTGCAAGTTTTGTCTGAAATATTTCTCATTCTAAGAATAATTCAGCGAGATATCATACGTGTACGTGGGCAGTCATGCACAGTATCCGTTATTCTTACGAGATTTTGATGAAACTTGAATTTTCTCCACAGACTTCCGAAAATTACTCAAATATCAAGTTTCATGAGAATTCATCAAGTGGGAGAAGAATTGCACGCGGATAGGCAGAAGCACGGACTTGACGAAGCTAATAGTGGCTTCTCGCAATTTTGCGAAAGCGCGTAAAAACGCACAGTTATTGCTGTGTTGGGAAATGATCGCCCTTGGTTGTGGTAAGCTTTGTGGACAGTTTCTATAGTTCCAGTGCTTAAGCATATCGGCCTGAATAACAGGCGACTGGATAAAATTACATAATGGAGAGTTTCATGATTTGTGCTTCCCACCGAATATTATTGGGGGGATCAAATCAAGAAGGACGAATTGGATGGGAATGAAGAGTAATTCATACTGGTTTTTGGTTGAAATTGCTGAAGGGAAGAGGCCATTTGGAAGATCTAGGTGCAGGTGTGATGATGAAGTTAAAATGGATCTTAAAGAAATAGGGTGGGAGGGTGTGGACTGGATTTATGTGGCACAGTAGAGGGATAAGTGGCTCTTGTGGAAACTGTAATGAACTGTCGGCTTCCATAAAAGGAGGGGAATTTATTGACTATCTGAGGAACTGGTAGATTTTCAAGGAGGACTCTGCTTCGTGGAGTTAATTATGAGACATCGGATCTTATGAAAGGTGGGGAAATTATTGGGATTTCTCGCAGTGGCATTGATGAAGATTTGAGTGTTGAGGGTTACGACGCCGTGTAGACTGTTATATACTTACCAGCGTTTCGCAAGATAATATTTAGAATATTTGAGAAGAGATAAAAGTAGAAAATATACGGAACGTGGGCTGCGGCAGCAAAGGACCACAGGCATAAGATGTTGCAGAACACGTAACATCTGTTGGTTATTCACCGTATATGATCATGCACACATTCACACAGGCTGCTGCCTTACGTCACCAGCAGTGCAAAATATATCTTAAAATTTTTCCATTAGGAGGAACACATTCAACATGCGTGAAACTGCCTTTTAGATAAGACTTCACAGAACCGCATCTGTATTTTGTCGTACATTTGTGACTATTAATTGGGTACTTTGATTCTATTTAGTACTACATATTATGAGGCGTCAGTGTTTGTGATAACCTTTCAAGGGTGGCCTCAGAGTGGCGCCCGTGGGGGCAAGTGTTCCCCACGAGAGGAGTGACCTTGACTCGTACCCCTGCTGTCAGTCGCCTGTACACACTCTTGAAACATCAAATAAACTGATAATAGCCCGAGTATTTGCACATCTGTGAATTGTTTGACTTTCAAGCACTATTCTTTAGCATCTAGGTGTGCTTTGTGTACTGCCTCTTTTGTAGTGTGTGAATTGTGTGACCTCTCAGTAAGTCAGTTTAAGAGAATGTGAAATTATGAAATTAGCACCATGGAGACATTCTTGAGAAGACGGTAGTCATTTACCTACGAACGAGGTTACCCGCCTTTTACGCGACCCGAAGGCTGTTACCTCTTCGCAGGCATGCATACGGAAGCACATCGGCATCGTGCTGTCCCTGTTGTTACTTGGTACCCTCAGACGTAGCAAAGGGCATGTTCCGTGTTTCAGAGATAAGGTTTTCCTTGAGGTTGGATATCACCTGTCCTGCAGCAGTTCAAACCTAAATATTTTTGTTTCCTTCCTCATGTTTGCGGGTAGTCATGTGGTATTTATACCGTAATGATGGGGGTTGTAGAGAAAATTTACTGCTTATTTTCTCAAGCTGTGCAAAATGTCGAAAGTTTTTGTGTGCCAATCACAAACTCCGATGTCTGTATAAAAGAACACACAAAGTGATAGGGTTCATGACGTTCGTATTGTTTGGAATTGTTTTCATGTTGTATTCAGCTCCAGTGCAACAAACATAACGAGAAAAAGCACAATTACTCACTGAAGATAAAAGAACCCGCGTTAAGGTTTTCTGGCGTCCCACACTTGCAGTAACGTAGGTGAGATACACAGGCTTAAACATACACCGCAAAGATATGTAAACGTATGAAACGTTTTGACAAAAACATGCAGTTTGTTCAAGTGTTTTTGTTTTTACCGAACATGAGCGTGTAATGCAGATAACAGAAGGGAGTGAAACGTTTGGTGAAATCCAAGTCATTTCTTTTGTTTTATACAAGCTTCAAGATTGGCTGTGTGGCCCACCCGGCCTGACATTCAATGGGTACCAGGTGCTCTTCCCCTGGCGGGGGGGGGTGGGGGTCGGTGTTTTTCCCACGGCGTGAAGCTGACAACTCACCGCCATCTAGCGCCGAGGCTGAGAAAGAATAACAGCATACTTACACTCACACATTTGCCTTAATAGCGTGGTGCTTAATTAAGACAGACAAATTTAACGGTACATGATTTTACTTTGCTATTTATTTTGCAATAACTTTCCACATTATTCAGTTCACAATGTATTATCTGTGCCTGTACCGGGGTATTTATAAATCACGACATTCAGTGTGTTTGTTCTGATATTTATCACTCTCGTGGCGCCGTCATTTGTTGTTATATGTTTACTTACGTGCCACATTTCGTCCAGTGCTGTGATGAGTGACTGTGTTAAGGACGGAACAGTTGGCGCCAAGACACGGTCTCAAAAACGTTCTGCCCTTATTTCTGACCCCTGACCCCATCGCAGCAGGATCACTTGTACTGAATAGAAGCCAACTCAAACCGGTTTCTGTCGGAAATAAGGAAAAAAGTGGAGAAGTTTCTTTCCTCGTTTCCGTCTGTTCCAGAAGCGGTTGACAAGGCTGCACCTATGGAACTGACCTTCCGCAAGTTCGAGACAGCATCCGCGACCCAAATTAGAGACTGTTTTGGCCGCAGCTTGACCCGATTCTAATTATCCCTATCCTCATCTATTTCTTAGACACATAAAGGCAAAACCAAGTTCTTGCTACGCTTAGCGCCTCGTCTTGAAGGAGGGTTGGAGGTGGAGAGAACAGTGTTGATATTTAGTCAAAAGAAGGAAGTCCTGCAGATGTCGAGGAAGACGTCGGCCTAAGCGTCTACCTCTCTTCGATAGATCGCCACGTCCTTCCGGTCGCACTGCCTTGTATCAACTAACCCAAAGCACCTGCCGCGAATATCATAACGCTGGTAGTGTCGCCGTTCTTGTGAGGAGCATGTCTGTGCGCTGGAAGGGAAAGTGTCCAGATCGATCCCTAGGAATGCTTTCCCTTGCGGTTATATGGTGTGTGCGCTGATGTTCATATTTACATGCCGCCCATCGTTATCCAGAAGGAGAGGTGATGTCTTTTTTTTTTGGAGCTGGGAAGAGAATGTTGTAAAATTGTTGGTGGAAGACCCTTGTGGTTTGCTTTTTCCTAAGTCTACATCAATTAAAACAATGAAATATACTGTATCTATTAGTATGGTATTAAATTAAATTGGCATTTCGGATATAAAGTGTAATATACATAATCACTTATGCTGAATATTCTGGTAAGCTGTTTAATAACAAGGTAAATGGTAAATTTCACCCTGTAACCGGTCATGAAGGCATAGAGGGGGAGTATAGGTATATCGTTATGCTTTGTTTAACCTCCTCGCTGTGGGGAAGTTAACGCCACGCCCCGCCTGTTTACCGCCGGGGAAGACCTGTTACCCATTGTCATAGAAGGGTTGATGGGCGCTAGGGCCACTCTGGAGGCGTTTGGAAAATTCGCCACTACCGAGATTCGATCCCCGGGACCGCCCAGCCCCTAGCGAGTCGCTGTACCGACTACGCTATCCCGGCCCACAGACTGTTTGATGTAACAAATAATTTTAAAACGTGTTAAATTAGGCAGACATTTTAATGTACATGATAGAAAAATTCATATTAGTGTTGGTAGGAGGCTGATACATATTTGAGGCTGTAAGCATTGACAGTAAGGTTGAAACGCATATGTCAAGGACTTTATGTTGATGGATTGCCATAAACTGTTAGACTTCATGAAATTTTGGCAGACGAAATAAACAGGTCGGTAAACATACAGTGACACTTGTTTGTTTTCCGTTACTTTCCAGCTGTGTCCTATACCCCACTCTACCTCATCATTTGGATGAAATGTCTGCAGTGCAAATACAAGTTGTGACAACATACAAATTATTGTAATAAAACAATACACCTGGTAATAACAACATGTGGTCGCAGCTTTACTAATTGCTTTTATTTATCCAGTTGCAAGTGTTAGGCTAAGAGTAATCAAGTTTCTGTATGAACAACTGTTCTTATGTCAAAACAAAGGAACAGATTCAAGGTTAATGTGTGTTGCGTATGTATAATTCCAACGTTTACCGCATTCTGTTTTTACTCTGAGGTGTTTTCAGGATGACAACCTCTTGACTTAGTCATTGATTAGTTATAGGCTTGTCGGATTAAAATATATATTGTGTTTTTTGGCTCTTTGATTAATCATTTATTTAATTACACAGACATTGCAAACATTTATGTACTCGTATATGAAACAATTGACGGATGCATTATTAAAATAATGTCTGCTTTACGTTACAAGATATTGGTTAAGCCAGTAGTAAAATACAGTAGTCGCACGTGGATATGTTTTGAAACAGCCAAAACTAGAGGTATAAATCGGAATATTAATGACTGTTAGCTTAATATATTTTACATGAATCAGTATGTGTAGGTCCAGATAGAGGGTGAGGAATGACAGTAAAAAGATCCTGGGAGTAGGGATTTTGAGGACGGTACAGGCGTATTTCATGAAAACCAGATAAAGAAATACAAGACTATAGACCATTTTCGGTAAAGGAAATATGTCTAACTGTGGCGTAAAATGTAAGACTGAGATGTTGCATATTTCAGGTTGTAAAGTTTTCGTGACAGATTTCTGATTGCGATTCTGACACGTACCTAAAAATGTTTATGAACTGTGGGCGTGGACCATTTCAGTAATGTAGAACTAGCAGCAGCTAAATGGGTGGCTGCGAGTTGAGAGGCCAGGGTTGGTCTCCTGGCAGGGGCAATGATTTTTCTGTGTGTAAGCATTAAATCTTTGGAATTTTTCCATCGTCATGTGTTTAAAGTAAAAGTCTAGACAACATCTGAGGAGCAAGATCAGTTCCCATCCTCAAGGAAAAGTTTGTATATTTCATTTGAGCTCGATCTTTCCCTTTCTTTCTTTCCTTCTTTCTTTCCTTCCTTCTTTCTTTCTTTCTTTCTTTCTTTCTTTCTTTCTTTCTTTCTTTCTTTCTTTCTTTCTTCCTTTCTTTCTTTCTTGTTTATTCGTTCATTTTCAAGTGGATTTATTTGATCGTATCTTGCTTCCAGTCTTTTATTGATTACTTTAGTTGAATTTTTGTTGTATAATTATTTTATGTTATTATTATTATTATTTTATTAACATTTTTCTATAGGCCCATATTTCTTCGGCCCCGAATGGAAGAATTTTTTTAAACCTCCGGATCAGAGGTTTAGAATAGTTTTTCCTATCAGACCAAACGCAGTAGTTGCTTTCCTCACTGTTTTGCTCGAAGATGAGGACCGACCCTGTTCCTGGAATGTTGTTTTAATTTTTGTTTTTAAGCAGGAGACGATGGACAACATGCTAGATCGAATGGTGCCCAATGTGATACACTATGGTCACCATCCCTGAGAAGAATAATTCTGCTTGTCACCCAGTCCAAATCGGTTCTGGTGCCCACCCAGTCTTTTGCCAAATGTATACACGTGGCCCTTTTCCCCGGAAATAAAGATCTCGGCCAACTATCCCTGCCACCATCTTCCCGGCGGAAAGAGTTCCAGGTATCCGATGGATTGGAGATTGGCGGGCCCCATGTTCGCCTGGATTCTGTGGAGAAGAAACTGCTTTCTTCTGCCGGGAGTGTAACCGCAATTCCTCGATGTTCTAGCCCGAAGCTGAATCGCTTTACCGACTGCTCTGTCCCGGCTCCAAGAATTTCTGAATATTCAATGTTATTTCGTAATTCGGGGAATGACGATAACAGACTTGGGTGAATTGTCGCCGTCATGGCCTGGTGACAGGTGGTTGTCGTAGTTACAACCCTCAGAACACGTTCACTTGTTTCCTCGACTCCCCTCGAATTACAAAGCAGCTGCGCGTCAGAGCGTCACTGTATTAAGTTCGCTGTCCACGTGTGTGTCGTCTGCTGTCTGACGGCGAGTGGTGAGGGAGCATGCAGTAGGCTAATTGCTATACACGTACCGAACGCTGTTGAAAGTTTCATTCCATTTGCCTGTCAAAAACTGCACCAAGGAAGATCTGAAATATTTATGGCTTTAACTAACATTGGAAACATAAAAATATTTTAAATATTTAGACAGATTCGTTTCAGATGCAAAAGTGAATTCTGGACTGCAGTGATGCCTACCTTTCTTGGGGCGGAAAGGTGCGTCAAAAGCCAGTAGAGCAGTTTGGCTGGCATATGTAGCCTGCAACCCAATTACGACGACGGGAAGGGATTTCTTTCATTTTTTCTTTCTTTCTTTCTTTTTATTTCCTTACCTTTCTTCCTCCCACATACCATCCGTTTCCGCATTTTATCCTTTTACTCTTCGTTCCTGCGAATTGTATGTCCAGCTTTCAGTTTTCAACAGGAAACGTGGGAAATATTTTCCTTCTCACTAGCTGTGAACGACTCTGTGTTAGTCAGTCTTTTGTCCAAAGATTATTCAAGGCTTTTGCCCGTTGCGTAAAGGCATAATAGCATGTAGCTGGCCAGTGAACTTTCTTATAGCTTCCAGATTAGGAATTCATGGAGCTGGCTTAACTTCCACACCCTTTTTTACGTCCTCATAACGTCGCTCTTAGGCAGTCATTGCTTGTGTGATTGCTTTTATCCATCCCGAGCACAATCGGGTTCGATGATGCAAGGACGTAAGTTGAACAAATCTAAATTCGCTTTATTTCGAACTGAGTGACCATCACGGCTTTTATAAGCGGGAACTTTCGCCGTCTTCCATTGTGCGAGTACCCATGTAGGTTAACGCCGGCCTTGATATCTCCTGCGTACTTCTGAGCCCAACACTTGTACTTAAGAGTGCATGGTCTCTGGGTTGTGACAATGTGCGCTTAGATTACGTGTTTAACGACTTTCATAGGGACGTAGTCTTCAGTCTGCTCTGAAGATGGAGGCAGTACGAACCTTTGAAACATTGGTACCCATCTAGTAGACCATTCGATTTCATAACCCCAAAGACCATAAAATGAGTATTAATCCCTGAAAACCTGTAACCTTATCAATTACAATCATTCTTGTGCTTCTGATTTCAATAAATGCAATGTCTGTAGTTTATGGACTGTCTTTGTATAAACTAAAACTGGGAAACCAAACCACATTGTCACCACTCTGCTGCATTAACTGTATAAAGGAACAGGACGGTTTTTTATATCGTTGTGAAATAAAGTGAAACAAACTAAAGCATAGCCTCGTACTTGACTTGAAACACATTTGTGGTAACAAGCCAAAGTTCATGTGCATAGCTGTCTCATGTGTCACCACCGGCAAGTCTTGCAAAACGATTGAGAACTCTAATGCCTGGAGACGACGAGGAACTTCGTGATTAGTGTTCATCAGCAGGTGCTGTTAGAGAGACGAAATGAAGAAGTATGAGAGGGGTGGGTAATGTGACACGTATGGCGGAGAGAGAATTGAATACAGCGTTTTGGCGGGGAAGCCTGAAGGAACGTGACGTTTTGTGAGATCTAGGCATAGGTGGAATGATATTAAAATGAATCTTAAACAAATAGGCTGGAAGGGTGTAGAATGGATTTGTCTGGCTCAAGATACGGACAATTGGCGGGCTGTTGTGAACACGGTAATGAACCTTCTTGTTTCTTAAAATTCTGGAATTTTCTTGACTAGTTAGGAAACTGTTAGCTTCTCAAGAAGGGCTCTGCTGCATGGAGGTAGTTGGTTAGATGTCTGGAGGCGTCGGGATTTCAGCGTCGTCTTGTGTACGATTTAACGCCGTTGAAGGTGCCCGGTCGACCTTTTTTTTTTTCTTTTTGTAATGACGTCCATTTAGAAACTTTTTCCTTAAGGGGTTTGTGTTCGTTTTCTTGTTTGCAACTCGCGAATAAATACACCCGTATATAGTAGTGGGTGAAAATTGACGCAATTGGACCTACTGTTTGATCACAAGACTTTGTCTTTCGTAATTTGTGTTTAATTATACGTACCAGTTGTTGACCCAATACGTAAATTAGGGTCAAGTGTGACACACAAATTTAAAAATGGTAATGAAGAGAGTGAAAGTTGCATTAGCTGTTTAACCCTTTAAAGACGAAGCTTATCTGTTTTATATAAGGACTCAGTGCGTACCGCGCTGTAAACACTCTCCACTTCGGTTATAAAAACCAATCTCTTAATGTTTTATAAGGCAAAAGTTGCTGTTTGTTCTGAGATCCGTACAAAACACATAAACGCAATGTGGGCACCACGTAGAATTTTTTAATGTTAAACCTGATGGTACGTAAAGTTACCGCTAGGCTTTAAAAGGTTAAAGCACAGTGGTCAACTTTCTACCCGCTTTATTATAAGGAAACAGTGGAATTTAAATTCACGGTCTCCATTTCACCATATGACATCGACAATTGAAATAGCACATTTATGGTTCTTTCTGTGTCTATATCGTTGTGTTCTGTAACGTAGGAACTGATTTTTTTTAAGTATTGTATCTTCTTCCTTCTTTCCGTTTATTCTCCATACTCATCTTAATGTTTAAAGCTACTCTAAGCAGAAGGACAAACCGGTGCATTCTTGGGACGTTCCAGTAGAAGCGATGCTATATCGGTAATTGAAGATCCTTAAGGAAGACGAGTACTTCTGTTGTACTTTTGTCATGATTCAGTTGGTTAATAGCCTATATGTCGCTTTAAAAAATCTTGTTGTATATACATCTCCATATAAGCTTTATTTGCTGATATGTCTCAGAGGGTCTGTTAATTATTTTTGACGACAGTGGAGTGGCTGGCTGCAGGTTGCATGACCGGGATTCGATTTCCAGCACGCAATTCTGTACTGCATCCAGGCAAGCTCTGGAGACAACTTGACTTTTACTGTCTAATGCCATCGTTAATAATGCGTGACACATTAACTGCAGTTCGTTATACTCGTACGTTTTAAGATCACGTATGTTCCAGTTCAGCTTCAGAAATTATACAAATCGGAAAATATTGGTGTTACGGAACGAAATGTCTTCTGAGATCTGCACTCTTTTGGGATATTACGCAGCGTAGAATGGGTTTGTTACCGGCGTTTCGGGATAACCGGTCTGTCCCATCTTCAGGGGTCAAACATATCTCATTTACACTGCGGCGGAAGCCTGAAATGTCTCCTGTTTGACATTTAAGTACTTATAAATGATTTTGTTTATAGACGGTTACTTGTAATTAATGCTACGTGCCCGTTTGTTCTTAAATGTAAATTAACAGGTAATTTCTGGAGCAGATCCTTTTTTCTTCTTGAGAAGCGAATATTCTCTTAGCTCTTCAAGGAAGTCTCCGCCTTCAAAGCCAGAGGCCACTCATTTTTTCATAAGGTCCCGCTACCGGATAGCCTACTACACTAAGACAGTTGAATGAAGTGTACACTTCCATTCTATTTAAAATCTATTTTGATAGTATCCTCCCAGCTAACGTGATCCCTCAGGAATTTTAAACAATAATTTTTTATGCATTTCTTATCAAAGTTATGCTTCCTACATTGTCTGCCAATCTCACCTGTCTCCTTTCTCGGCCTAATCATCATCGTAACATTCAGTGAAGGGTACGCAGTTGTGTGTCTGCTAGTATGAAATTTTCTGCAGCTTCGTATTACTTAATTCACATAAACCCAAGTATCTGTAAAACAGAAAACGGCTTGTTGTTTGACACATTTCACTGCATTTTCATGTAGAAACACGCGTTACGTATTGTGTGCATAATATAATATGGAATTAAAATGAGAACACCAGTTGCACGTAAAGTGATTGAGATTTCATTTCTTTGGTCTCCGTACTTTTCTATTAAGCAGGGCTGTGGAGTCGGTACACAAAAGCTCCGACTCCGACTCAGACTCCTAGATTTTTAAAACTCCGACTCCAACTCCTTCATAGAAGCCCAATATGCATTAATAACGGTAACCCTATAAGACATTTCATCGCCACCACGTGAATCATCAGGCCACTTTTTAGACTTATAACCTATATTTAAGTATAAGTCTAATGGTTATTGTAGCCATCAGGGCTCTGGAGTTGGAGTATCTAGTTAAGATTTTAGACTGAGGTCGGAGTCGGAGTCGGTACATTTTTTCCGACTCCGACTCCACCTAAAATTCCTTCCGACTCCGACTCCACAGCGTAACGGGACCTCGCCGTTTCCCACACAAAACCCACACGTAAGTGTTGTTGTTAACCTATTTATTTTTGCGTGAGTAGGAAATGTTTATGCTAGAGTTACATTATTCATATATGGAGAGTCAACAGTGACAAGTCTTATTTAGAAATCTATGGACCGCCTCTGATGTTTATACATTTAAATTTCGAAATGTTTGCGAAAGCCTCTTGTGCCTCAAGGTCCACAATTCCTGTGTTCACTGTAATGAAGCCTTTGTGTGAAATGGGTTGTCTACTCAGCAAGGGGACTTTTTTTAATGGTGAAGGGCCCCGCAGCAGACGCTACGAACGCACTGCAGCCATGAGGCTTGTTGTGCAACCCTATGATGAAGATGAAGATGATTATTATTTTTTGTCCTTTTCCTAGTAATGGAGTACCGGTGGAATGAAATTGACAGGGGAAAACCGAAGAACTCGGGGAAAAACCTGTCCCAGTGCCACTTTGTCCACCGCAAATCCCACATGGAATGACCCGGGATCGAACCCGGGCCTCTGTGGCGGGAGGCCGGCGGCTAACTGCCTGAGCCATGGCACGGCCTAGCAAGGGGACTTCCAACGGAATTACTTTACAAATTTCCTATGACGTTTGGATACGAATATTTATTTATACACGTGTGATTTTCAGACGCGTGCCTTTATTGTTATGTTTGTGCCCACATATTGCAATCCCTTCTGATACTACACTTAACTTTTTTAAGGCTAAATTTAACTTGAATTCTATTTAAAGATTCAGTTCGAACCCCCCAGTAAATACACTGTATTTCCATTAAAAAATGTGTTAGTTCTGTACAGGGAGAAGTGTCACTTTGTTGTGGGAATTGTAGTAAAGATGTACGGCGGATTGTAGGGTTTTTGAATGTGAAGATCATGAATTTGAAGATGAATTTGAAAGCTCAAGTTTTTGGAGGTATAGGCAATGAACTGCGTTATTAACAGTCGTTAAATCACAGATGTCCGTACCAATTTGGTTATATCGAAATGCAATAATGAAACGAAAGCGCTGCTGGATGGTGTGTTAATGTGTTTCGTGTGCAAATGTCAGTAACGGTGGAATGAATTTGTGAAATCCAGTCAGGACCCGCATTACTCTTATTTAGCACATGATAAAAGAGTCAATCCGAACTTGACTCTAAGCTAAATGTGCAGAATACCCTCATCATGACACTGTTGGCAGGGTCTGTTTAAAATATTTTAAATTTTTACTATTAAATTTTAAATAATAAAATAATAAATATTCCAGTCAGTAGTTCCAGATCTCCTGCATGAGCAAATAATTAAGTTTTAATGTTATTATTCTCTCTTTTATTTATCTTATTTTCATTTTTTTTTGCGTGTGTGAGAAGCCACTGTGTTTTCCTCTATGTCTTGTTTCTACACCAGCGCTTTGCATACCATACGAAAAAGAAAATGCACGGAACCACTCATACCCATATAAACATCGCGGCTGTGTCATACCTCGTATTTTATAGCCAGGTGGTGTTCCGCATGATTATCCTAAGGACCGTTTTACTTATTTTACTCAGTACCCCCACTAAACTTTCGTCAGCATTCATTCAGATTTATCTTTCAGTTATCCTCTTGTCATATGTACTTGATATACTATTGTTAAAGGAACCTGTGACAACCTTCAGGACTGGTCGGAGGTTGTCCTCGTAGTGCTGTACCACATAAAGGAGAACGTAACAGGTGTTGGCGAAGAAGTGGCTATGGTTTACTCCGACGTAGGCCAACTGCGCCGGTGTTTGTTGTGGACAGGCTGAGGTAACCGCTGAAAACCTCAGCCAGGACAGTGGAGGTCCCAGCCGATTTCGAACCAGACACCTCCTAAGCACATTTTGGACGTGCTATCCCTTGAGCTGGCTTTCTCGGTGAAACTAATGTAGAGCACCTCAAAACTTGCGTGCCTACACGTGTTAAATAAGTAATAAAGCGCGGTGCGTTATTGCGTAGCCCTACCTTAAAATACCGACATTGTTTTTAGGCGCTTTCGCAACATTGCGACAAGCGACTATTACCTTTGTCATATCTGTCTGTCTGTCTGTCTGTCTGGCTGGCTGGCTGCCTGCCTGCCTGGCTGCCTGGCTGTCCGTCCGTCCGCATGGAGCGACTCGGCTCCAACTGGAAGGATTTTCATGAAATTTGATATGTGATTATTTTTCGAAAATCGGTCGATAAAATTCCAGTTCCATTAAAATCCGACAAGGTTACAGGGTTACTTTACTTGAAGACCTACGTACATTTATGATAGTATCACGTTGATTTCTTCGTCGAATGAAAAATTATTAAGACAAAAATAGAGAACATCAAAACATATTTTATATTCAACAATTTTTTTTTACGAAAATCGTGCCGTTTATGAGATAGTGTGGAGAAAATATGGTAGAGCCAGACAGGCCACAGTTGACGATATAATGCAATGCATGAGCTTTGCTTGATGGATGACTAAGGCTACAGACACACACTCAGAATATGTAATAATTACTGGGATTTGACGGTAAAAATTATTACGCGAACGCGCCTCAATATTACGTTAGACGTACATTGCGTGTGTTGTTAACATTTTTATACACCGCCGCCAGCTTGTGTTTGTTAGCAGGCTCGAATCTCGCCGAAGGCTGTGGTTTTTGTGTGTAGATTGCTGTTTTATGGCCACGTCTCATTATCACAGTTTCACTTTCCCAAATATGGGAGGATAGTGATGACGTAATGTAACCGCTTTACGTAGTCTTTAACTGGCGTTGCAGCTTCGTTTGTTCATGTGTTTTGAACATACCTTGCAACTTTCTTTCTTTCACCTGATAAAAGTAAACGTTAAGTTCTTCCAGCATCACGCTATGAAGGCACAGATGGGGAGCAGACTTGTAACTCGTCTCAGTCTGAACCCCGGCGCTAGATGGAGCGGGCCTGGCAAAGGCCACACCCCGTCCGTTTTACCCCCGGGAAGGATCCCCTACACGTATTATGCTGGAGGCTGGGTGGGCCCCAGGGCCGGTATGGACAGGTGTGGAGAAGATGAAATCTCTTGTCTCCACCGGAATTCGAACCCCGAACCATCCAACGTATAGGCAGTTGCTGCGCCGTCTACGGTGTCGGGGCTCCCCCAATTTGCAGTCGACCGTAACGTGAGCAGAACCGGGCGTTAAACTGAGAATATCGTCCTATATAATGTTGCCGTTCTTTTTACGCTGTCTCATATTTGTCCCTCTATAGTGAATAAAATATTACACACATGCGTGAACATTACTGCGTGCAAGCACCGCTAACAAGATGTTCGGTTCGGTTGTGTGAGTGGCGTGTGAAACCCAGCGCTAACAAATCAAGTTGAAGCGTGTCGCGGCTCGTATACACTTCTTTTGGTCCATGACATCTGGTGAACACCTTTGATGCAGCTCGCTTTTGCGCTGGCTGGAATATTTTGTTGGGGGAGGCGGTATGAGATACGTTAGGACGTGCAAGTACGGTTCCCACGGAGTGCCAGCCACTGCAACATGCGTATTCTCGCACAGAGGTAAATTCTGGGCAGGGGAGGGGTGGGTGAAAAAATATTTCCCTTTTGAGAGATATGGAGTTTCTGGCTGCATGTGGGAGTTAAAATGATTTCAGTATTTTCGGAGGAAGGTAGTCTAAATTTAATTTCTGTTTTCCTGAAATACGACGTAATAATAATAACAATAATTAATAAGAAAATATCTGTAGAGAATTTTAATATCAACATTTTAATATTCAATTCTTGTAAATAATTTGTATGTATGTTATATTTTGTATCTTAAGTCACACTATCCATAACAACTGGAGGCGTAGTGTATCATGTTACCAATTTTAATTCCGATCCAACTACGCATCTTGAACCGTGACGTGAAAAACTTTTAATGTGAAGCCATACAACGCTTGGATGCAGATAATATTTGTGTCTGTTCGATGTTTACCCCCTGATGATGGTAATATAATTACCGATACATATGTAAGGGTGATATAATATACTTACCAATAAGCCTGTGCATTTATTGCTTTGATTTAGTATTTAAATATTTAATTTAATAATTTTGATTTAATAATACGCACGGCATACAAAGCATAAAAATTTTATAATTTTCCTTGTATGAAGATGGAGGCGTTATGTTGCTCCGAAACGGCAGAAATCTTTCCAGCTACTACACGAGGTTAGAACGCAAAATAAGTCTGAATATACTGCAGGTACCGTCCCACTGTACAGTTGCTTTGTAGTCTGGTTACCTTATTTTGCCAGTGCAGATGAGCTTGGATCCACATACGGTGTGTTGCAGAGCTGGCACGGGACACATTCCGGGACTGCTGTACTCAGAACGCTGCCGAAAGGTTCAATGAGCCTGGGCCAAGATGGTAGCACTGCTTGTCCTGATGGAGTGTGAAGGGAAATTTAATGCTGTCTGTATATTATGGCTTTGAACATTCTGCTTAGCATATGGCCCACCGGAAACTGCGAACCACTAAAAATAATTGAACACATAAAGGGAAAGGGTGTATAAACATACATGAAGTGTAAAAAGAATGGGTGAACTGAAGTAAAATAGAGAAAAGAGACTGTTAATCGAAGACGCGCTTGCGTAGACGGCTGCACTTCCGTTTGATGTGTGTGTGTGTGTGTGTGTGTGTGTGTGTGTGTGTGTGTGTGTGTGGCGCACGTGGATTCAACAAAGACGTGATGTTCCATATGGCGAATTGGAAGTCTTCGCGCAACAGTGGACTAACTGCAGTCGTCCGTCGCGTGTGATCGTATCGGGCGTGACGTTGTGTCAGCCATTCGCAGGACTGAGCACCTTAACGCGCTAATTGTAGGCCTCTGGACTGTGTCCACTTGTAGTCTGGTAGCTTACTCCAGGCGCAGAAGGGCTTAGTTATGGCTGTGCAACTGCCATTTTGCATGTACTTCTTCAGTTATTCTTCTCCGTTGTGCTTTCTGTATCCTACCACAGCCGATGAAGAATTTTCGCCCTTAAGTTCTGTAGATTTTTATGTAGTCTAAGTCTCTGTTTTATTAGGTACCAGTTTTTATTTGCAGAGTCATTTTTGTCAAAAGTAAAAGCGTTTAGTCTGAGCTTAACCTTTTAAAGCCTAGCGGTAACTTTACGTACGACCAGGTTTAATATTAAAAAATTCTACGTGGTGCCCACATTGCGTTTATGTGTTTTGTATGGATCTCAGAACAAACAGCAACTTTTGCCTTATAAAACATTAAGAGACTGGTTTTTATGACCGAAGTGGAGAGTGTTTACAGCGCGGTACGCACTGGGTCCTTATATAAAACAGATACTCTTCGTCTTTAAAGGGTTAATATGCTGTGGACTGTTGAGAATCGAAAATTAAATTCAGCCAACAATCATTAATGTAGACATCCCATACGAAATTTAATCAGAATCCATGCAATAGGTTACGGTAGATGTCTGTAATGAAACTTACTAACTGTGGTACGAAAACAGCTGCTCCGTTATGCGTTTATTTTGCACTCACGAAAATAACGCACGCCATCTAAACAACCACGCGAATGCTAAACAGTTCCGGGGAGCCGTAATTGTGTAGCGCAGCCATTTACCTTGTAGCAGACCCTAACCACCCTCAGTACATTAAATCGGAGTTTTTGTCAAATAGGCCTAATACGAGAATCCATGAAAAATTCTCGTAATGTCTGTTATAGTTTTTTTGGTATGTAAAACGTACATAGTTACACAGTGGATTGGAAATGCATACCATTAAAAGAATTTATCACATATCAAACCGGTTAGCTGTCTTTCAGAATACTGTGTGATAAATTCTCTTTAAAGTCAAGAGTATGTTTTTATGGTATTTTGAATTACGTAAAATATTGGCTAAATTAACCTTTTAAAGCCTAGCGGTAACTTTACATACGACCAGGTTTAACATTAAAAAATTCTACGTGGTGCCCACATTGCGTTTATGTGTTTTGTGCGGATCTCAGAACAAACAGCAACTTTTGCCTTATAAAACATTAAGAGATTGGTTTTTATAACCGAAGTGGAGTGTTTACAGCGCGGTACGCACTGAGTCCTTATATGAAACAGATACGCTTCATCTTTAAAGGGTTAATTGTGGAATTTGGAATTGAGGCGTGAACTCGAGGTGACGAGATGAAAGAAGGTGTGAAAGTTTAAGATCGTTACTGCTCAGGCAAATTATGTTACGAATTGCGAGAGATGATTACACTTTAATCTTTGCTTTTGGGACGAATCTCTTTCCTCTCTGCTAAGCCACCATCCCTTCCGGGACCTCACGCTGCTGGCCGTCACCTTCCAGTTGACGCTGTTGTCAAGGGTGGAGGAGAGATTTCCCAAGCTTCAAAACGAATGCAGCGCCGTGACCCATATCGCCGGTTCAAAATCAGTAATTACCACCGAAGCTGGGTATAACACGGATAGCTGTCGCATGTTGACATGCCATCCTGCTGAATTAGTTCAAGATGTTACGTTACTAAATGATGGGGCATAAGGGAACAGAATTCGTCTTCGTAAGATTGTGGAGGATGTGATGCATTATGAAAAACGACTGTGAATGCTGAGGAATGCATACGTTGGATGCGTTGATGTTAGGGTAAAAGCGAAATGAATCCTGAAGTACTGTGATATCAAGATGTGTGCTGGATTCATTTGCTTTTGGAGAGGAACTGCTGGCTGACCGTTGTGCGCGCGGTAGTGATCTTTCGCGTGCCAAAAAGTGTAGGAAATACCTTTAATAGATCAACGAGTATCAGTTTCTGAAAAAGGACTGTGCTCCATACGCTGAGTTAGGGGACGAACGTGTTGATTGAATAGAAGGAGGAGAGTTGGTGCAGAATTGTGAGAAGAGATTGAGATGCTAAATTCATGAAGAGATGGCAGAACAGAATTCCTTCAGTCAGCGGAGACTAAGATGAACGACACTTAAGATAAGCCAGTGTAGAGAAACCTTTTATTTCACAAGGGCCGTCTGTAAACCTCCAAACCCTGGGCGGGCTGCAAACCAATTGCTAACACTACAGGTCTTATATTTTACAAGGAAAATTTATTTTATACTAAGCTATTACAATATTAAAATAGCTTTTTAATTCATACGTTAACCAACTTATGCGCCGAATAATAAAATACATTCAGAAGTATAAAACTCGTGTAAAACTGCTACATGTTTCGATACGTGGGTGCCATCATCAGGGAGTTATTGTGAACAAAGGAGCATAAGGCCAGCACGCTTAAGCGTCATGGCCTTATGCTCCAGGCTAAGCATACTTGTAGCCATACACGCCCCAATTTCAGCT
Source organism: Coptotermes formosanus (assembly GCA_013340265.1). Lineage (NCBI taxonomy): Eukaryota > Metazoa > Arthropoda > Insecta > Blattodea > Rhinotermitidae > Coptotermes > Coptotermes formosanus. The sequence continues at coordinate 615,878 of BLKM01009550.1, read as the reverse complement.
GTGAATATGATACACGGAAGAATCTGCGGGGCAGATCTCAGGCAGTTGCAATCTATAAGGCTGCGTGGGGCCTCACCGCTCGAGGGGCCCCTAAAAGGCCTGTGATATTTAAGATTTTCGTGCCTTTTACTCTGCCTGCATTGAAAGTTCAGGACTGAGCGTAGGTAGGGCTGCAAAACACATTTTGGAACTGGCTCCAGAAATGTCTTAAACTGGTCGTGATTTGCTGTAATACTGATGGATATAATGTCTCTATTGGAAATGAAAAGAAAGTTTGTGTCCCTTTCAGAATAGCCTGATGTTATGGGACTGGAAGGGAATAATGTCACTTGCAGTGACGCGATGACATCCTTAAACTGGCGTATGAAGCCGGGGGTTTACGATAGTCACCCACGAAGTGCAAGCGCGCGGCTCCACTGTGACGAACGAAGGATCGGTTACCACATCCTCCTTTTATTCCCCCTTATCCACTCTTTCCCCATTCGTCATTTCCTTTCTTACTACGGCTTTAGTAGATTCAATGTTATTAAATTCGGAAATAAAATGAGCTTTTTATTACTCGTAAATTGTTAATGTCGTTCTGTTTATCGAATTTTTCTGTCAAAATCTTAAATGTTTCTGCAGATCGTAATGTCACGTTTTGATTCCTGGTTGCAGGTGATAACCAATGGCAAACTTGAATATGAGTGGAGAGCAGTTCTTTACCGACAGCAGTATTGATGCTGGCGACAACCTTTCTAGCTGTTTATATTCATAATTGTAGGTTCTTAAATAATGCTAACGAGTTTACCTTTTTTTTGTGGAAAAGCTTGACGCTGCACATTATGCACACTGTTAGTGTGTTTTGTCCTTAGTCAGCAGTATCAACAATCGACTGCTGACAGTTCGATAATGTGTTGTGTGACATCACACAACATAGCAACAAGAGGGTCGTAAGTGAGAGACTGGTTTTGTTGTCCGTTACGGAATTTGTCTTCGATTTACACGTGTCTTTAGACAAACGGCTATATTTGGTAGTGGAAAATATCAATAGTGACATCTGTCATGGTGTTGGTTGGACTGGCAATTCGCTCAACACGTACCTCTCCAGATGGATGAGGACGGGCAGTACGTCACACAAACAAAGCTCTGATGCAAATGAAAACATAAACGCACACTACAAGTGTTTATGACGCCAGATGCTGCGTATTTAATTGTGTTTGGAACACACACAAAACACAGACCCTCAGTTACACCGCTGCAAAGCGGAGAGGCTTTTCACTTGTTGGTTCAGTGTTTGGATACGAAAGAGAAAATTCAAACCCGACAAAAAAAAAAAATATTGAATTTGTTTTGCGGAGCAGTTAGGTTCTTGTAGCTCTTTGTTGTTTAGTGAAATAACTGTTGTTGTTTCCATACAAAACAGTACATTCTTTCCTTTGTTCTGTTTCACTTCTGTACTCACTTTAGTTTTAGTTTAGTTCTTTTTCCCTTCTTTATTCCTACTGTTTATCATTTCATTTATTTTTGTCTTCTTTTATATGAATACCTAGGGTGACTAGGCTGCTGGCTGGACGACCGGGAATTCGAGTTTCGTTTCCCGGCGGGGACAGGTATTTCTCTTTCCCACAGTGTTGAGACGGGCTCTTTGACCCCCCCCCGCCCCCGCCCACACGCGCACACACACACACGCACGCACACACACACACACACACACACAGCCTTATGTCCAGTGGCTACCACGGTCTGTTTTTCAAGCGTAAAGCCGCTAGTTCCTTATACACAGTCTACAGGAAAGGTTTATGTAAATTTTCGGTAACACAGGTCTGGAAAGACGCCACTGTGATTTATTTTAGGATGAAGTTGTCCTTGTGTATGCTGCGAAGGGGCGTGTGTAGAAATGGAAGTCTCCTCCACTCATTCTTGACCTCAGTAGTAGGTGGAAGGAATGGTCGGTTTCGTGCTCGGGCCGCATAACGTCCGGGTAAGATCCGCCGATATTCATTCCACAGGAGGCTCGGTGGTTATTCAGAGGTTCGTCTGGAACCTTCGAATAAGATTAGAAACTGTTGCGCCTGCTGGAAGTCGAACTGCCGTAGCTAGTCACAGTACCGACTGAGCTGTCGAGCGGCTGCTGCCTTATCCATAGCGTAAAGTATTCTTGTAAGTCCTCAGTCATAAGGATCTGGAAGGCCGCCGTTGTGACGTATTTTACGCGAGCGAGGAGAACTCGGTGATTATGCTAACAAAGCTAGGAGACTTTCCTTTTCCGGCACGTACAAAGATTTTTATTTTTAACCGTTCAGACTGGACTTGAGGCCGACGCATTTTCCTATTCCGTTTGTACCGGGAGCTCGTCCCCTGAGGATAAAGTGACTGGGCCGCGAAGCTGACCACCGGTTTCCGTCTAGTGCCCAGAGCAAGAATCCATGGGGCTGAACCTCCACTCCCGCATACGACTTCTCCGCGTGGTGCTTAGTTAAACGCAGGAACGGATTTACTTCTTGTAGGTCTAACGATGTAATTATTTCTGTGATGTGTGACGATGTCATTAAAATGTAATGAGAGTCAGTGTACGTATGACGTAACAATTGTAGCGCGTTTGCGTAACCATTGTTGCAGTGGAAAACGAACCCTGCGTTGTGTGTATATTACTGAAGTACGTGTTTTTTTTTAGTGGTGAAGGGCCCCGCAGCAGACGCTACGGACGCGCTGCAACCGTGAGTCTTATTGTGCAACCCTATGATGATGATGATGATGATGATTATTATTTTTTGCCCTCTTCCTAATAATGGACAGGGGAAAACCGAAGAACTCGGGGGAAAAACCTGTCCCAGTGCCACTTTGTCCACCACAAATCCCACATGGACTGACCCGGGATCGAACCCGGGCCTCCGCGGTGGGAGGCCGGCGGCTAACCGCCTGAGCCATGGCACGGCTGTTACTGTCGGCGGTATAAAAATGTTGGCTGTTGCATAACAATGCATTTAATGCGAATTTGTGTTGTCGCCAGCAATAAAGCTTACTTCGGTCTTCACGTAAATTTCACATACTTTTGTTCGATTTAAACAAAAGAGTCTCTTGGCAGATTTGCATAAAAATGTTCAATATAAAATTTCAAGGAAATCCTTCCAGTGGGCTCCGCACTGTTACATGCGGACGGACGGCTGGGCGTGGCGAAAATAATAGTCACTTTTTGCCACTGTGCTTAGGCGCCTAATAGTGGAATCAGAATGTTACTTATCCGGAAGTAATTTAAATTCTTACGCACACGTAAGTGGCATTTTGTTTCATGTAATAAACTCATATCGGAATTGGTGGAAGGAGCGTGGCTTATTTGTTTATTTTCAGTACCAAGATGAATGTCAGCACTTCAACAAGAATTTTGCATTTTCACTGAAGATGAAGGCAGCAGATTCCACCGAAACTACAATCTGTCACAACCGTAAAGTTGTAACCCACCGTGAGGACCTAAACCTGACACAGTTTTTTTGGAATGCATATATTATTAACCCCTTAAAGACGAAGCGTATCTGTTTTATAGATAAGGACCGAGTCCGTACCGCGCTGTAAACACTCTCCTTCTCGGTTATAAAAACCTGTCAGTTAATGCTGTATAGGGAAATAATCGCTGTTTGTTCTGAGATCCGTACAAAACACATAAACGCAATGTGGGCACCACGTAGAATTTCTGAATGTTAAAGCTGGTGGTACGTAAAGTTACCGCTAGGCTCTAAAAGGTTAAACAGCAGAATTTTAAGGAACTGTATGACTGGATTTGCTGCAACAATCGTCTGATTCTCAGCTTCGTAGTAGATGTTGGTTAAGCAGCTGCATACAAACAGAGAGCGTTACCACATTTGGTCACATGACCTGTCACACAGCGCAGGTGGCAGATGTCCTCCAGAATCCCATTAAGTTGGACAGGTGGCCAGTGTCTGTGGACACGATTACTGTAATTTTCTAATTGCCCGCCTCCAAAATTAAATTTATTGAGGTTAGATTATTTTTTTACTCCTGCCTCTGTGCTTTTAGGGAACGAAGAAACAGTTGTGCCGCATGTAGCCGTTTGCTGTTCGCTAATAGTTACGTGTGCAAATTGTGAACTTTCCACCACGTCACCGCCAGCCGGAACGCGATTAGCTGCCTCGTCAGTGCCATCTGTCATGTAATGCTGAAATATGTTGCAGCCGACAAATGTTAATGTTCTACACAATTGATAATTTGAGGAGCGGAATAAACTTTTTTCACATCATTTTGCTTTCGGGGAGGTGAGCTGAACTGGCAACGTCTTTGAATGCATTTGGGAAATAAATCACTGCTGCTAATGCCAAATGCGGTCCTAATGTCTATATCACTTCCATTGATTTTTATGGATGACCATGGGCTTCTGATTTTTTTCTCTCACGAACTTCGTGTACTGTGGTGAACTTAATGACCCCCTCCCACATTCGAAGCTTTTTTGATTTGACTCTTTTAAGGTTCAGTGGTTACTGCTTGTACAGCCAGGTTTTCGCCATCCCTGTTTGGTCCAGTTGTAAATAGCGTGTCTGGGCTTGTTGGAGCACGGGGCGAATAATCGCAGTGGCCACGCTTAGTAGAAACCATTAACTTGAAAGCATTACCTTCATGTATTGAATTTTCTTTTATTTGCCTCAATAATTTAAAATTTGTGAAGCGCATAAAATAAAACTTTGTCGTTTAAGGTATTTACTTTGCCGCCGTCTAGAGTTTGCAGGCCTGGAAGGCCGCAGCCCCCCCCCCCCCCCCCGACTCCAAGCTAGGCCTTGTCAGTGCGTTGTTCATATTTTCAGCACTTCATTATCCTTATCTGTTCTATTAGCAAAAAAGAGGGAGGGAAGGCTGACGCCAGGTGTTGGAATCGAAGACCAGAAGTCAGGTGTACTGTACAGAAAACAAATGGACTTCAGATATGGTCGCTGTGGACGAGCCTAATTGTCGTAGGTACGGTTCTGATGTTGTGTCGTGGAATACTAATGTTCATTGTCCTTGGTTTGAGTTATGTTTGGGAGAATAGGAGTTGGTGGCAACGTCGGAGAGCGCACCATGTGTTTTCTACTTGTGGCGCCAGTCTGGCCGGGGACTCCCTCCACATCTTTGCTGTAGCCTCTCTTTTCATCTCCTATCAAGGATCAAGTCTCTCTACCTCTTTTCATCTCTGAAGTTGGCTGCCTGCTCAGTCGCCTGTCTTTATCCATCCTGTAACTGCTCTGTTCCCTCTTCTTCTTGTGAATTCACTTTACGACATTCTTTGATTTATTGATTTTCGTTTTCAGTTCTTTTCTTTACGTACATTCTTTGCTTTCCATCTGTTTGAAGCTAATTGCGACAGTGAAGAATGAAAGCAAGATGAAGCTGAGACTTGCTACTGAAATGTGGTCACTTTTTAAAATGTGATATCCTAAAAAAGTATGTTAAAGTGTTGGCCGCACATTGGATGCAGCTGTGTTTCCCAGCTAGAGTTCCGCAGACCATCGTTTGGGGTTATGCGAGAAATAGTGGATTAAGTATATAGAAATTTTAAATACTGTGAAAGTTCCAAATATCCCACCCAATATCTCACGACATTTTGTCTGGCAATTGACAGTCCTGGAGTAATTTCCATGCTCTACGAACTTTCCCTTGGTTATGTTTTGGTAAGGTAGTATTTAAGGTTATATTTAGTTGCCATTTTTGTCTGCGTTTGTTTCATATTTTTCCAGAGCCGCCTCACCAGCGGCGACAGGAAGGCACCCAGCCGTAGCTTTATTTTCTAGCCTGGAAACGTTTTTATAGATATGGGTTACTCAGGATTTTAAAAATTATTTTAGGAGTTGCACCATGGATAAAAAGTTTGGGAAACACTGGACTAAAGGATTGCAGCGTGTTATTTCCCACATGGTGTTCCCGAGATCACACCGAGAATTACATAAAATATTACGATATGTGTTCCTACATGAACTGTGTGTTCGTTCATTTGTTATCATTTTTAGGCGTGTGCGCAAAATCGCGAAAAGCGACTATCACCTTTGTCATGTCTGCCATCTGTCTGTCTGTACGGAACACCTGGGCTGCCACTGAACGGGTTTTCATGAAATAAGATATGTGAATATTTTTTTCGAAAACCTGTCGAGAAAATTCAAGTTTCATTAACCTTTTAAAGCCTAGCGGTTACTTCACGTAACACCAGCTTTAACATTCATAAATTCTACGAGGTGCTCAACATTGCAGTTATGTGTTTTGTACGGATCTCAGAACAAGCAGCGATTATTTCCCTATACAATATTAACTAATAGGTTTTTATAACCGAGACGGAGAGTGTTTACTGCGCGGTAGGAAGGGGTTCTTATATTTAAAACAGATGTGCTTCGTCCTTAAAGGGTTAAAATCTGACAAGAATAATGGGTACTTTACATGAAGACCTATGCACATTTATGGTAATATCTGTCCGAATTCTTCTTAGAACGAGAAATGTTTCAGACAAAAGTTGTGGAGAAGATCAAAACACATTTTGTTTTCAATAACTTTTTTTAATCGTGTTGTTTATGAGATAATGTGAAAAATTATGGAAGCGCTGGACAGGCCACAAATGACAATACAAATAAGGCACAAGCGCTTTGCGTGCTGTGAGTAACTATGGCCACACACACACACACACAGAATATGTAATACGTAATGCTTTTCTACCGCAAGAATGGTTATGCGAACGCACCTCAGTGTTAACGTTTCATACGTAGGCCTACATTGCCTGCGTTGTTACTGTTTTAACTGCGTGCTGTCAGTAGGTAAATCGGTGTAGCATCACACATTAGGACGATGAATAATCACGTGGAAGGGATGTGAAAGGAAGCCTTCATGACCTAATTTTGCATACTATCCGGGAATTTGTCTGGAGGGACAGAAAAACCACAAATAATCTCAGTCGGGATAACCAGTGTCCCGGCCGAAATTTGAACCACAACATAGTGTGCTTGTGAAGCGTTGTGCCTTGGGTAAACTTGGTCACTAACAATTTGCATTGATATCTGACACTGTGTCGTCCTTCGTACGTAGGATATGGGCATTTGCGTTCCGAGCTTTAGAGGGAATGCAGCAGCAGCAGCAGCAGCAGCAGCAGCAGCAGCAGCAGCAGCAGTAGTTTGTTACAAAAATCTTAAAAATTTAACGACTTTAGAAAAATAGAATTTTTAGCGTGACAGTAAACAATGTTACTTAGATGTTTGAAGTGTGGACACAAGTATTGTAGCTCGCGCACAAATATTTACAGTAACACGGCTGTTTACACGTTCTGTTATCTCGTAATTCTCAGCCTATCTGTAACGTTTTCGATAAATCCTGTGCATATCAAAATCAACTTATGAATCTCGTTTTTTTATGTTACTCGCACCGTGCATATTCTCACCATTAACACATCAACCAATATACGCGCTTCATAAAATACAATTCGTGACAAGTATTAAACTGCTATATGTTTCGGCACCGGCGTGCCATCCTCAAGGATTTTTTTAGAAAAAAAAGTATACAAGCCCAACAGGCTAATCTAGGTTACCGAGACCTAGACCTAGACCCATTGTTCTCTGGAGACTTGGTCTCAACTAAGCACAGTTTGGGAACTGCTGCTATTGTCTGATGGTGCCTATGGCTTTAATCCTTACGTTCCATTCATTTATTCTAACACCTTCTTTAGTCTTCTTCGCTTGGTGTGCTTCTGAGATGAAATAGTTCTGATGTTGAGATTTCGAACTGCTGTTGTTTTGATTATGGTTTCAATTAACTGTCAATTTGTATACAGTTTGTTAAAGCCAGAATCGTCCTTCTGTGCACCATGAACGCATAGGGGGGCAGTAGAGGTATAGCCCCACTTATTCTTAACTTTGGTGCTAGTTGGAGCTGAGGTGTCGTTTTGATGCCTCGGTCGCTTTACCACCGGGGAGAAAGCCCCGGCTATTCGTTCACTAGGAGGCTGGACTGGCCTCAGAGTCGATCTTGACCGTTTGGAAGAGAGAAAAGTCTTTTAGCCCTGCCAAGAATCGGATTCGTCTGTTGTCCAGCCCTAAGCCTACACGCAACACGGACTGAGTTATCCTGGTTTCTCATCTATAGTTTGTGGTGACGAAATTTCTTTCATCGTTCATCACAATGAAATGGTGGATTTAGTATAAGTCCTCTGAAAGTGATATCCAACCCCTCAACCCTCACAAGAAACGTATTAAATTCCACTTTCAGGTTTTCATTTCTTCCGACACAAAAGTGAATATATATGCAGTCGCTCCTCATGTATCTACAGATCGTCATACTCTGCGCCTGCTCTCTGCACATTCCTCAGCGTCTGAGGTACCTTTCGTATCTTACCTGTGTTTGCTATAGTTCCTGGTTCACTAGTATATTACAGCCTATAGTTTTCTGCTTCTAATTAGATTGATATGTAGCTAAACAGCCTATTCAAACACACTAATCACCAACAAATGCACAAAGAGAGTTTTATCAGCAATCGTAACACGCTCCTACATGTTTCGACCTTGCTGGGTCATCTTCAGGGAGAATTTTTGTTATCGTTACACTAAGGTTGCATATTATAGTTGAGTGAGAATGTGCTGTTGACTGTGTACTGCGTTGTTTTAGGAGGCGTGAACTCTCTGCGGTCCCGGCCTGTTTTTGTTATCGTTACACTAAGGTTGCACTTTATAGTTGAGTGAGAATGTACTGTTCACGCCTCCAAAAACAACGCAGTACACAGTCAACAGCACATTTTCACTCAACTATAAAATGCAACCTTAGTGTAACGATAACAAAAAAGTTCTCCCTGAAGATGACCCAGCAGGGTCGAAACATGTAGGAGTGTGTTACAATTGATTATAAAACTCTCTTTGTGCATTTGTTGGTGATTAGTGTTTTTGTATAACATAGTGCACGGACATGGAACACAGTAAAGCCTATTCAACGTGAGTGTAACTGAAGGAAACTGTTCTCAGGGCTCGCAGAACTGTCTCACTGTATGGTGCAAGGTGCTGAGAGGCTATTAGTCCTACAGCTAGGAAGAAATTCCCGTCTTTCATGAAACCCACATGTTATTTATTGCTGTCTTCATAAAATACCGCCACTGCACTCTGCATAGCACAGGCTGCGTAATCATGAGTCAAGTAGTTGGAACACTCGGTCTTTCTTCTTACCTTGTCTCCGTATCTGTATGCAAGACATGACTACGTACATACCGCATATTATGCAATTTGAACTAATGAAGGTATTTAGAGGAGAATGGATCTCTATTCATGAGTACGACCACATTATCACATGATACACAGCCCTTCTCTTCTGCCTGCAGTCACTGCTCGATGCTTATTTTTAAAATACTTGTCTGGAGAATGGTCTTTGAATTTCCCTTCAAAACTGCAGCGCTATGCGAAATTGCACTCATACTAGAATGAATGTAAACGCGACAGACAATGTACGCATGATGTAATATTCGCTTAAACATTGTGTCATGGAAAAGCAATAAGTATTACATATTCAGCAGGCAAAGCGCTTGCTCCGTATTATATCGTTATCTGTGGCCTGTCTGGCTCTGCAGTATTTTTTCCACATCCTATAAAAGGCACGATTTTCGGGAAAAAAGTTGTTTAACATAAAATGGGTGTCTTGATTTTCTCTACAACTTTTGTCAGACGCATTTCTCGTTCTAAGAAGAATTCAGCAATATATTAACCTTTTAAAGCCTAGCGGTAACTTTACATACGACCAGGTTTAACATTAAAAAATTCTACGTGGTGCCCACATTGTGTTTATGTGTTTTGTACGGATCTCAGAACAAACAGCAACTTTTGCCTTATGAAACATTACATAGGTCTTCATGTAAAGTACCCGTTATTCTTGTCAGATTTTAATGAAACTTGTATTTTCTCAACAGATTTCCGAAGAATGTTCGGAAATCAGAGTTCATAAAAATCCGTCCCATAGCAGCCGAGTTGTTCCATGTGGACAGACAGACAGACAGGCGGAGATAGACAGACACGACGAAGCTAATAGCCGCGTTTCGCAATTTTGCGAACGCGCCTAAAATGACGTTCTTATTATGGTATCGTGTTCATGTTGACCGGTGTCATTTGTTTCGCTTCTTTGGTCCCAGTTGAGTTGCAGTTCGTATGAACAAGAGTTTCAGAGACTGATGCAGTGGGTTCGGGTATGGTCAGCTGACAGTCACTCTTGCAGTCCTTCATCTGGCTGAATAAGGCGCATGAGAGGAAGGGACTGGAAATGGGAACAGGTGTAACGTTCGTTTATTACGGCCTTTGAAGTTGCTTGAGGCCGGATGAGATAAAGGCTTTTCTTAAGGTACTAACCATGGATTTCTTTGTAAGCCTGAGGAAAAACGTAGTAACTTTCAATCAGAGAAGTCTGTCTTCGCTCTGGATTCAAACTTTCTGCCTCTCAAGTACGAGTTAGGGATGTAACCCCTGAACCAACTCAATATGCAAAGCCCATTCTTGTTATAGACCCACGGACGGACGGACGGACGGACTTTTGTAATTACAGGCGCAGTTTACTAAACACGAGCATGTGGAGAAATAATAATAATAATAATAATAATAATAATGTAACACGCAGTAAACTTTCTCCAATAACACCGACCTTTGAAGCTTTTGCACGTACGGAAAAGAGGAACACACAGATTTTTTATTATGAAGGCTGAATGAGACAACGTGGAAGATTGAGGCATACATTGGATTATAATATTAAAATGAACCTCGAAGAACTAGGAGAGGAGGGCTTGTACTGGATTCGTCTAGGTCGGGATAGGGACAGGTGGCCGGCTGTTGTGAATACGGTAGTGGACCCTCTGGTTCCATGAAACGTAGAGGCTTTCTTCGCCAGCTGAGGAACCATTAGCGTCTCAAGGAGGACTCTGCTCCATTAATTTGGTGGTGAGGTACAATTAAGTCTGTAAGGCACTGCTGCAGTGGCCAGGAACACGAATCCGTCGCGCTACGTTACGGTCATTCCCGGCGACTTCCTTTGCTCTGTTCTCTCTCTTTGTCTAGTGTAGCATCTGGATTGAGCCTGAGATAAACGATCCACAAACAAGAGCCAGCCAGCCAGCCAGCCAGCCAGCCGACTTGTCGGGTCCATTCCACGCTTTATTGCAGCATCCTCCTCTCATATACCGCCACTTGCCGACGGCCGTGCGCAGTATACAAACAAGAGTCGGCCTACTGTAGGTGACGTAGTGTCGCAGCCCTCTGGCTACCCTTTTCGGATCGCAGAATTGTGGATAGGGAAAGTAATGCTATAGGACAGGATTCCGGAACACTAGAATAGAACTGGGGAGAAATAAGACGTGTGAAGAGACAAGAAACGTGAGAGGAAGAGACGGGGAACTAAGAAAACGGCAGAAGATTCAAGTTTTCTGGGACGCTACGCCGTGTCGATGGCTGCTACGTATCACCGACGTTTCGAAGGATATTAACCCTTTAAAGACCAAGCATGTGTGTTTTATATAAGGACTCAGTGCGTACCGCGCTGTAAACCCTCTGCACTTCGGTTATAAAAACCAGTCCCTTAATGTTTTATAAGGCAAAAGTTGCTGTTTGTTCTGAGATCCGTACAAAACACATAAACGCAATGTGGGCACCACGTAGAATTTTTTAATGTTAAACCTGGTCGTATGTAAAGTTACCGCTAGGCTTTAAAAGGTTAATGTTTTCGGCGCCAGCGTCAAGCAGTTCAAAGTTTTTGGGTTGCTTGATGCTGAAGATGAAGGTTCTACGATCGTTCGAAACGTCGGAACCTGCTTGCTAGTCAACACATAAGAAGTTCCCACAAGACTTTAATCTTCAGCAGCACCGCTGTCAGAACTTCAGATTTCACGAAACAGTGGCAGTTTAACCGGAATGAACACTGCAAGATAAAGAAAGGTAAAGTTAAATGTACATGTAAAGTTTTTTCTGCTTAGCTAAGCATCCCGGTATGGAGGCGTATGGGAAAGTGGAAATAAACTCCAAGTGTTTTTAACCTCGGCAGTAGACGGAGGACAGTTGTCAGCTTCAAAATCCGTCCTTTTCCCACGAAAGTAGGAGGGCGAATGGGCCCCAGAGTTGGTCTGCCGGCTGCGGAGAGGAAGAAATCTACCCTGGCAGAGAATCGAACCGTAATTACTCTGTCGTATTGTGCGTAGCCTAAAGGAGAAAAATTAAGGGGCTGTTTACTGCATGTGCGGTGTGTATGAAGTGGACGTAAATACAGACAGAGCTGTATCGTTGCGGCAGTTGGAAGACACAGTTCAGAAGCAGAAGATACGCGTGACTTCAGGCTTCCGCCGCAATGTACACAAGATCTGCACTCTTCTGGGATATTACGCAGCATTGAGTGGTAGTTCTGTACCGACGTTTCGGGAAGACCTATCGGTCCCATCTTAAAGGGTCAAGAAGTGCAAGAAAAAATATTTTTCTTATTTTGATATATTGGCGTTAGTGCTCATTACAAGTCTACTTTTGCGAATTTAATTACACTGCAGGTGGTACTCACTAACTAACTAACTAACTAACTAACTAACTAACTAACTAACTAACTAACTAGCTAACTACGTGGAGCAGAAGCCTTCTTGCGAAGCTAACAGTTTCTCAGCTAGTCAAGAGATTCCCAGCATTTTATGGATCCCAGAGGTTCATTACCGCATTCACAAGAGCCCGCCACCTGTCCCTATGCTGAGCCAGAGCAATCGAGTCCATGCCCCCATCCCACTTCGTGAAGGCCCGTTTTAATATTATCCTCCCATCTGCGCCTGGGTCTCCCAAGTGGTCGTCTTCCCTCAGGTCTCCCTACCAAAATCCTGTGTGCACCTCTCTTTTCCCCCATACCTGCCACATGCCCCGCCCATCTCAGTCTTCTCGATTTGATTACCCGAATAATATTTGGTGATCAGTACAGGACATTAAGTTCCTCGTTATGTAGTCTACACGTAGTACAGTCTACAGAACCATGATTTAGTATCCTTTCATTTAATTAAGCACGGGTACTCCAGCGTGGAGTACACGTTTTCATTCCTGTTAGAGTGAAGGAAACATTTCCTGTTATCATTAAATCCCCACCCGCCCTTTGAAGCCTAAGTGACTGAACTTTTCGTCGCACTGCAACCCCCGGCTGTGGCTGGCGGCATTAAACTCGAATGGCTGGGGAGTGTTTGAAACCCCATGTGTAGTTGAAAGATGTGATTTGTTTTGTTTAGGAATTAAAGACTGTTTAAAATATCTCTCGACTCCCTCCTTATTTCTTTAACGAGTCTTTTACAGCCACGTGCCGTTGAGGGTGGGGAGCCTGCACCGCAGGGTTTGTGCGGCGGGGGGGGGGGGGGGTGGTTGAGGAATAGGAAGTTGTGAAGGAGCCAGCTGGTCTCCAGCTTTACACGTGGTGCCTGAATGGAAGAAACAGACAAGTGCTCTCCTTTTTATAGCTTAGCTCATCCTAATAGCCTGATATGTGCGCGTCTATTTTTGTTATAAGATTTCTCTATTTCCTTTGTTAGAGTTATTTTGGTCTTGCGTGCTTTTGCATGTGTTTTTTCTGCAGACTAAATTCCCAATTTTATCGTAGGTGGATTAGTTTTTTGTGGTTTCATCTTTTCGTTTGACTGGTTGACTTGTACGTTCTTTAGGTTTGAAGTTATGGGAAGATGGTTATGAATTGTGGAAGCACAGAGGAGGGAACAGTCGCGAAATAATACGACGTAGCTTAAAGATATTTCCTTGAAAGCCCGGACGTTTTTCGTATTGCATAGTTTTACGATTTGTGTTATGATACGTTAGTTAAGTATCTGAAAGCGAACGTCGCTTCCACCATGTTGTTACTGACAGTAGGAAATTAACCCTTTAAAGACGAAGCGTCTCTGTTTTATATAAGGACCCAGTGCGTACCGCGCTGTAAACACTCTCCACTTCGGTTATAAAAACCAGTCCCTTAATGTTTTGTAAGGCAAAAGTTGCTGTTTGTTCTGAGATCCGTACAAAACACATAGACGCAATGTGGGCACCACGTAGAATTTTTTAATGTTAAACTTGGTCGTGTGTAAAGTTACCGCTAGGCTTTAAAAGTTTAAGAAGTATTGCGTTAGGATTTCTTACGACGTGTGCACCTACTAAGTTTCGTAAAAATGGGTTATAGAATTTAGAACTTGGAATGGGAGAACACAGACACACACACACACACACACACACACACACACACACACCACCCCAGCACCCCACACACAACATTATGATCTCAAAAGCCAATTTTCGTCCTCATTTTTGGGAAGGAAAATGTGTTAAACATTTGAAAATTGGCGTGTGTTGATATTAAAGGGGGTTATTTCGAATTTTTCCTGCTCCTTTATTACGACTTTCTTTAAATCTAAGTTGTCATGTTTTGGGAATTGTTCACTAGGGTTTTACCTTAAGTACTGACAGCATTTCCGCCAACGAAGAGTGCACTCTGTAACACTGTGCTACAGTAAAGTAAATGGACTTGCAGCAGGTAAGAAAGACATTGAATGGACTTCGAAAGAATAAATGTGTGAAGCAGTTTGAGTTGTTGTCATTAATCCACTGTCTTCGTTTTTTCCTTTCAATTATAAGTTTCCGGAATTTTGATCTGTTTCGGACATCTGCTGTATTAAATGATGGTTGTTTGTTTTACCTCAAGACCTGTTAAAGGAGTAAGTATCATTAGAGGTAGGCAGCGTGTATAAACTGCTGACGTCAGTGCTTATCAGCTGGAGATACGACAAAATTCACCATAAAATCCATGAATCTTCCTATAGGGCAGAATTGAAAGCCTTTCACAAGTGATCCTGAAGAGCAGAATCACGTTTAAAGAGGTTCAAATACAAGAAATAGAAATTAAAAGCATAATAAGTACCACTGTAGCCATTTTCTCAAGAAATAAAGGCAGCCGGAGCGTGAAATATGAAGTCGTGGTATTTACCTCAATGTCTGTATGTCTTCATGGGCTATTGTTAAGCCTTAACAAATTTACTATTGATGTTGTAACTACATGGGACAAAGTTCCTGAGAAACGGAAACTGCTTGTCTGGTCAGGAAATTTCGCGCCCGTTGTGGAATCCGAAAGTTTTCTTTACGGTGTCGGCAAGAATCCGCCACTGGTCTCTATTCTGAATAGTTCCTGTTGTTGTCGTTGTTACTGTTGGGATATCATTATCGTTGTTACGGTAGTCTCTTTTCGTTAAGTTACTGTTAAATAATATAGCCAAGGTCGGGATTAGATCCAATTCTGCTCTTTGGTGCGTAGAAATTGTTTGCTTCCGTTCGCTCTTGCACGTTGTTAGGGGAATAATAGTCGTGTGATAGCCGAGAAATGTTTGTCATGTTTCGCAAATGATTTGTGTTACATTTTGTCCTTTTCACTGTTGCTCATGGTTATTTATGTTTGCAGGAAAATTATATATTCATGTCTGTGATATTGTTGGTCAAACACAAATAGACGTCAGATGTTATGTAACCTTGCCACAACTTAACATTATTGTTGATTTTTTCACTAGCACATACAAAATGTGCGCAACTGATTCGTCTGTTTGGACCAAAGCTACTCCAGGTGTGTTTGCAGTTGATTAAACTTCGTTTTCATTTATATTCATGTTATGAAGTTGTTTCAGTTGATTCGATATTGTTCAATGAGCATTTGTTGTATTTATAGATCATGATCAGTTCAGCATTTCCTGTAGGTTGTCGACGATCCCGGACAAACACTGCGCCGGAATTGAAACGGACCTCGCTGAACTGTGATACCCACTTAAGCTTATGGATGTTCTTTAACAAATACACTCTTAGCAGTTGTTTCTCCTCATATTCTTCTTCTGGCATTACAGTCCTTGGTGGACCTTAGCCTCCCCCAAAGTTGTCGTCCACTTTCCAAATTTAAAAGCTTCTAAGGATAAGATTTTTTTATGGGGTGGAGTTGTCAGCCCCACACCCACCCCGCAACATGGAGGACCAGGGTATCCCTTTCTGTGTGGGTCATCACCTTTGCCCTGTCTGGCATGGGAGGCCCTAGCAGTAGGTACGCTACCGCCCGCATAGCTCGCAAGATCGTTGGCCACACAAGCCCTGCCACTACGTCAAAGTAGGGACACGTTTGGGGACTCTCCTCGTGTAATATATTAACCTTTTAAAGCCTAGCGGTAACTTTACGTACCACCAGGTTTAACATTAAAAAATTCTACGTGGTGCCCACATTGCATTTATGTGTTTTGTACGGATCTCAGAACAAACAGCAACTTTTGCCTTATAAAACATTAAGAGACTGGTTTTTATAACCGAAGTGGAGAGTGTTTACAGCGCGGTACGCACTGAGTCCTTATATAAAAGAGATACGCTTCGTCTTTAAAGGGTTAAACTGTCCTTGTACTTTATCCATCACGGGTCCAGCGAGCAGGTTGTCTGAAAGTAAGGCTTGTGCCTTGTGTTTGGGTGGTACTCGGTTGGAATCCAGTCGGGATACCCAACAGATTTTTTTGTTATTTTTTTCCCGTTTAGCCCAAGAAGGTGACGTCATAGTATCTTAATTTGGTAACCATCGCTTCCCCTTTCTCCCCGATTTGCTGATCATCCGGCCACTGGATGTTGTGTGTTGGAGTTTACTTGGTTTGTTACGTCGTGTCAACTGATGAATAGTTACCGACGTCAAGCAGTACAGTTGAACCTGAAGATGAAGGCACTAGACACCGCGAAACGTTGCTGTTTGCTGATTGCAAGGCGTAGCAACCCAGAAGACATGAATCTGTAACAGCCCTGTTGTGAAAACTTCATACCGAATCCCGCGTTATGTAGTATTCATCGTTGTAGGAAGGTTAGTGTAGAGGCAACGCTGTGTGTTCGCATGTGGAAAGTACTGGCTTCGAATTGCAACAGGAGTAGGCCCACCTGCGTTAGGCCTTGCTGACTGAGGTTTTTCGTGATTTTTCTAAGTCTCTTAAAGTAAATGTCGGGATGGTATTTATACAACTCCTTCAGAATCCGCACCTTTCAAGTGTCAGTACTTGCTTTTCCATGTCATCCGACGCTACAGGTTATATTTTGAAAATCTTTCGGTCTTCCATGCTCAGTTTATTTTATGCTTTCGTAAAAATAAATACCCGCAGGACAATATATTTGAAAACGTAAGTAAATTCGGTTGGCGAGTGTGCACTTCCGCATTTTACGATATCTTGCAGAGAATTTTTTTACACGCTTGTCAGTGTTTACAGTACAGGCGAGGCAGTGCTTGTCAAGTGAAGCACTCTTTGGTGCACGTGTACCGGTCTGGTGCAAGTACGCATCCGGAGATAATGGCAATCAATCTGTTCATTCACGTTACAAATACGGGTTCTTCACGAAAGGACTCTCCTAAATTTTGAGTAACTTTTATTTAAACACTCACCTTACAAGCGCAAAACGGCAGTTACATGAACGCTGGGGTTGTGGTGTATGTGGGTGTTCAACATTTATACCATAAAGTGTCCAGACTGTACACAGTATACTTCAACAAGGACAAGGAAATTTCGCTGTGTCCTCGTGCCAGCATTGTGTGATCCCTATTCATGTTTTATGGTATGGGCCTGCGATACTGTTACGACGAATGCTTTAGACATCCTTACGGACGGATCAAAGCCGGGAGAGGATGATGGCCAAGGCCATCTTATTCCAAGTCGACCAGGGTTACATTTAACCTTTATCGTCCTAAGTGACCATACGCTGGTCTCTAAAATGTAAGCGCAAATGGCCTAGCATGCCATATGCTGGTCTCCATGCGTTTGCTTGGTAGCGCGCTGCAGGAAACTTCACAGAATAAATATTTTTTTGTTACGTACCTTTTCATTGAGATGTTTTGTGTTCCTGAAGACTACCATCACGTGTTGATGTATCACAAATTCAATTTTGTGTGGTAATCTTCAAAACACTCACCAATACACAGTCCCACATCACACTTCTTACGCTTGATTTGTATTCGTATCTTTATTCCTCGTGCAGAACAAACTCGGCAATACAGTCTTGAGGAAGGAAATAGCCAATGGCTGCTGAAGTTTACTTCAAGCCGTGTAACTTGTTTCTGTGAAACACAGGGCCTGCCCAGGGGTCGACATGGGCGAGGAAGGCTCCCAGCCCTTTCGGTCAAATTCCGCACGAGGGAAAGTCGGAAGTCTCTGTGCGTGATTTTAGTCCCAAATGCAGTCAAGAGAAGGAAGCTTTTTAGAATGGTCATGTCTAATAAGTGAAAAAATAGCTTTTTTGTCCATTTCCAAGTCCGACATAAATGACATGGTCGGAATCAGGATAAAGTATCAATTCAACAGTATTGTCTCTATTTAGTCTTTTTAGCTTTGAGTTCGTAGCCATGCCTTTTGAAGTGTTTGTGTAGACCCTTGTAACACGAATAACACAAACAGGCACCTGCTAATCCAGCCTCCAACAGAGAAATGGTTTCTCTTCACTAAGAATCTTGCATTCAAAAGAATTTTTGAAGGGCGAAATTGTTGTTTACTTCACGCTGATTGCAACCGGAAAGAGGTCATAAAATCCAACCCATAGGGCTAGAATTGTAAGAAGACAAAAGTACAGATCTTGTCAAAAATTTGTGGCACATTTTGAAGTAGAAGAAATTATTCTGATATGTAGTAAAAACAGGAGTAAAGAAGGTGTAGAAGAAATATTTAAAGATGTAGACTAAGGCCGATAGAAGATGACTAAACGTAGCTTCGTATACATATAAACAGATTAATTCTTTATAAAACCAGTTTTTATTTGGAACTTATAACGATAAAACTGTGTTTATTACGATTTTTCCTAAGTCGCTGCATTTCGGAGATTTAAATAGCCACGCTACGCGAGAAAAGTCCGGCCGGCACAAGACACCCGTCTCTTAAAGGTTAAACCCCTCTTTTCTTAATAAACACTGTCTAGTCTGTACTTCACGACTAGTGCCCTCAAACGAAACTTCGAACATTCCTTTACGCTAGTGTACCTACGCGGAACAGATGCTACTACAAGACGACAAAAGCGAGTCATTCGTTTTAGAACAGTTGGTGTAAACCAGCTTCGACCGAACAGTTGCTGGAGTGTTCGCCAGACACTAACACTATATCAGGTGCTTTGAATATGTCATTTGATTGCTGGTGTTCTTAATACATTTATCATTCGAATTGTTCGTCCAGTGTTCGTGTGAAGCTTTGTCTTTCGCTGTGCAAGTAAGGTTTTCTGGGAACTGGAAGTTTGGAGAGCACAATGTAATAATGAGACAAATGTAATAAAGAGGGTGGGGCTAGTCCTAATAACTTTCGGTGGGAAGAGTGCCTGTCACTTATATCACTTACTGGATAGGGGAAGGTGAGTTCCAAACGTGGAAAGGGACCTAAGTGTAGATACACTAACAACCTAGATTTACGAGGAATAAGCTGTGAAGGCGCTGTTTCGATTGAACTGGCTTAGGAGAGTATCCAGTTGCGAAATTTTGCGATTGTTGTAATAAACCTTCCAAAAAATGAAGAAATTCAAATCTGGACCAGTCGAGTAAGAATCTTTCGAAATAAGGGAGGGCATTCATCATGTAGTCTACTGGCGAGTTCCCATTTGGGTAGACTCATTCAGTCGGTGAGTTGGTTGATGCAGATATGCAAACCACATGTACAGTACCAAATGTGGAACAGCCAGAACTTCTCTTCGCCTGGCGTTACCGCCCCATGGCCCAATAAGGAACCGCAATTCTCGAACAGGCTTTTTCACATCGTTGAGTCTGCACATTATCCTGACAGGTGGTAAGCGTGGGTAGACTGTGTAATTGTGAACTGTGATTTGGCAACGATTTAGTCGCCACTCGTACAGTTGTCTTCCCGTATGGAGCACGCATCCTCGTGTGTAACTGCCTCCGCTGGCGTAAAAGAAATGGAACACATTAACGGGGATCATTTACCGGAGTGTTCATCGCCACAATTTACTAGCGATTAACTGGCTAGGAGTATGGAATCGACCTGCTCCAAATGATCTGCAGAACACGTTACTGATTTCTGGGCGTCTCGTGTCCTAAAACACGTACACACATTTAAATACTATTTATTACCATTCAGAGGACACGGTCACTGGAACATCTTTGATTGCCCACGTCTCAAAAAAATGGCGTTATTCTTTTAGGTTTCACGCGTCAAATCTGTACTCGCCTGTCCAGGTATAGCCTACGCGTGTTGTATCTTATGTTCACCTCTTTGTCATTTATATAATCACCCTCAATATTTCTCGGCGTTTCTGCCGCAGTTTTGCGTTATAATATCTGTGTGCCAAAGCAAAGACCGCCAGCCTCAAGCACGCGGGCTGTTCTTTACAGTTTCGACCAAAATCCGAAAGTAATCGTGCATGGTCAGTAGGCAAGGATCCACGGCAAGGCGGTGCCGGTATATGTGATGACCGTACCACTATACCACTGCAGGGGATGATAACTAATGCTGAAGGTAACGTCGGATAGGACAGATGGTAATTCGTGTGAGATAAGGATTGTAGTCTGAAGACCACCACCAAAAGCCTTAATATTAAAAACTGAAAGATTTTGTGGCGCAGCTTCAGGATTGTTCCACAGGCACAGTTTGTGTCTGAAATAAGTAAGTCTTAAATTCGCCTCTGCACATATTTTCACGGGGTTTGAAATTAATCTGTGCCAGTTGTTTGATGGCATGGACCAGTGATGCCGAACGAATGAACCACTGAGCGTGTGAGTCACCTCTTAGTAGTCAAGGTCTGGTGGCGGTGCGTGACGGCCAGCGAGTGACATGCGCACACTTGCGCAATGGTTTGACTCCTGGAATCCACTACAGCCTTTTTCTTTTTCAGTAACCGTTTTGTGTGCTCCATAATTTCCATGTTTCTTGCTTGATGCTCCAAATCGTTACCGATCTCTCTCCACTGCTTGATGGCGGTGGTTTCTGAGACGAGTGACGTTATGTCTTACTTAAATTTTATTCGGCAAACAACATATGTTTAAAATTACCTTTTAATTTAGAGTGTAATTTAGTTGTGTTAAAACCAGGTAAAGACCCTGTCCGCGCCATGAAGGCATGTGGGAGAGTAGAGGTATAGCTCCAGTCATTCTTCACCTCGCACTAGATGGAGGCGAGTCGTCAACTTCACACCCCGGCCGCTTTGCCTTTTGAAGAGAATTGTTGGACCCTTTGAATAAGAGACTGGGTGGGCCACAGAGCCGGTCTGTATGTTTTGAAGACAAAAACGTCTTGATATTGCGAGGATTCGATCCCCGAATCGCCTAGCCCGCAACGATTTGCCTTATCGGCTGCGTCAGTTTTGTACAAAGCGAAGTCTTCACGCTTTCGTTGTGGTGCAGTTGAGGTCTTCGTTGTTCTGTGATACGGCGCCGCGTCACTGCATGTTGCGTGACCGACTTTTCGAGCCAAGTAGTGAGCTTATCTCCAGGAGTGGAGAAGCTCAAGTTTAACTGGAAAAATGGGGAAAACCACGCAGAAGAAGGGGAAAAAGAAGAAGAAAATGGAAACAGTACGTAATGATATATACGAAGCAGCGTCTTACAACATATTTAAAGTAATGGAATAGGAAGTCGCCGATTCCAGTGGCCGTGCGGTCTAAGGCGTAGGTCTGCGGCTGGGATCGTGAGTTCGAATCCCACCGGGGGCATGGATGTTTGTCTCTTGTGAGTGTTTGTGTTGTCAGGTAGCAGTCTCTGTGATGGGCCTATCCCTCGTCCAGAGGAGTCCTACCGACTGTGGTGTGTGTCTGAGTGTGATCAAGTGAAAATAAACAACCTCGACACCTGCTGTGAGTAGGCAGAAGAGGGAAGGACTACGAAACGAAACGAATAGGAAGTCTGAGAATGTGGTGTCAAAGGACTCATTCTAAGACATTAAACAACACGGGAAGTATGGAGACAGCAGTAATGTGCAAATTACTGATAGTGTGGGTATACTTGACTAATATCCAAAGATGTCTGACTTTGAAGGAAACGCTTATGGATGTCATTAGAAAGGAGAATAATATTAAGTCAAAGAAGCGAATGGGTGGAATAACATAAGTAGTGAAATAATGAAATATGAAATAAGAGGAAATGTTGAACTTGGAGGTCGAAGTACTTATTTCTCTGCACAGATGGGAAGCCCTCTGCAGCCCTAGATGGGAAGAGCCGGAAAGAGAGGGCATTATTGCAATGCTGTTTGCCGAGGCAACGCCCATCGTAATGGTTAATGACCTGTCCAATATTTTTAACGTTTACAAGCATGCGTGCTACAATTATATGATGTCTACATTTATTGTAGACCTTTTCTCTTGTGGGATGTTGAGCGGTGCAAGGGTGGTAGGTGGGTGTCATGTTCGGAGGCAGCATATCTATCCCATTATAAGGGTCAAGCAGTTCCGACTGCATGACCCCTATAAAAAAAATAAAAAGCGACCCCATTACAGGCCTGGACAGGCCCTTAGGTTTCCAGGAGGTTGAGGCTCACAGATTTTTAGACAGTCGGCACATGAAGGTGGTAAGGTTGTCAGCCCTACGCACTGGCCACATTTACCCCCCCAGTAAATATTCCTGGTACTCATTTCTGTTAGAGGCTGAGTCGACTCCAGGGCCATAGTGCGGCCGGAAGGGTTACGTCAATGAAAATTCCAGTGACACCAATCGGGAATCGAACCCGCTAACTTCCGGTTTATAGTGCAGTGCGTAAACCAACTGCGCCACCGCGTAACCCCGTGAGTCTTATAATGGCACCGATATGCTCTACGGAAACGTCGGTAATTACCAACCTAACCCGCGCAATATCACAAGACAGAGGGCCTCAACGACACCGCGGCGGAAGCTTGGAAGCTCTGCATTTGTTCATTGTAATAATAAAGTAAAGTAAAGTTGTCCCTTGTGCTTAATTAAGCACCACACCATTAAGGTATATGGGGGAGTGAAGAAAAATTTTATCGATTCTTAAGTTCGTCGCTAGGTGGAGGTAAGTTGTTAGCTTCAAGGCTTAGCCTTACAAATCCCGGGGAAAGTTACTGGCACCAACTGAATTAGAGATTGTGTCACATCCGGGAATTGAACCCCGATTTCACGGTCGTCCGGTTCATAGCCTTTTCACTCTACTGACTGAGCTATCCCTACTCCAGCATTTTAATAATATCCGACGCAGAAGCTGTTACGTTACGTGGCCTGGATGATATACCTAAGTAGGCGTACTTGTGGCCAAGCAGTCTTCGTATCGAAATTAAATTAATCCTTTAAAGACGAAAGGTAATCTGTTTTATATAAGGACGCAGCTCGTACCCCACTGTAAACACTCTCCACTTCGGTTATAAAAACCAGTCTCTTAATGTTTTATAAGGCAAAAGTTGCTGTTTGTTCTGAGATCCGTACAAAACACATAAACGCAATGTAGGCACCACGTAGAATTTTTTAATATTAAACCTGGTGGTATGTAAAGTTACCGCTAGGCTTTAAAAGGTTAAAAAAGCGTTGCATCTTGGGGCTTGTAACTGGTCACTGGGATAAAATTGTGCCTAAAAGTGAACAACAGGTCATGAAGGTATACTGGGGGGTGCAGAGTTACAGAATTTGATAGTGATGAATGGGTGATATTCCAGCAAGGAAGGAATTTCCGGTGTCTGGTGGTTGAGACGCTGGAAGGCCCGCATAATCCGTTGTAGACTTAATAACAAATGGAAAAACTCGGCTGCAGCCGGAAATGTAACCTCGTTCCTTCAGTCCATATCTGGTTATTTAATTAACTCAGCTACCCTGGTATTTATCTGATGTAAACATTACGTCTTATTGATTTTAGCTGTCCTGGATAACTTATATGCGTCCCTTCAACTCGGTGCACAAACTGAAGACATGGTACGGGTATGGGTAATGTCTAGCATTTTGCATAATTTTCTACCAAACTGATTATTAGAATATCCTATCCAATAAACACTGGGAACGCCTCCAGCATGACGAAAGAGGCCGGAGAGTGAGTATGATAACTCACATCTATCTGGTGAAAGGGTGAAGAACACGTAGAGCTATACCTCCATTCCTCCATACGCCTGTGAGCTCGTGTAGGTAAATACATTTACTAGGGTACT
This sequence comes from Coptotermes formosanus, assembly GCA_013340265.1. Taxonomy (NCBI): domain Eukaryota; kingdom Metazoa; phylum Arthropoda; class Insecta; order Blattodea; family Rhinotermitidae; genus Coptotermes; species Coptotermes formosanus. The sequence continues at coordinate 591,816 of BLKM01009550.1, read as the reverse complement.
TGTTGGACGACCTGGCAGTCGGCGGTCGATTCGCGGGAGTGTGCAGATCGACTGTGGGACCGACCCAACCCTTGTCCATTGAATGACAAATTCTCCCCAGGGGGAAAGCGAGCGAGGCGTGAAGCTGATGACACATAGATCCAGTCTGGAGATTTTAGAATGCGTGGAGCTGTATCTCCATTATCTCATACGCCTTACGACGTGGTGCTTGGTGAAGTACAGGGATAATTTTTTTTACTTCAGCTGTAATCATATTTTGTTTCCATGTGACTGGAATTAAAAGTAATGGATACGTCGCCCAGTTTGTATCTGGAAGCGAATTCTGTCCACGCCGTCTATGTAGATGCGGAAGTGGAATGTTTTTAGTTGTTTGGGTGTAAAATACAGGAACGCAACACGTGCAGCTCCCTGGAATTGCTAAATACCTACAAATAGATGCTCAGCAGATAACGTACATATGGAAAGTTATCGACGCAAATTAATCGACAGTGTTTGGCACAGTGGTTTGACAGAGATGTGTGCATGATTGACGGCAAGTGGCATATGAACAGGGCAACGGACTGCTAATGCCTACCACCATGACGCCCTGCGGTCCCTGATTCGCAGTGCTCACACACTACAGTTTCTTTTCATTCTATATTGTGAGGAGTGTCCACTGTCGGCAGCCACGCCTTAGTGTTTGCCTACTTTCCCGTTCTTTTTGATGGTCTTCTCTAGGTGTTAACCCTTAGAAGCAAGAACCAACCAAAGAGCTCAGGGCGAAGGAAGCTGCCATCTGGCAGTTAGTCGTTTGGGAGGAAAACTTTGTTTGGATTGATGTCTGGAGATTGAACCCAGAGAGCCTCTGATCTCGCTGGTTGAGGGACAGTTCCCCGGTTTTGCATATTGCAGTCTAAAAAAATTACCTTAACGTAGATGTAGTATGATTTCAGATCTCCGAATTAAAGCAATGACCGAGCGAAAGCTTCAGAATTGTGTACGGTCAGCACGTTTGCTTTTAAATAAGGAAAGCAGAGTAATGAAATGGTGGATCTTTGTGGCTACTAGGTTTGGTTACCCCTGCATTTGTCACTGAACTGCAACGCGATGCGATTTGGCGGGGTAACAAGCGTTCCAGAGTGGGGCAGTAGTGTGCGAAATTACAGGAGGGTGGCACAAATCGACCCATTGGGACACCGCGGCAACCACCGCGACAAGTCGCGACTACAACGCTATAGTGTCTGGACGGCGCAGATAAACCAGTCAGAATAGCACCCGTCCCTAGGGACATCTGATGTGAGTGGGTATAACTGATTACAGAAACCTTGCGTGGCAGTGGTTGGGGACAGGCATAACAAAATAGGCCGTGTGTAAACAGTCATTTGACGGTGACAGATCGACAGAAGTGTCGGGACAGCGCGGTCACAAAATGGGGAATGTGGTCATCCAGAGGCTGTGCCTTCATGTTTTTCGTGCAGTAGTAAAACACAGGTTAAAGCTATTCTGACAGATTCATGTCTTCAAGAGAGTGGTTGGAAAACTGTGTTAAAAGGGTGTGCATTTTGAAAGGCAGTGCTCATTCGAATGACATGGGCGTCGAAACGTGTTTTAACTACTGCTTCGGGTTTAGCGGAGTTAACAAACCTCGTTGTAAAAGAGCACTGTATCGTAAAGTGTCAACAGAAGGCATGGAAAGGAAAGAAAAATATTTTGGGGCGTAAGACGAACGTACGCAGTGTCTTCAAAAGATGACTCCTGGGAGGGAACGTCCAGGTGCAGTCGTAGGCCAGAGCTGCGCCTGACATTCAAACATGTACGGCGCTTCTGTGACAGTTTCTGTGGTCCGGATAATGAGTGCCGTAACAAAACCTTTCGTATCCCACATTATTTGCATTTCTGTACTCAAATTTCTATATTTGATTTTCTTTTCGGTCTCCTTTTTTATTAGATTCTTATCCGATGGTATTGCTACGTCTATCAGTAATCGAAATTTATCATTTTTTAATATTATGCCTGGCTTATTTGCCAGAACCTGTCCGTCTGTTTTGTCGCTTGCTTCCATAGTACTGTCATATCCTATTCTCGCATTGACTTAGGTGTGCGTCAGTACCTATTATCATCATCATCATCATCATCATCATCTCCTTTATGCAGGGTATTCACACTTATATACCTGAAACAAACCATGTTTCTAGGGTATACAGTGTCGCAGCTATTCCGTGCGTACTGTTAATGGTGCATATAGCGCTGTCTTCAATATGAAACTCCTTTGTGCTTCTACATTAGTACTTTCCGCAGTATGTGTGCTGTGCCCAATATAGCTGTTTTCTGCAGTTCCTTGATATCGTGCTTTCCCGGTACGCTGCTCAAGTATTTTCTGAAGGATTTTGAAATAGTTCCAGTTGCTCCTATTATAATTGGCGTCACTTATTATTATTATTATTATTATTATTATATTTGAGACTAATTTGATGTAGTCCGAAAAAGGCCATGCGATACAGAGAAGCATGTGTGGGCCAAATTTTATAAGTACAGGGCTTGTGCTTGCTTGGACAATTTCATCTAAATTTCATGAGCTCGATACTCCGAAGGTAAATTTCAAAGCCGCCCCATATGTAACAGCAGTTGTCAGTTCTAGCCACACATTTGTACTGCCCACCGCAGTGCTGAGAACACAGTGCCGCAACACGGTTTGCGGTATGTGGCTCCTTGTTCCGTTGTCCCAAGACGTTTCGGCGTGTAGCGGTGATTGCAAATATTTCATGTCGCAGAATCAAGAGATCATTCTCTAGAGTATATTACAGCCATGAGAATACATGGCTAACATAACTGTAGCCAAAGCAGATTAATGTATTGTGGTTGCTCCTTACCCGGTGGTGTTCGGTGCTTGTTGAGGTAACTACATTCTGGCTGGACCAGTTACAGACAAATGCCATTTGTTGCTTACTGGAGTAGGCAGCAAAGTCCGCTTAGTTCCGTCATTATGAATACCGTCCTGAATTCCGGTCGCGTAGTTACTAAAGGGCTACCGCGCGTCACGGATTTCGCTTGGACTGGAATGTTTACACGCCTTTTCAGTTTGCTTTGGCGTCCTTTCATCATTTCTTCCTCTGCTTTCATGTTACCTATCACTAAATGAGAAATAAATCACAGATTTGCGTAGAATCGGCGGAAGTTGATAAGATGGTAAAAGCAGTGGCCTTCGTCTTTGATCGGAACGCCAATGTCAGAAGTTTTGTTGGTGTGTGAATGCTGCGCATACTGAGATACTGACATTTGACCTCAGTTCGATTCCACACCGCTCCTCCAGACTACATCGTTTATAAGTGACTACGGTAATCACACTGCAGTAATGACAAATACTGCCGATGTATTCACTGCCTTCAGACATGTTACCTTGATGTAAGGAAAACCGAAATGTGTTCAGAATTTTGTGATGAAACTTCTTGTAAACTGGTCGTTTTGAAGAGCGAAAAGGAGAGGGTAGTTTTAAGAGTAATGTGGATTTTTCGGAAGAAGAGTTATCAGGGAAAAGGTGAATAGAACTGGTTCGCTTTCATGTCTAAGGGCTGTCACTGGTATTAGTGGCGTTCAGTGTACGGATTATGGGAACAGAAGGTTTACTGGTCGGTCTCAAAAGCGTATTGTTTCAATGGAAATTTAACATTAATATGTAAAGATGCCCGCCTCCATTTGTCTCTTTAATTGTCGATTAATTTACAGTTGCAACTAATTCGGCACAGCCGATCCCCGTAGCCGTGCGGTCTAAGGCGTAGGTCTGCGACCACTCGATTGCTGGGATCGCGTGTTCGAATCCCGCTGAGGGCATGGGTGTTGGTTTCGTGTGTGTTGTGTAGGTAGCGGCATCTGCGATGAGCTGGTAACTCTTTCAGAGGTGTCCTACCGCCCGCGCGCGCGCTTTTGTAATTGTGTGTGATCTATAAAGTTCAAAGACGAGGCGGCCTAGGCCCGAATTGGGCTGTTGCGCCACGGGAAACAAAACACTTGTATTTTAATTCAAGTTTTAATAAAGTCTTTTATACAGCTGTAATGATGTATAAATCGACCGACTTGTTACCTACTTATATTTCCCTCAGACAAACTAAATAATCAGTGCAGATACATTATATTTCCAAAAATCCATCAAGCATCTGCAGTACACTTGCGCATTTTATACGCTGTTGTGCACAAGACCGACAGACCTCGTCGCGCTGTCCAAAGCATTGGCACATTACCTGGTCGATTATTCGTGATTCATGTGGCAACCAAAGCACTAATCAGACGCACGCGATTTTCTGTGTATCGTGTCACAAACCTTATAACCTTCTACAAAATCTATTTTGCATTATAAAACTGCCATGTAGAGAAGACGTGCTGTTCATTCCCCCATAATCCTAACCAAATTTTATTTCTGACTGGTGAAATAAAATATTAAAACATTCTATATATGTGTCTGTATTCGTAGCCTGGAACTGCGAGTAACTAAGTAACACAGACACCAGAAACTGAAAGTACAGGACAACAAATATGTATTGAATGCTGTGGCCGAAAGAGCCTTGGTTCGGTTCCAGAAGTAAAGGTTCATAATTCGGCCCCGGAACTGCCAGTACTGAGGATTTGCGTGGTTTCGTTCCGTCCCTTTAGACCAGTGGTTCCCAACCTTAAGTTGCGACCCAAATCAGGGTTGCACGGAGTCTGACGTACGGTCGCGAGATTGTTTTATTTATGTATTTATTTAGAAGCAAATGATTTGTCTAACCGGCACATGTATGAGTTATTTAAATAGATATTTGTTTCTTGCATGGTTTGTGTGTTTAATATTGTCCCAAAAAGTATTGGATTTGACAAGTAACATTAAAAATATGTTTTTTTTTAATAAGTAACAATGTTATGTAGTGTTCAAGAAAAGGCAGCGCTAGTACTGGCTCATTTATAGTAAGTATTGACTATTGACGTTTCCATGGTAGGGTCGCGGGTCACATAACATTTGCTACTTCAGGGTCACATACACATAAAAGTTTGGTAACCGCTGCTCTAGGCGATTGTTGGGATAGTATTCAAATTAGCTTATCGTTCGTTTCGTTCCACATCCTTTCCTGCTCTGAAATTACTGATAAGTAATAAGGTATCTTACCATTGGACCCTATGTACTCTGAGCTACTGACATCATCGTCAAATAAACTACCAATGAGCGGAAAGTAATTCAATAAAGAGGCCTAATGAAGCCTGCCACTGTACGTAGTACTGCGTCTCTTTTATGGTAGAGGTAAAGATCAAGCAGTCGTTGTGCGGCCCGTCTGGAGGAGGTGAAGTATAACGCCACGTATGCTTAACGTCGGGACTAGATGCATTTGGTCAGCTTCGCGCCTCAGCTTCTTTACCTCCGGGTACTCTTTCAACAGGACAGTGGGCGGTCCCCTTTTTCGTTCTGGACCCTTTGGAGAAGAGACAAATCTCGTCCCTGGCTGGGATGAAACGCGGTTTCTGTGGTCCTGCATCACATAGCTGTGTCACAGTACAGACTACATTATTCTGCCTCCTAGTTTGGTCGTGGATTATGCATGATTTTATAAAGTGCTTAAGACCTGTGTTTTGTCGCGGATGGCTAGCGTTGTTACTGCAGCAATTTTTTTTTTGGTGCCCCGGCGCCCCCTTCCTGGGACATTGTCGCGCAGTGATTTTTATCTGTCACGCAATTTCTGCCCTGCATATTTATATTTATAACGGTCAGCAGCAGGTCAGGCAGGATTAGCGTTAGACTATGCGACACGAGCCATTTAAAATTCACGGAAGGCCGATACGATCAAAACTAAACGCTTGTGAGACGCGCCGGCATCATTGCGGTGATACGTATAGGGCTATTTATTCTCAGATGGAACATGGTTTAAAGATGTCAGTGTGTTACGCAACCCATACATTGAAACAGCATTTAAATTATATGTAGGAAGCAAAATTGCGTGATAAGTTCGGCACTTTATGTTACGGGTGAAAAGGGGCGGTGGAACTACAACGGGAAATTTGTTAGTAGTATGCATACGTCATGTTGCCTTGCGATTGACGCCGTCTGTCGGGCTCTTGCAGAGAGACTTTTTACCCTGTATATGGAAGTATGGACATGTATAGGTCGTGTGACGAGTAACGCTATCCGCCAGACTGTGGGAACCCTCGCATAGGTGAAAGTATGTACATGTGTAGGCCATTTGAGTAACACAATCCGTCAGACTCCGAGAGCCCTTATATGGGTGAAAGTATGTACATATATAGGCCATTTGATGAGTAACGCCGTCCATCAGACTCTGAGAGCCCACGTATAGGTGAAAGTATGTACATATATAGGCCGTTTGATGAGTAACGCTATCCGTCAGACTGTGAGAGCCCACGTACAAGTCAAAGTATGTACATGTGTAGGCTGTTTGATGAGTAAGACAATCTGCCAAGCGTTGAGAGGCTTACGGATGAAAATGTGTGTATCTCGAGGCTGTCTGGCGATTAACGCTGAACGATGTCAGTCCGAAAACTAGAATAGCACAGTCGTGTGTGAGTGAGCGGATTTCCAGATTATATAAAACGCGGGGTATTTCTTGACCCCCTGAGCTACTGTTTCTTTGTCTAGAAGGACTCTTCCATTGAGTTAGTCAATTGCAGTCATCGAAATTGGAGTCAAACAACTGAAGTTGGAAAGACCAGTTGGAAGAACATCCGAATCCGTTTGCTGCTCAACAAAATGTATCTTAAGAGTACAATCGCGCTTACAACACGTCTGACTATAAAACAAATTCCTTACCGACTTCTCTGTCTTCACAGAAATTCACGATTTGTCCTTCCGACTCCAAAAATATGAACGTTGTAATTTTGGCTTTTTTCTCTCTCTCTCTCTCTTCAAATTCCAAAGTGTGCAACCGGACTCACGGACGAATCTTAGTCACAATAGCCCTTAACATACCGCAACAGTGCAAGCCGGATGGCCTGTATCAACACTTCTGCACTACTGGTTGGGCGCCAGCATGTTTGGTACGATGGCTAGGTGAATTTTTGCGGTAGAGTATGAGATCGCTCCCACGGAATGTGTCGTGTGGTGCTCCCACGGGATCAGCGGGATGTTGGATTGAGAAACGATGCTCGCCCACACAAAGATATTCACACACTTTTTACTAATAGTTATTATCAATTCATTATTTATTATTCAACGTAATGTCCAATGATACACTCTTTACGCTGGCGACACCGCAACTCGTTCATCAGCACTGCCCAATCCACCGCCTTCACTCGGAACTTAACCACCGACAGTAGTTTGCAGGTTCATAGCCCAAAATCATATGAAAAATAAAAACGCGTTCCCTAGCCGGGGTCCTTCCGAGTCTGTCCCTTCCGCCCTCTCGTTCGCTTTCTTTTTACCGCTCTGCCTCCATTCTCTCCCGCGCTACCAACTTCTATAGGCTAATGAAAGGAAACTTCTTTTATCCCCGTATGCCGAAACTAAATTTCAAAGCCTTAGTTCAATTGGCTCCCCCTAGCCTCCTAACAAAATTTCTACCCCACTACACATGTGCATTGCCGGACACGTTTGTAACCAAAATCCTTCCTAAACATGCAAGTGTTTTATGGAGGTCGATGCCAAACATCCCACCTCTCCGTACTTTATGGTATCCCGTCTAGGGTGGCCTTCCTACGCATCTGCTGCCAAAACATGACCAAGTCTTAAATCTGCTCAAGTAATTTCAAGATTCCCCTTAAATCAGTGTCCGGCCTCTGCAGGTTTCCACTTTTGAATTTTTGTTATTGCAGTGATTTTGGTGTTCTGACTGCTGCCAGTACGTGCATGTTGTCAACATGGGCACACCGCAGTAGAGTGCAAGAGAAGTGCCTGACGTGTCGATCGATTGCCCTGTACACTGCTGCCCCTGCTGTTGGTGCAACGGTAGGGGAAACCGAGGTTAAGTGATCCATAACTATACTACGTACGACTGTCGATTGTATTTCGTCGGCGGGGGCGGTGGGGTGGGGTTGGCGGGATTAATGGACGGTAATCGTACTATATACGGGTTCCAATCCTCTTTCGGCGGTAGGGGAAACCTAGGTGAAATGAACCACAATAACAGCACGCGGCTAATGGTGCTGTACCGGCGGTAGGGGTAACTGTAGTTAGATGGGCCATAGGCATGCTGTATAGACTTAAGCTGCTGCAGGTGTGGTTACGACGGCAGGTTAAACCGAGGTTAAGTGTTCTTTAACCTTTTAAACACGTGTGTTGCCAAACGCAAAAACACGTACGAAAACAATTGAAAGAATTTGCATTTCTAGTTAAAATTTAAGACGGATAGTGAGGGTCATGGTACGCACTTAACGGCCTATTATTAGCTTTTCTGTCCTGGGCTTGTTTGGCATTTGAGACAGTGACGAAAGGAAATGTCTTGTCATGTTTAATATTTTATTGCTGCCAGTAACATCAAGCCCCCCCCCCCCCCAGCACCTATTGTTTCCAATAGAGACGTTTAGTGGACTGTGTGGAAAGAGCTAGGAACCAATACGCTGTGAAGAATCTGATCATGTCTGCTGGCGATGCACAGGAGTATAGTGTAGAGTCGGTAGCGTTGTTTTGTTGCCACAGTTTTAGGCCTTCTGTCTTGTTAGCAAGTCGTATATTCTTGCAGATGGTTGGGAGTACCTTAATGTCAGCCTTTCACTGACTGGAATTAGGTGCCTGGAACGTCTGTTAAATCCAGACGAATCTCAGGTGCGAGAGGTGTTAACAGTTTATCTGCGGGGAGGTGTGAAGGTTGTCTGAACAGTTTAGGCAGTTTGCACTGTGTTGCGATTAAAGTCGGATAGCAAGTGTTGTGTTATGGGAACGTGCAACTCCACGCTTTCCATCACAGTGACGTAACTTTTTAAAAACTGGCACTTTTGGAACTTTGGTCGCCTTTCTATCTGTTACAATTTGTGGGAATTTGGGATGTGGGAATGCGACGGAACAAGACTGGAAAGAATTCAGTACGAAGACAAAATGGAATGACTTTATTGAACAAATCCCAGGACAGGAAATGTTGTCAGTCATCCACATTCTACCCTAGGTCTCTCTCTCTCTCTCTCTTTCTCTGTCTGTCTCTCTGTGTGTACGTATGTACAGTAGTTGACGGCAGGCAGTCGGCTTCTTTCTTGGTTTCTCGCCAACTCATTATCCACCAACTGCATTGTGATACAGCCAAATTCCCCCAGCCCCCCTCTCTCTCCGGCGCACCATATTAGACGCAGCTACCGGTAATACAAGCGCTAAACAATACGCCATTGTGAACGATGCACTTGCTTATCGCGGCCATGTACACAAGTACAAGAGATGAACAAGGCGAACAACAGAGATAATGCGACATATGCAAGAAATTAGAAGCAGATTAAAATCGGGAAATTCTTGTTAGCATCGGGTTCAGAATTTTTCTCTTCAAAACATACTTAATAAGACGCTAGATGATAGTATATAGAAGTGCAGAAAGGCCTTACGTAACTGGAGACCACCGTGGTTAGGATAATCGTGACTGTTAACTGAAGTGCACACGACATTTTAGATGGGTTAGTATATCTGGAAGGAAGATACTCCAACAACTAGACATGGGGCTAGATGGAAGGATAACACTAGAATTAATCTTACAGAAATAGGAATTGATGTTACAGGGTGAATTCAGTTGGCCATTACAGCCTTGTAACAGGCACAGGGTGAATACAGTTGGCCATTACAGCCTTGTAACAGGCACAGGGTGAGTTCAGTTGGCCATTACAGCCTTGTAACAGGCAGAACTGCTCTCATCATTCGGGATCCAGCGGCGTGTCAATTGGCCTTTCACAAAGACAGCAGTGACATTATGAGGTCTGTTCGCTTTGGGAGGTGGCATTTCCAATCTTGATGTAGTTGTCGCCTGGCTTGATTAAATTCTTCGTGGATCTTTCCCGTTTTTTGAGGATTCTGTCTGGATAACACTTCTAAATTTGCCACAGTTTTTGCTTCCAAATCCCAACGCACTTATCTCTAATGAACACATTTGCATCTTATCGGCACAACACAAAATCTGACCGTGGAACGGTGTTTTGAGGTAAACTGAATACTAACCAGTAAATTGTTTAGAATCTTTATATCCTGTTCCACACCAGTTACGTTAGTAGTTGGTACAATGGCGTAAACTAGCCGAATAACTAATTCCATCTCTATCATCAATGGTGTATGTTCATTTCACCTGCCACTGTTTCCGAGGGGTTAATTGTGCTTATTTACAGTGAAGACGCAACCTAGAAATTTGTGATTTGGAAGTGTGTTACGTGTGTGAACGTGTTGGGGGGTACTACCTCATATGCGAGGCGCCAGCGAGTATCCCGTGTGACTCTTTCCTTTATGTGGAACGAAAATAGATTTCTTAGAAGTTAGCCTGCCCGTCTCCGTAATTAGAACTACAGTACTTAGCCAGGGCTTCCTCTACAGAAAATAATTACTTCTTTTGCTGTAACCGTTTTCACGGGTCATCTCACCCTGTGGAATTGGCTACATATATATATATATATATATAAATTTATCGTGTCTGGTGGTGCCGGTAGTAATAAGCATGCAGACACGCGAAATATGCGGTTATCCGGCGACGATGATGATGATTCTCGTCTTCTGGGACTTGACGCCGAGTATATAGTAGGTGCCGAGGTTTTGCAAGTGCGTGTTGCCTGTATCTACCCTGAAGAGGGAGATAGCCTGAACCTCCGAAACATGAGTACGTGTGTACCGATATTCACTGAGTTAGATCCTTGAATACGAGAATTCTCAGAACAGAGACTACCAGCACCTCATCCTGCAAATTTACGTTCCTAATTTCTTCAGGAAACATAGTATGAATGAAATTTAGCATGAATAAAAACACAAATGAAAGGTATTGTAAAATTTGAAGCGTGGCCTAAGTTTAGGAAACTCAAGATCGGTTTTTCAGCGAGATTTTTCTCTTCGCCTCCAAGTCCTGACCCACCCGTAACCCCATCCGTAACCAATTCTTAAGGTTCTTATGTAATGGATTTGTGCGGCTGGTTCGTGAGTGTTCGTTGGTTATGGATTCTGCGCTTGCGTTAAACCTTCTTCTTCTTTTATTTTCATGGTTCGACAGCCGTAGTGGATCTAGGACTCCTAGTTGTTCAGGTTTCGAGGTCGCATTCAGTTCGATGCACCACACTCGGTAGGACTCCTCTGGACGAGTGATCAGACCTTCGCAGTGACCTCTACCTGACAAACACACAACACTCACAGAAGTACTTTAAACTTACCCTGTTGTGTTATAGCGCAGTAATCAATTATGCACCGGAGATTAAAGAGCCTTGGCTAGAATTTAGCCATCTAAGCCAGTTGCAGTAGACGTTCAAATCACCGTTAGCATGCTGTGAAACCTCTTCAAAACGCCTTTTAAGATTTGCTTTTTTACTCCTTTCATATTTTTCCGGCGTCCTGGCACATATTTTGCGTTTAAGACACAATGTTTTTGGAGACAGCGCGGAGACTCGAGCCATGTTCGTTGCCATTTTCAGTGTCTTCCGGTCTTATCATTTGGCAACAAACGGTGCAGCGATTGCCCAGTCAATCAGGGTTGCATCAAGCACGACGCCTACGGCTTTGAACTCAGTGTTGTGCCCGTTTTTGAAATCTGCAGCCATCCATTTGAAGATCTGAGGACGCCTGTACCTAAGGTTTTGCATTTCTTTGCTTGTGCTGAAGTTTTTGTCCCGAAGTTGCAGTCCTTGTGGAATTCATTAGTGTCCTCCTCCGCGTCCGTTCACAGTCTTCCTTTTTAAAGAAAATATTCAGACGCTTGTTAATTTTTTAAAAGTTTTCTGTGACAGTTTTCTTGAACTTTGCATTTCCAGTATTCTAACTTCTTAATAGTGGGTTTGACAGCATTCTTTTTGTATATCTCTTTTTCATGAATTTATCTTTTGTATGTCTCTAAAATGCATTCCTTTCTGGAGCCCATAACATAGTTCCTTCTCAGATACCCAATGGTGTACCCATCTGTTTCAAAAGAAGCCGAGATTTTGGCTTTGGTCAGTGTGAACACCCGTTTAACACTTCGAACTTACGCGTATATAGATTTTAGGAACTACAGTTTAAGATTAAAATATCATGTTAGATTATCAGCCATTTATTTTCCTTCTACGTACAGTGATTTTTACTTTCGTTTCCGCACTATTTTTCTCTACATGTAAGCCTTGGTACATTTGTAGGTAGGTTTAGTTGCATTGCATCTGAACTGAGTAATTTTCATTAATTTTTCTGAGCTTGACGTCACGATATGTCATTTAGTCTGATGTCAGTAAACCTCACAAAATATTCCAGGTGGAACCACAAAAAAGCACTCTGATTCTTCACTCTGAAAGTTGTTCGGTATCAGTCCTGTCACGGATATGATTTAGTTTTTCCCTTTTGTGGGTACAATCTGCAAGTAAACTTGTGGTTGCTTTCCCTAACAATTAGAGAAGATTCCGCTGTGGGTGTGTCTTGCGAAGAATGTGACGTGACTCCACGTGCGAAAGCTGGATAAGACATGGTGTAACAAAGGTCTGCAATTGCCAAAGATGTTTAAATGTTTCAGTGAGCAGCAGGAAATTTGGGTTGCCTAGAGAGATAGATAATTCGTTAGTAATGCGTCTGTTAGTTGATTATGCCACTACATTTTTGGCGAATTGTTTAGTTGATTGGTTGGTTGGTTGGTTGAATGGTTGGGTGGTTGGTTTGTTGGTTACGAGTTTTTGGGCTTTCGCAGCAGCGCAGTTGAAGTGTTTGTTCTTTAGAAAAATAGCGCCGCGTCAATGGGTGATTGGTGGCCGACGTTTCGAGAAAGTGTCGTCATCTTCAAGGGTTGTATGTCCAATTTATCATTGGACATTCGATCAGAGTCCAAGAAACTTTGTTTCCTTGAGTGAGAGTTGTCGATGGAAAATGTCCAATATACGTGTTAGTTGTTAACGCATTTTGTCACGGATTTTTACCATTATTCTTTAGCTTATCATAAAAATCTTAATCAACATATGGGCTTGGACTCATGGTATATGCGTGCGAAGTTTGAGAACTGGGCTGAAGCGGCAGTGATGAGGGAAGCAAGTTACCTGCATTAACACATATATCCAGAACCGTGTAGGCAAACTGGATAAGTTTTTACCTCTTCAGAGTATCACTTTGTATTTCCACGTTGTGAATAATGGTCACTCTAAAATAGACTTAGGAATTTTTTATCGCACTCCATATTTCGACTCGCGCCTCCTCCCTCCCCCCTCCTCCCCCCTTTTTTTGCGGTGTGTATTGGGACGTGTGTGAAATCGTGACTTTAGATGCGATTATAGCGTGACCACGCGTATACGTGCCGATCTGATCAAACCGTGCTACAGAACCTCATGTACGTGGTGTAATGGCAGAATATCAAGCAGATGATCGGATGGTGTTTGGTTTAGAGAACCTTCTGGGTTGCTTGTTGGGGTGACTAAATTGCTGGCTTTAAATAGAGAGGAAGTTATAGAGGGTGAGTTTGGTGCGGAAGGCTGAAACTTTTCTGATGATTTAGTGTGGTTTGAAACACTCATGGTCCTTGCTTCTAACACCTTCTTCTCTTTCCATTTTATAATCCCAATGCCCACTTTTCTCTTTTCTTACTACTGTAGTCTTGTCTCTGTTGCCATTGACCATCCGTATTGGAGTTATCCAAACCGTGACCGAGGCCTTGAGTCAGTTACGCCCTAAACGTCGCTGGGTGACATTAATGAATTATCGGGGGCAGAGAAGCGTGCGCAGAACCCTCATAGTTTTGAAGCTGAACTTCGAATTTTGATTTATTTATTATTATTTATGGATTTTGTGTAAATTGAAAATTTAATAAAAAGAGTACAGTGGTTTATGGTAAATTGGTGGCAGTCATGGTGCTTTATTCGACGAATGGTCTTGACATTCTTCTCGAAATATTCCGATATTCATTCCAATATTTAAATCTACTTCCTCACGATTGTAACTTAATGCCCATTTAAACTACATCAAACTGTCCTGTAAATGGAGGAAGAAAACGTGACCCCTTAAAACTGTCATGTTCTTTGTTGCCAGAGAGTGAGCCTTCTTCATGCGACATTTGGTGTTCTCGTCGCAGCGTTCCTGAAGATATAAGCCTTGCGGAAAGTTACGCCGTGTTGGGTGGTAAATATTTACCGACGTTTCGGTGAAACATTATGCCTTTTTCTTCAGGGTCAAGTAGTCTAATAAGGCTTGCAGAATTACGACGTTATTTTAATTATGCTTCGCCAATGAACGAAGGATGTACTAGGTTCTCCAATTTTAAATAAAATAAAATACATTGTTACAGCCACGTATTAAGAATTTAATTTTCGGGGGCCCTTTTTCTTTTTTACAAATTGCATGATCTTTCTTTCCTAACCGAATTATGTGTCAAAAATTATTTTTCTTGATGCCTGAATCCATCAACCGCACCATGAATACTGTCTAAATTTACATTTTTGTTTTCTCACTATTAAACTAACATATGCACATAAACACTTCTAAATATTCATAACAATAAAGTTCTTTGTGTACTCCTACGTGTTTCGGTAGAACTCCGCAATCTGCAGGGAGTCTGTACACCAATATTTAAAACTCACTAAAAGAGAAATTTAGTCTTAATGCACGGAATGAAGAGGGTTAAAATGTACATTATTGTTTTCATGTTTTAGAATTTATTGGTTTGTATTATGGACTAGAATTCTCGTGAAACAGATCTGGGTGGTTTTTCAACTGTAATGTTTCATTCTATAAATGTCTGCAATAATTCTAGAGGCCTAATCCATAACACTTCAGTTTTAGTGTCACGATTTTAGGACTTGCCTGTCCAAATATACGCCATAAACCTAGAAGAACTTAAGGGATGTGAACCTGGTGTGAAATACTGTATGGCGACCATTGAAAAGCAGCGAGTAGAACATTTTCCTTCGGCTTAGTAATAAAGTTTGAGTAACATTGCGTAATAAATTGTAGCCATCGTTCGATGCTGTAAAACGCATGCTGTATAAAATGCGTCCTTAAGCAAATCGAGAGACCAATCAGCAAGCAAAAGTGCACGTCCTGTGTTTATCTGTCCGCTGTTCAAGAATGCGGTGCTGTGGGCTATGTTAGTGACGAGGTACAAGGGAGTGCAGAAGGCCACATAACGAGTAGCTTTAGGATTTGTACTCTGCACCAATATTATGCAGGTGATCAAATGAACAGTGGGCTGGGCGGGGCATGTAGCACGTATGGGGGAAGAGGAGAGGTGCATACAGGGTTTTGGTGGTGAAAACAGAGAGAAAGAGACCACTTGGAAGACCTAGGCCTAGATGGGAGGATAACATTAAAACGAATCTTCAAGAAGTTGGATGGGGCATGGACTGGATTGATCTGGCTTGGGGCAGACACGGTGGCGGGCACTTGTGAATGCGGTAATGAACCTCCGGATTCCATAAAATGCGGGGAATTTCTCTTGACTAGCTGAGGACCTGTTAGCTGCACGAGGACTCTGCTGCATAGAGACAGCTATGTATCTGTAGGCGTGCTATGACCTAGTCAGAGTTTGTTTATTCAGACACCTCTACTTCAGCATCAAGCTGGCTTGTGCTGGGAAATATTCAGGTTCTGGTTGACTTTATAGTGGCTTATACACGCGAAAACCCTATAAACAGTTTCTTTTCTTTTTTCCGCTGTACCTGAAGTCCTGTAGTTCCCTCTGACTGCGTTTTGCTGCTACTATGTCGAATATGGAAAATTACTGGCAACACATGCACGCCATTGTTTGTTATGTACGTGACAGTGGGCCCCCCCCCCCCCCCCCCCCAGACTCCTGCCGTCAAAGCTTTTTTTTTTAATTTGTTGCAAGATTCTATTCCGAAATTCTAATTACTTTTTAAATCTTAACAGGCAGCCAGAATACTTTGTTTGTCCACAACAGTAACCATTACATCACTGGACAGGTCCAAGCGCTGTGAAGGCATTAAGGTACGTTAGTTGTTATAAGTGGGGGTTATTTTATTAGTCGTCCAAAACTAGGCCGATTATTTTGTGTTTCGTGTGGCGGTGAATACCGACAAACTGTCCTGTGGGGATGTAAAGCCGTATAGTTTCGTAGGTGGTGCGAACGTTTCGGAGGAACCTGCTGCCTCTGTCTTCAGGTTGTTTTATTTTAGGTACAACTGTATATTTCAAGCATTTGTAACTGTGTTGCTTGTTTTACTTTTACAACACCATGTATGTTGTGAGCATCGGTCTTTGGTGGACGTAACGAAAGGAAAGCACATCGGGTGCAGTGGTTGGGAGTTCGATTACGATAGACGTCCGATTACATGAGAGTCGGATAGGCACTGGGCCTATTAATATCATAATAATCATCATCACTACCACCACCACCACCACCACCACGACAACCACTACAACCACTACAACCACCACCACCACCACCACGACCACCACCACCACTACCACCACCACCACCACTACCACCACCACCACCACCGCCGCCGCCGCCGCCACCAGCACCACCACCGCCACCACCACTACCACCACCACCA